>CM056379.1:16434517-16754517 GCA_029718625.1 Synaphobranchus kaupii
TCAGAACACGAACTCAAATCACCACCTCTGTCGCTCTCTTTGCTTTGCTGTGCTTTCTCCCCGCCCTGCTCACAGGTTGCTCTCCTGCGTGTCGTTGGCGGCCGAGGTAGGGATGGGGTGCAAGCCCCCGTTGTCGTTGAGCCTCTTGGCGCGGTACGTTTCGTAGTGGATATTGTGCGTGACTTCCTTCAGGTCCTGCAGGTGAGACCTAAGAGAGCAAAGGGTGGCCGTCAGTACAGCTCACCTCACATGCATGGGATACACTGCAAAAAAAAAGTCTGTCTTAACAAGTGTTTTAGTCTTGTAATGAGACTTAAAATCTTTTTTCTCTTAAGTAGAAAATAATAGCTTGCTTTAAGTTACTATTTGCTTGACAATGAAAATGTGTTTCCCCATCGGCAAATCTCAAAATTAGTTAAACTGACTCACCTCATTGGCAATATTTCTGTATTAGTTAAATAGAGTAAAATAGGATTTTAAGTCTAAATATAAGACTAAAATACTGAGTTTGACTAATTTTTTTGTTTTTGCACTGTATACACACATTTAATCTGAGCACACCAGCACCACGCACAAACACACATTTCACATTTTCTGAACATTACAGCTGTCTTATCTACAGCTCAGATATTTTTCAGTGGTTCAGAGGAGCCTTGCAGACATTGCTTCAGGGAGGTTGGCAGGGATCAATTTAACGAGGCACTGTGCCTCCACTATATGCACATTTCCTCTGCAGTAGGCTTCAATAAAATTTGAATGGCCTGGGGAAATGTTACAGAATAAATTCTGCGCTGAAAGATAACGGCTTCGCTAGCTACTGAATAGACATAGTTTTCTGGTTCACAGCTAACAGCAGGTTTGTAATGTAAGTAAATGATTAGACATCTCAGTCGCCTTACCTGATCAGAAAATCTCGTAGTTGAGCGAATTCGCAGTGAGTTGGGTTTTCAACTGAGGAAAGGGAAAGGAAAAGATTCCCTTTACTGTCACATTTTGTCATTTTGTTACCTGTCAAACATGAGCATTATCAATCAGCCTGCATCTGATTTAATTCACAGCGGAAAATTTTATATATAAAGGAAATTAAAATGAATAGAAAAACCCTAATTATTTGCATGTTTGGTAGAGCTACACACAACACATTCTAAAAATTTAATTAGGTTCATACATCAAATCATCACCACAATTAAAACTGTCTCCTACAGTAAAGGGCAAGAGGACAGTGAAAAAAGATGTTGGCCTCATACTGCCATTAAAATGCTGGAGCAGTCAATTAAAACGTGGATGTGAGGCAGCTTGGTTACCAGGAAACGGTTTAGAAGATCCTCCCTGTTGCTGGGGAATTGGATGTTGTAATTTGAATGATTTAATGACAAATCGTTTATAACAGCCACCACTGTAGACTGGGAGCTGCTAGGCACAGAGAACCCTGAGCTGGGTCGGGTACAATGAAATTAGTCCAGGGTTGAGAGCAGTTTCACTGCCGTCAAACCATGTTTTCTGTGGGTGGCTTTCAAACGCTGTCTGACCACAGACCATCGGGTTTATATGAGGCCTGCAGGTCCCTACAACTACACTCCAGAGTCATGAGTATTAACACACTTTCATAAACGCAAAGCATTAATCCTCATACAGTGTTGTTCAACTCACAGACCTGGACATATAGTATGTGAGCTTACAGTATCCATGTTTTACAGACCCCCTTCTAAATATTCCAAAAGAAAACCCAGTTGCTATTGATGTGGTTTATGTAAATACTGTTAAAATCAAATAACGCTCCAGACAAAAAGACCTCTTTTGAAAATTATACTCTCTTTTTCAGCACTGTTACTCACCTCTCTTTGCTCAGAAAAAAATATAATGAAAATTAGCTGGATGAGTTAAAACATCCTGTGAAAAAGCTCACCTTCAACCACCCCCCAAGCGGTCTTTCTCCCCAGAATCCGTTTGCCGTTCACCTGGTACTCTTTGTCGCTGCCCACCACTGCGAAAGGCATGGCTTCCTGTGAGCAAAGCCAGCATAGTTCAGTATTAAAGCATTAAGAATGCATGAGGCATAGCAGGACATTAAAACCACACTGAGGGACAGTGAAAGTGAGTGTGTGTGTGTGTGAGAGAGAGAGATATTCATTATGTGAATTTATGACAGTATACAAATGAAAGTGATGCAATCAGTGACCTATTTATAACGTAACTTAATTTAAAAGACCTGACAATGAGGGAAGTGTTTGAAAGTGCCTACCCTAATCTTGTCATTGTCGCTCTTGTCCTCCATGTCTTCGTCAAACTCCTTCTGAGGGTAAAACTCTATGCCACACATCTCTAATTCCTTCCTCACCTTTAAATAAAAGAGTGACGAATACGTTACACTGGCACCAAGGATGGCTTATCCTGTTAAAACACTGAATTTCAGTATGCGCGTGACACTCCGCTAGTCTGTTGAATCCTGACCATGCTAGTGGCATTACATTACAATCATTTAGCAGAAGCTTTTATCCAAAGCGACATACAATAAGGCATGATTGAGTTGTTCCAGCAGTAATAAGCTTTCCTGGATCTCTTTGTCAGTTCTGCCACCAGAACGCCTGTGGAACAGCGGCCTAATTCACACCAACTTCAGTCCTGGAAGGCCAGTGTGTATGTTGGCTTCAACCAATTTCCTTGGCTCAATTAGCTAACTGATTCTACACACCAACACAGGGTTCCCTTGTATATTAGACCACAATGAAACATTTGCTATAGGTAGACAAGAATGATTACCGGTTGTGGTTCTTGGGCTTATCAAGAAATTTAGCTAAGATGTCAGAACACATGAATGATTGGGCTAATTAGATAATTAACGGCAGAAGTTGGAGGCAAATCCAGAAGAAGACACGGCCCACCGTTTATTCACGCCCTCCACATATACAGCTGTAACGGCTGAGGTATTGAGCAGTGCTGTGCATTTGTATACAGTATACATAAATTCTTAAGCGTCATCTCTCCCCGCCTCTCTCACCTTCTGTTTGAACTCGTTCTTCTCCTCCAGCGTCAGCGTGTCAGACTTGGCGATGACAGGAATGATGTTGACCACTCGGCTCAGGTGCTTCATAAACTCAATGTCCAGCTGCCGCAGGCTGACCCAGGTAGAGAGAGGGAGAAACACAAAAATTCATCATTAGTAGAAGTAGATTGTTAGAGGAAAGCCGGCGTGAATATATTTAAAACATGTAATGTGTGTTTAAGCTTTTTTAAAGCTGGATCAGACTGTACTGGGTTTGCATGGTCATGTGACATGACCATGCAACAGATACGCTCACATTGCCACAAAGGATTCAAAAGAGACAAAAGCCAAAGGTAAGCGTCATCAAGAAAATGGTTTAGAAATATTTGATATATTCGCATATATTTTGCATATTTGATATGGGGTACAAAAAAGTTAAATGGCTAAATCATCGAAACTTGTGAAAGGCTTGCACTTTCCAAATGAATCATGAAGAGCTTAGTAGAACAGAATAGAAACCAAATTCACCATGGAAAGTGAGGCCAGAGACCTTTTGACTCAAGACGGATATGTTGGTCCATTTATTTTATGTGCTGGAGGGACAAAACGCATTCTAGGACAAATATTTGTTGTTATATTTTGAAAAGTTTAAAACACATTTTAAGTAGCTCTGACTGTGCTGTGTTGGGTGAAAGACCCAGAGGGAGGTATCTGCAGAGAACACTATTTGGGTCATTCAGTCCCGGAGTTCCAGAGCACATTTCCTGCCTGTACTTACACTATGGATACTTACACATTCAGGAATTTCTCGACAGGGAGTACAGACAGAAGTGCTTTTTAGCACACTGTGGTTAAACACATAAGAAAGCAGCACCAGACAAAGGCAGAGTGAGGGTGTGTCTTTACCGTGTGTCTGAGACGCGAAACACTAAAGTCCAGTGAGTGACAGACAGTTTGCGTGTGTGTGTGTGTGTGTGTGTGTGAGTAAAGGGTCTGAGCTCAAACTATGTGAGAGACACAGGCACATGGGTTTTTGTCATATTTTGAACAATTGTAGAATACATTTTAAGCAGCACTGATATTGCTGTTCCCATGTTGGGTTGGAGACCCAGACGGAGGTGTCTGCATAGACGGCTATTTTCTACTCCTACACTATAGTACCCTTATGTGAGAGACACAGACAGTATGCGCACGTGGGTGAGTTTGAGTCTGCACTAGGCCCCAGTGAGCAGCGCAGTGTGTGTATATCGGGGTGTGTTTATTTTTTAACTCACGAGTGGCCGGTAGGAGAGATGAAGTACACGCAGCAGTGTACTCTGGTGTCAGGGATCCTTTTCTTGCGGGCTATGTTCACCTCCTCTTTCAGGAACTTTTCGTACTGCTCGTTGATGTACTTTGAAATTGGCTCCCAGCTGCAGAGTGGAGGGAACAAGAAAAGAAGGTTAAAAGAACACAAGGAAAATGACTCACTGTGCGCAGGAAAGATGGGAATATTTATCTGAAACTGCTTCCAGTGTGCTATATTTCATTGCAACAGGGAGGAAGACAGTCCACTTATTTTTTTTACAAAATTTATTATCATTTCTACAGTATGTATTTTTAGCAAAAAACACAGATATATATACACACGCACCCACACACACCTACCCATATACACTCATTATTTTGACTCACTATTTAATTGTCAAATAATTGTCTCTTTCTCTGTCTTTCAAGCAAACAGACATGGGCTCACCAGTTTTCATTGTTGATCTGGTCTCCAAAGCCGGGAGTGTCAATTACAGTCAACTTCATCTTCACTCCACCTTCCTCGATCACTGTAATATTCAGAAACAGTTAATTTTCATCCCATTTCTCCGAATATTGGAATGCCCAGCTGTATTCATAAGCCTGGCCCATCGCTACAACAACATCCTCTGATAGTTCTACAGAGTCCAGAACAGCACACATGTCCTCTGATAGGTCTACAGAGCGCAGAACAGCACACACATCCTCTGTTAGTTCTACAGAGCACAGAACAGCACACACATCCTCTGTTAGTTCTAGAGAGCACAGAACAGCACACACATCCTCTGTTAGTTCTAGAGAGCACAGAACAGCAGACCTGTCCTCTGAAGCATGGGCTACATGCTAATGCTCCTTCTCTTCTCTCTGCAGTCCACCAGCCGAGCAGCCCTGTTACTCTGCTGCAGATCTGCAGTTGGTGTACAGATGGCACAGGCACACTGCAGGCACCCGTGCGACCCAAAGGCGTGGCTCTCGCACAGCGAGGCGCGGGAAACCCAGCCAAACAAAACCCTCCTTCCCTGGGCGACACTTTGGCTGACCGTACGTGGCTTTTCAAGATTCTCAGCCGCGGTCAGAGTCAGAATTTGATATGGGAAGCGAGGGGTGCATCACAGCACAGAGGACTGTCGCTATTTCTGTACGTGGCACCTTCCAGGCCCTCCCAAATCTATACGAATACGTCAACAGGCATCAATAGCTGGCCCTGTGTATAAAAGCCCTTGTTAACCCTGGGTAATCCTTGTGACCTCTGTAAACAGTTCAGTGGGCAACAAGGATGACACCCCTCAGCCTGGCACACAAGGCTCTAACAGAAGTGAAGATAAGAGCAGATGTGAGCGCTGCCACAAGCGCGTGTAGCAACAGCCAACCTCACAGGTTTGCACCTGTGGTTCCAAGACAGTCACGATCACTCCAGGTGCCACAGAGAAAGGAAGGTAGGAAAAAATGTTGAAAGGAGATTTAGACTTGGCTTGACTTAGACAGCTGGGTTCCTTCCCAGTCACGGGACAGGTCACAGTCTACAAGATATCAGTGCACAGGTCAACGCTCTGGTCGGGGCAACGGGGGGTAATGAAACAGACAGAACCCGAACCTCAGCACAAAGGCCGGCTCCTAAACGGCCTGTGTGAATGGCAACAAAGCATCTTACAGCCAAAGCCCTCAGATCAGACCAGACAGTGGAGACACTGTACACAATGACCTTTGTCTAACACGAGAGATTAAACTGAGTGTGTCTATTGATCCAAACGTGGATAAATGTAGGCCAATTACACAGGCTTGTGAGCTTTAACATTTTACAGCATGCGGGTAAGAGGAAACAACACTTCACAAGATGTTACAGGGCTAGACAAAGGGAAACTTAGTTAAATAACAGGAAATATTGCAAGCTGCTGGGGGGGAAAAGTTTAAAAAAGAGTACAAGAAGACCAAACACTATAAGTCAAGTTTACAGAATGCTGAGAATGACACACTTTTTTTTTCTCAACTTGTGAGCAGCCAAGGAACAGCTCAGTCTGGTTCACCTGTATAACAATCTATCATGCACAGAATTTATGCCCAGTCATGTACAGAACGTATGGCCAATCTGTGTAATGCGTAATGGCGTTATTGGCCAATACTGGCTCCATCCCAATGAGGGAACATCTGTCAGCATGATTCCACACACATTTCCACCTCTAAGTGCTCATTAAATCACATGCTCACGCCCCACACGCAGGTTACATGGGAATAAAAGCCAGAGATTCAGAAAGGTTGGCTTCTACCCCCTTGTGTGTGTGCGCATGAATGTATGTGTGCGAGACAGTTTTATCTTCTTCACACCCGTACTATTTATTTTCCTCTCTCTCTCTCTCACCATGGGACACGCTCTTGATCTCCACAGTCTTGGGGATCTTCTCATCACGGCTCCATCCAGTGCTCCTCCTGCTCACCTGGGACTTGAACAGCGTGTTCACTAGGGTGGACTTCCCCAACCCACTGTGACCTGAAAGGGTGGGAGAGTGAGGTAGAGGAAGGTAGAGATATATATAATTGAATCCTAATTGGGGAAATCTATCCAGTATGCTGTAGGTTATGTAAACCCACAATTACACACTTCAATACAGTACCATTACTGATTACTGGGTGCCTGCATTACACAGAACATTAACAATGAATTAATGAACGGTATCGCACCCACGGAATGAGGTTTTAATTCTCACTCACCTACTATCATGATGTTAAAGTCGAACCCAGTCTTCATGGTCTTCTTCCTCATTTGTTCAATGATGGTGTCAATCCCAATGTATCCCAACAAGGCCGACCCTTGACCTCCCACCCCTGAACCCTGTGAGCTGTGGGTTGAAGTTGGCGGCTGGCTGACATGCGGAGGTTTGGCTGGGACTGCAGGTTTGGGTCTAACTTCCGGGGGGACTATTTCTGACATATCTGGAGAGAGAGAGAGACAAGGAATATTAAGTTGACAATAAGAGGAAGGTTTATACATGACATATTCTTAAACAACCCTCAAGTAGCGTATGTACACACATGGGAGCACACATTCCCTCAGAAATAGGCACGCTCATGGACGCATTTTGACACGCACGTACACATACATTTTTATGGCTGCTTTACACCGTGAATTTATGGAAAATCTCACCAGGCACACACACCTTAGATAGCCTAACATCCGAAAAAAGTTAAATAGCAACGTAAGTCCACGACATCAATTTACAGCTAAATTATATTTTAAATATTAATTTATTTTTCAAAGAGGGCGCGATTCCCCTCCTAATCCCGTTTTAAGCCTTTTAACGCTGTTCACTCCGGCTTTTTTAGTCTACTTTCCCGGTTTGCCGTTTTATGCATCCTTTCTAATATTCTTAATCGTTTTTTCTCCTTTGTTGATTTGTGGTCCACGTAGCATCAACATGAGCTCATCTGCAAGCTAGTTTGCGAGTTATATTTTTATCCTGCTTCCTAGCAAGACTAACGTTATTGTTCAGGTGCTGCACACATCTTTACATGTGGCAGTTCATCTTGTAACGCTTTTCATTCTCGTTGTTTCGCTTTCCTCGCAACCCGAATAACAGCTTTTGTGAACCCCGGTAAACCCACTCCTTGCTATCTATTGTCCCCTTCAACGATTAAAATGAATGGATTCATTCATCTAAGTTGTGGCTAATTCGTTAATTGACGTTACAGTAGCTAGCTACTTACCGATTCTTTATTTCAGTCGGTTTTTCCACGTAATTATATTTATGGCTGTATATGGAATTGGAATTTCTGTTCCTGCCGCCCAAAAATAAATAAATAAGGATGTCCAACACAGATAGGCAGATTCTGGGCAATGCAAGAGACGTGTCATGTGACTTGTCTGGGTACCTCTCTCCCCTCTCCTTCCCTTTCTCTACGCAGTAAATGACCCCCCCCCTCCCCCTCTCTCTCTCTCTCTCCTCTCTCTCTCTCTCTCTCTCTCTCTCTCTCTCTCTCTCTATTCCGGTTGCCAAGGCTACGAGGAGAGAAGACGAGGGATGCTGTGCGCCTGCTCACAAAATGCCATTTTCCCACGAATCCTTCCAGCGTCATCATTCAAGCCGAGCAATCTGTCAGTCGTTATCTGCTCTCCACAGCAATTGTATTTTCACGAAAAAGACAGAAAGGACCAATTATTTTAAAGCATCACCAGAGTGAGGTTCCAGTGTTACTAGTTTGTGTCAAATGGTTTACATGTGATTACGCACATTCTATTATTCTTTTTTAATATTTGTTTGCGCTATTTTCCCACAGTTGCATTTCATATTGGCATTGGAATTTTAACACTGGCTTCAAAGATGTTTTATCATTACATGTTATCAAAAATGAGATAAATTCTCCAAAAATTTGTGAAATTATGCATTGGCTACTTTTTTAGAGATTATGCATTAAAATAAATTATATTTATTCTGGTTACAGACACCTTAAAAGTTACACCTTCAAAACACAGAATCATTTGAACACACTCCAGGATAAAAAAAACCCTGAAACATAAGCATATAGCATATAAACAATGCCTTTATATGGGTAATACAGAGTTACACTTTAAAACCGATCTACCAGACACTTCTCTGAGTGTGATTTTACATACAGACAAACTGTTCAGTATTGTCTGAACTGATGAAATTGCTGACTGGTATAATACACAAAGCTAAAAACAATGTTTTGATCTTTAACACTCACGTGTTCTATAGTGTCCTCCGTAGAAAGCCATCTTGTGTGTTTGTTTGCTCAGTTCTTTTGGTATCTGTCAGTGTTTCCCCTCCCTCTGTCCCCCTTCTCTCCGAGTTTATCTCCGTGCGTCTGAATGCCTGTCTCTCGAGTGATAAGACACGTGTGGCATGCCTCGCAGGCTTGCCTCGAGTATCTGTTTGCTTGAAGAGTACTTTTTTTTATATTTCACTATGTTTTGTGTTAATAACTGTCAAATGTTTAATTCCCACATCACCGGAAGCTAGGGAGTTTATTTGGCCTTAAAAGGTATCTTAAGTACAACTCACAAACTCCTTTAGTACCACGCAGTTTTCTCTGTACTTACCCTTCAAAGCCAGACCCCCTTTAGCATGCACAGAAGGTTCTGGAAACTGGTTGGACTTCTCAGAGGCTAGTACAGAGCTTGATGGAGGTGGATCCAGTCCATGCAGTGAGGAGCACCTGATCTCATTGGACCTTGTCTTTGAGACCTCCCTAGAATCAGTACAGCTCTGGGACATTTTGGGTTGGTTCTGATCGATGGAAAGGAGCCATCTGACGGTCCACTCATCTGCAGAGTAGTCAGTTTCATGGTAGGACTGAGGGCCTGTTTGCGTTGGCTCAGAGTGAGACAACTTTGGGACACCGTCATTGTTTTTAATTATTTCTGTGGCAAACATATCAGGACAGAAATCAGGCTTGTCTTCAGGGTTATGGCCCACAACATGCTCAGTCTTGTTCTCACAATCTGTAGGGCCAAAATGATCACACAATGAATGTTCTTGTTTGACAGTATTTAAGGTGAGTTGATTTTGATTAATAATGCCTTTTGCAGAATCCATTGTTTTTGACTGTCCTCCATTGGGAATCATGGAGGCGAGAAATCCCCGATTCGCCACACCATCAGTATGGTGGAGATTCCTCCTACGGAACCTTCTTTTTTCTGAAAAATCTGGGATTTTTGTTTGTTGTTGCAGGCGATGCTGAAGCCTAGGACTGGAGTTGCCAATGTGTCCTCTTTCAGGTGCAGGGAAGCAGGTGTCTCCTGAGTTTCCTTCCCTGCCGGTGTGTCTGTCTTTGATTGGAGCTGTTTTGTCACAGTAGCTTGATTCACTGTCTGTGTTGTTGCTGCACTGAAATAGCTCACGTTTCTTGTGAGTGTGGGGCAGCTGTTTATATTCCATATACTCTGCATCCTGACTAATCATCTCACTCCCATCAACACCTGCGCTCTCTAAAGGTAGGGGTAATGGGTCTTGTTTGTTAGTATGAAGGAACGATTGAGCTACAGAGTCGGGGGTTATCTCCTTACACTGTGGTTGACTGCAGACCGTGGTTAACTCTTGGCTAGAAGCAGAATTTAAAGCCAGTCTTTGTTTGTTGAACTTTTCATTTAATTGAGGCATGAGTGGATTCTTTTGATTCTGCTCTTTTGAATCTTGCCAGTGCTGAGGCAGAGTTGGAAGGCATTTTTTAGAAGGATCAGCCAGACTTAGGTGTGATTTAGTGTCTTGAATTTTGACTGTTGGACGAGGGAGACCTGTAAGAAACTTTTCTTTTATAGTCTGTGGAAGTCTGGTGCTAAATTGGGGAATGTGTTCACTCCTCTTCGATTTAAAAGGCAAATGGGGAGAATGGAGATTCCCTTCGGAATCCTGGGCTTCAGCTTTCGAAGTTCTGCATCCTTGACTCTTCAGAATGTTCTGTTTGGCTCTTGTATTGCCAGTTTGGATAAGGCGCAGCTGATGGTCTCTGTCTTTCTTTCCCAGTTCAGAATGTCTCTTGGAAGGTTCTTCTTGGAGATTCCACCCTTCGCGAAGTAGAGGTTTGGGGATGGATTCAGGTGTACCCCCACTTTTTTCAATCCCAGACTCTGCTTGATTCAAATGAGAACTCTCAGCTCTGCTCTTTGTCTGGCAGGCCTCTGCTTCTGGGCTAATTCCTTTTAGAGGCTCACCACTGAAATGTAGGCCTAGAGAGGGGGACCTGTGTCTGACAATAGGGACCTTGGTGCTTCTTACAGGCCCGCACCGCGTAAGCTTTAAGAGGAGATCTCTGCCACTAGTTGTCTTGCAATCTGTTGCTTCAGGAAGATGCTCCCTGGTTTGGCCTTCCTGAACCCGGTTATCGAAGACAGGAATAGCTACGCTCCTCATTTTTTTGGATAGGGCGGGACTTAATCTTGACTCTTGGTTTTTAGTTGCTGCGATTAGCCCTCCCTGAAGCCCTGTCACCAGGGCGGAGCTCACTCTGCTTTTGTAAGTAAGAAGAGCTGAGGGTCTGTCCTTTTTGGGGGCTGCAGTTTGGTGACTTAATGAGGAAACATAAACGGCTGGTTGAGGTGTTTTGATTGCCTGTGTTGATCCAGCTGAAACCTTGGGTTTCACGTGAGTCCTTGTGCCATATTTGGAATCTGGAGAACTGGCAGGATGCAAGGAGCTGACGTAGGATTCACAGGGAGAAGGAGATGGAAATGCCTTTTTGCTGACAATAGAAAGAAAGGTGGTGATGGGTTAATGCAAAATATTGACATTGTCAATCAGTTTTTGACTATTTAATTTAGATTTCCATAATGTAGGCACACACAGGCTGAAATTTCCTTGATACCTGAAGATGCGATAAAGAGGTTTACCTGACAGCAGGGGACAACCTTTGAGTGGGCCTGGGCAGAAGTAACCCCCTGTCACTGAAGGAGGATATCTGGATGGCTTTCTTTCTGATAACGGGAGAGGAGAGGCGAAGGGGCAGTCGAGGAGAGGGAGGTGTCGGTGGCGCTTTTGGGGGAGCCGATGGCCGGCGTTCCGGTTCGTATGTGCTCATTGCGTTTAGGGTCCCTGTAGAGTTCAGTAGAGAAGGGAAACTGGGGTGCGGTATATAGGGAAACTGGGGTGTGGTATATAGGGAAACGGGTGTGGTATATAGGGAAACTGGGGTGCGGTATATAGGGAAACTGGGGTGTGGTATATGACAAGAAGAGCGCAGAGAACCGAGCAGCAGTTGGTGGGAGGCGGATGAACCAACAAAGGGATAGGAGAGAGGGAACAATTAAATAAACGTTGGGGAAAGGAATACAAAATGGTTCTTCAATTAGGCTATCAAAGACATGTGTAGATAACTGGAGGGTAGAGCTGACAGAGCCACACAGCCACGGAGACAAACAACACCGATGCCGCTCAGACTAAAGGCACAAATCACACGTGGGTTTTTGAAGGAGAGGAACTAGAGTCAATTACATGGATGCCATTTACACAGTTAGTGATTCACATAACATGGATGCCAGACAGTCGACTCGCCTACTGCGCTTTCAACAAGAGGGTGTTGCTTTGTATTTCTTACGCTTCAACTTTTATGTCTGCCCTATCTCACGCTTTTGTAACGCCATTACCGACATTTTTCAACAACCAGAGTATGTTTGATTTTGACAATTGCATTTCAGAGACAAGAAAATGTCAGAACGGTAAATACAGAGCTGACCTGTTGGTCCCAGACGTCCTTGGCCCGTGGCGCTGATATGGAGTGAGGGAGATGGACAGAGAGGAAGAATCAGAGAAAGAAAGAAGGAGGCAAGGCCTTAGGATGCGGTGGGTACAGAAGCCACATTCTCTCCATTCCTGCAACATAAAGTTCCTCTGTGCCCATCACCCACTCTGATCCGTCTCCCACTCTTTTCTGTGACTTGTATTGTTCCTCTTGGAGTGAGCGCAGTGGGGAACACAAAGGCAAATCGGAAAGGAAAGAAGCTGCGAGCTTTAAAAGGTAGAGGAGATAAGCAAAAAGAAAGCTGCACACTTGTACTGATGATAAAATATTGCATTTTATTATGCTCTTCCCACTGTGCACAGTGTGTATATACAAAGCATTTTCCTCACAGTACAATATCCATATGTTGTCAAATCACACTTGATGACAAAGCAGCATATTTATTATTTTTTAAATGATAAAGTCTTTCATACAGGTATAGTTCACCTCCTGTCTATTTATTGGTGTTAATCTGAAGACAAAAAAAGATGGAAATATGTACATTTGGCACACAAGCACAATCATCAGTTTTATTAATACAATCATCCAACATAGCTGTTGTCATCATGATGTTCATGTCCCATGCAAGACAGACCTAGAGACAAACTGCAGTCTTAAGGCCATTGATATTACTCTAATTATTGAAATACCATCATGATATTTGGAATTTAAATGATTTATTTGGACCATATGTTCCAGAGTTAATCAGTGTAGTACAGATTTGGCACAGTTATAACCAGTAAAAATTCTACCTTTTCAACAAAATAGTATATTTTACTTTACCTTTTTAACAATTTTAAAAAAATATTTAATATATTATTTGTAATCTATATATTTATTTTTTAATAAATTACATTTTACTTATCTTTCTTTCTTATTTTAGGTCGATGGCAATTTAGCTGTTCTAAGATTTTACTGTGATTAGCCCTGTCATATACTCCTGTTATCAACCCTGGTCTCGCTGAAGGGTCTAAATATTGAAGGTGTCTTGTCCTGTCCAGGCACTCAGTACAGCATGTGTACAGCATTTTGACTGATCTTCGCTAAGGTTAAATCAGTGCATTGTTATCATCGTCTTTGCAGCAGTTCTCATCGTGTGCCACGAGAGGGCGACGGTGTGCCGACTGAGAGCTCCACTTGTGTGCGTCCTGTAGTCCTGGTTCCAGAAAGTACAGGCAGGCACCGAAACCTGCCAAAACGAGCACCGACACAAGCAGGTATACTGGAACAAACCAGTCCAGGAATAACCAAGGCATGCTTCTGGTGGAGGGGGACATAAACCAATGGAGTGAGCATATTATTGACAGATTTTAGTATATACTAAACAGCTTTCCAGTTTAGATTTGACAGAATATATATGCAAAGGGATATTAAGACATGGTGTTCTTTAACCACAATGTCCATTACCTGCAGTTGTGGAGCTGTAGATCCAGTTCTGTCTGCTGCAGATAAATTTATGAGGCCACCCTGAGTGTAAAATACAACACATTTTACAATTACGCAGTCACAAATGCAAGTCTGTGATATTAAGCACAATTTACAATGAAATATTCACTGACATACATAGTTAAAGGACTGTATAAAACAATTTAATAGCCACAGTTCATTCTTCCACATGTTCATGTACAATCCTATACAACAGTGGCTTTGTAGTGATGTAGATTAGAAAACCAAGCTTAATGGATTTTCTTTTTCTTTGACTCACAGTGTCACAAAGCAGCGCATTGCTGCACCAAAAAATAAATGGATCCATATAATTTAAACTGCATATACTAAACTGCATTTACCCAGCATGCAGCGATGACGACGGCAGTATGCTCTGCAGAAAAAAGGGACGCGAATACATGCATATCATTTGTACCGTATACATACCAATGACGTCTGCTGCAATGCGCCGTCCTCATTCACTTCCACAGTATCCAAGGGTAGCGAAATGCATCGAATTGCAGCGTAAAATTTTAGAATTAGCTAAAAAGTGAGGGGATCCTTTCAATGTGTCACAATGTGGAACTGCACACGGGCTTGTCTTGCTTGCTGGCGGTGACGTCATGTCTGGGGTGGGGGTGGGGGTTGGGGTTTCCATGGAGACTGGCTCAGTGATGCTGAAGAGCATGGGAGAGGGAGGGAGATTTATATAACCCCCCCCCCCCCCCCCCCCCCGCCCCCCGCCCATCCTCAAGGAGAATAAGGCCATGCTGCCATTTACTCTGCATGCTGTCAGCATGGTTCACTTCTAGTTCATTTAACGGCGTCGAAAATGACTGAAATGTGTTCTTGTAATTGGCGGGATGCGAGGAGATGTCGGCACAGCACGGCTGCGTCCCAATATTCTTCACTACCCACCTCCTCTCCTACCCGGAAATATGCAAACCTGCCTGAACGTTTCGAGTACACATATTTGCATGTACAGTATACAATGTACCTGGCATTGCGGTTTGCGCCGAGATATTAATTAATATGCAACCATTAATAAGTACTTAAGATGTAATCAGCAACATTAGATCTGGGGGAAGGAGGAGAGGAGGTGGTAGTGGAGGAAAGGAGCATGCATTTTTCGAGTATTGGGACGCACCCCACTTCCCTCTCAGACTCCGCCAAGCAGAAAGGCACTTATAATCCAGAGCAGCAAGTGTGTGAGAGCTGACCTACTTACTAAAGGCGAGAGGGACACAGAGGCCCTGTGCTCTACCCCTGCACAGTGAAGAACAGTTAAGTGTAAAGTGACACTTTATTATACAACAAAAATAAAAATGCTTAATAATCAATAATTAAAGTAATTTCTGCAGCAGCTGTGTTTTTTGACCTGGTCTCCTACAGGCAATTTGTTGATCTGCGCTTGTATGTAGACACTTATGGTACCTGAAGGCAACGGCCTGAAACAGTATATAATGCAGTATATAATAATCACAATAGCAGTGGCAGTGCAGCATACTGGTGAGAGAACTAGGCAACGACAACTCCAAGGTTGTAGGTTTTAATCGGGGAGCACTACTGTTGTACCCTTGAGCAATATCCTTAACCTGAAGCCAGCTGTATAAATAGATATAAACTGTATAAATAACAGCATCTGCGAAATGCCTCAAACATATTGTTTTGCCCATTAAGTAGTTATTTTAATTTATCCCCAGTCTAGCAAATCATAAACAATAACAAACTTTTCATAACATTTTATTAACAGGTTTAATACAATTCAGTTAGATCTCACATGACACAATTAGTACAGATACCGATACATCCATACTGCTCAGAGAGTTATCTTGGTACATTTTTAATTGTTTAATTAACACATAGTAACACTGCTCAGTAACACTGCTCAGTAAAACAGAGTGCCTACACAGAAAAAAAATGATAATAACATGGACGTATTTGTCACAATATTCTGCAGTTCACCTTCAAGATACTGGACAGAGAGGTACTGGTTCAGGTTGTTGGACATTAGTTAATCAGTCAGATGGCTCTGATTTATATCACTACTGTGAGCGTCAATTACAGAATGTTTGTGTGTGTGTGTGTGTGTGTGTGTGTGTGTGTGTGTGTGTGTGTGTGTGTGTGTGTGTGTGTGTGTGTGTGTGTGTGCAACACCATTTCCCTCACCCTACCACTAGCATTATTGTTGCTCATTGTTTTTATTACATTTTTCTTTTATATGTTCATATGTACAGTGATGTGAAAAAGTACACTCAATTCAGATTTTACATATTAGGACATAACTAACCCTCATCAAGTCCTCACAGTAGATGAATATAACCTCATGTAATTCAAGACCTGCAATGATTTAAACTTGCATTTCACTGGTTATCCACCAGGGGTCCCCATAGGTATTCCAATGGCAGTCAAGTCACTAATCATACAACTGAATTTCTAATTGAGACCTATAAAAAAAAAATTTTTTTTTAAACAATTAGTTGACCCAATATGGGGAGAGTGAGAGGAAGGAACGCTAACACGGATGGAAGTTTAAATGCTACGAAAAGCATGACTGAGCAAATGAGTGAAGCAGTAGCCTATCCGCTTGGTACACAATAACAATAAATTATGCAAAGAAGACTGACATTTAAAAACTAAGATACACAGGAGAGACTGTTAAACTGTTAAAACTGGCCATGATAAAATATAATCAATATATTTATATATTGATTATATATTATAAATTTTCATTTGAACTTTGTACATGACATTCACCACTTTTATTATATTTATCATTTTTGTTTTAATATACCTCAGCTGCTTTCTTTGAGTTTGTCAAGAGTTTTACACCGTGTTGTGGAAACATTCTGGCCCACTCCTTACAAGCCTGCTTTGTCACATCACTGTACACATATTTATACATTTTCCCCCTCTTTATATGTATACAGTGCCCTGCACTATTATTGGCACCCCTGGTAAAGATGAGTAAAAAGGGTTATTAAAAAAATTCACCGTTTGGTGAATTAGCTTAATGTCACACTGAAAACATCAGAAATATCCAACCTTTAATTGAAGTAAATTTATTATGAAAAAAAAAAAAAATCTATAGCGTGCCCACTATAGTTTAGCTGCGTCCACGTCGGTAACCGTGCTGTCCGAATGTGAGACAGCCTCACCCTGTAAGAAGTCACTGACGATTTGGGCCACAGTCTCTGGGCTGTTCAGATGCACGTGATGGTCTCCCAGCACGGTCACTACGCGGGCCTGAGACACGCAGAGCAGCAGAGTCAATGCAGCATTAACACCCACACCGAGTGACGCACACAAACACAAGCTAACAATCAGGGCGGCAGGGTAGCATCGGGTACTGCGCTTATAATATAGAGGCTTGTAACCAAAAGGTTGCAGGTTCCAGGTAGGACACTGCTGTAGTCCTTGAGCAAAGTATTTAACCTGAATTGCTTCAGTACATATCCAGCTGTCTAAATGGATACCATGTAAAAAATACAAATAAAAAGTTGTCACTCTAGATAAGTGTCTGCAAAATTTCAGTAATGTACTGTAATAAAGCAAAGTGACAATAGGGCAAAAACTGCAGAGTGCTCACTGCTGGGGTATACTCAATATACGTGCGTGTGGAAGGGAATCACCCAGCAGTGAACTTCTCCGTGTGCAAATGGAAGTGTGACGTATGTAGAAAGTGTATTATGAATGGTCCCTCACCCCTTTGTCATTGAAGACCTTCAGTAGCTCTTCAGTCATTTGTTTTTCAGACTCAGACAATGATTTGTGAAGCCCCTCGTCCACCCTGATTGGATGAGTGGAGTTAGTGTCCGTCATCACTCACAGGATAAGAAATCGGTTAAACCACCATGAAATCATCAACAAAAAAACTCCTGTACAGTACTCTGTGATGAACAGGGAAGTAAGCGAAGGAGAGACTCACAGCACCACAAGAACTCGGGCCTGTATTCTGGACAGCATCTCCAAAACTTGCGTCATGGTGATTCGTGCAATGTTGGTCTGAAAGAGGAAGAGCTGTATGAATTATACGTTTGTGTAGTTTTTTTGTAGACTGAGGACACGTGACACCACGCACGGAAACAAAACCAACGTTATTATGCTTAGGAAAGTCACCAATCGAACGAACACTCGATCAGTAGACTCTCAGGATGTGCGAGACAAACTCACCAAGTTGATCCTGAAGTCTCTGGTGAACATCACACCTGTGAGTGAGAGACAGGGGCTGTAGTACATTTACCTGTGCAAGCTGTGAGTGAGAAACAGGGGATGTAGTACAGTTACCTGTGCAAGCTGTGTGTGAGAGACAGGGGATGGAGTAGAGTTACTCTGCAAGTTATGTGTGAGAGACAGGGGATGTAGTATAGTTACCCTGCAAGTTATGTGTGAGAAACAGGGGATGTAGTACAGTTACCTGTGCAAGCTGTGAGTGAGAGACAGGGGATGTAGTAGAGTTACTCTGCAAGCTGAGAGTGAGAGACAGGGGATATAGTACAGTTACCCTGCAAGCTGTGTGTGAGAAACAGGGGATGTAGTACAGTTACCCTGCAAGTTGTAAGTGAAAGACAGGGGATGTAGTACAGTTACCCTGCAAGCTGCGAGGAAGGGTGAACAGAGGCTGGACAGAGCCACAGAGAGAGAGAACAACACACCTCCTTCAACCTCTGAGCTCCCTCGTTCCAACAGTATGTGTACAGACTGCTCGGACAAAGAGGGATTCGCTGCCTTCAACCTGCACGATGAGAGAGAAAGAGAGTCAGACAAGACAGACACAAGAGAGATGGAGAAACAAGCAGGAATAAAGCCATGAGATTTTTCTATAGGATTAGACCCCGACTTGTTGAGAGCGGTTAAGGTGGAACTAATACAAGGAGCTGCAGCAGGGTTAAGGGGTCAACTCCCTGCACCACAGAAACAAGCCAATAAACCACAGAGCAGAACGAGACCCTTCTCAGTACCTTTCCACTGCTTTTTCGTACGTGTACACCTTTTCTCTCCTCTCTGCTTTCTTTTTTTCATATTGAATCATTCCATCAATCCCCTCTCTCAGCAATCCAGGTATGTTTTTCTGTAGGCACAAAGAGAGGGAGACAGGAGCACGCCATGCATTCCAAAGAGCACACATACTGTATGTTAAGTGACAAGAGCAACTCTGTCAATGGAAACTGCAGAGATCTGCACATTGATTAACCCAGTTAATTCCCATTAACTGGCTGGGTTTCCCGGAGCCCGTCAGTCTGTGGAAACATGGCAACTTGAGTGACATGGCCATACCTCTTGTGTGGGAAAGAAGCCATAGGAATCGAGCAAAACAACGGACTCCACCATCTCAGGATAGACCGCGCTGAACTGCGAACAAACAACAGAGGCTGTTGTAAGCCCTGAAAAAGCCCGCCTGTATGTTCTTTCCAACATCAGGATTACTTTAGTCCAGAAACTAACTGGCACAGTGTGCAGATTCTTTCTACAAATCACCCACAAATGAACAACTTGTAAACACAGATCTCACCATAGTGGCCACATTGCCTCCTGCAAAACATAAAAAATAAGAAAATAATGTTTTTTAAATGCACAAGGAGTCTAGATAAACAATTTCAAAACATTTAAAACATTGCATTACTACTTGTAATAAACCTTTGGAATATATAACCATATTAAATTATATAAACCATATTTCATTTAACTAAACATTCACACCAGAATAAACTTTAAAGGAAGGATGCCAAAATTGGACAGGTTAAAAAGACAGAGAGAGAGAGCCACTCACCCATACTGTGTCCAATAATTGTGAAGCGCTTCCACTCCAGAGCTGAAACAACACGGCCATTTATTCCTCTCCTCAAAATGATCATTTGCAAATAATTCTTCCTTTCCTTTTCACAATTACATCTTGCATGTCTAATCCTTCATAAGACTAGATTGGATGAACTGTGGATGTAGCTGGCAATGTTTGTAACATTTTATGTAATGAATATAATTGTAAATAAATTAAGTCGGTGTACCTTCTATGACTCGGCACACATCAGCCATGTAAGAGGGGAACATGTAGAAGACTCCATCTGGCCTGTGGGAGGATAGGCCATGACCAACCATGTCCATGGCCACATACCGCCACTCTGACAAAGAGACACAGTCATACAAGCAAACAGGTAAATATTGTCAACAACACTAACCTACAGAGACATTAATGCAGTAATATTTTTTTATTGTGGTAGTTGTAGCACTAATTTAATTCCCTACAGGTATACAACCTTTGGGCAGCTGTGGAATTAGAGTATTGAAAGACCCACAGTTGTCAGACCAGCCATGCAGGCAGAGCACTGGACGGCCATCGTCAGGACCCCAGACTTTTCCCCTTATTTGTCCCCATGGAACGGGCACACACAGTTCTGAAACTAGAAGACAAAATTATTAGTAAAATGGGTAAAAACTGTCTTGTTAAAACCTAAAAAAAAAATAAAACATGACAGCATCAACAGTGAGAGAGGACATTTGTTAAATGTGTCACCCAACAAATACTTTTGGACAGAAAGGCAAAATAGTATTAATGATCATACAAAAAATATAGCTTAAACTGTTCACACATTGTGTAGCTAGTTTACAGCTAGCTGCCTAACTAGTAAAATCTTTATATTTCAGAAGGTTTAATTCAAATATAACTTGAAGGGGGTAATGTGATAGGGTTGTTTTTAATAAAACAATCATCAATCCAATTGCTATTATGCATTTCTGCAATTTTGTGTTTGTTAGACTACTTTTCGCTTATTTTTTCTTAAAAATTTACAAAAGCAGTTATGATTTCGATAATGTTGAAAAATACCAAAATATTTGGAATGCCAAGTTTTTTGTGAGCGTCAAATCACTTTTATTCAGAGAGTAGCCGAAGTGTGTGTGTCCTGTGTTTACACTGTGAATACTGACTATAATTAACATTTAACGTTACACTTCAAGGCGACTTGAAATTAAACGTAACTTATAAAACGGACCACTCATAGAGTCAATGTTCAAATTCAAATATTACACAATGCAATAAATATAACGCCTTTTCAAACTGAACGTGTGAAATTACCATCATCTCCAAGTTGATCTCACCTGCTTGTTTCATTGCACCCCCGGTAGACAAATTTCTGACAGCACTTAGGATTTTAAACATTCCCAAAAGTTCTGAACGGGACAAAGACAAGTTACCTGGCTAACTAAGACATTTTCTGCTGACATGTCATATAACTAGCATTTAAAATCGTGAAGCCCGTACAGATTGTAACAGTGCTATCGTAATACATAACATTGGATCATTTACACATGAAAATCGTATTCAGCGAAGGTTTAGCTAGGTCAAGTTGCAAAGTGACCTAGGCTAGGAGTCGTAGCATGTTAGCTAACTAGCACAACCTCGACGGTTAGTTCAAAAACTCCAACCGACGTACAAAACATCAGTAATAACATACATTACTGCTGTAAAATATTATCTCTGTCTTTAAATGTAAGGGTACATTTAAAACATTAGTCAAATTCCCTGACCAAATTCTTACAGTTGATTACGTCGAAAAGGTACCGGTCGGCCATAACTAACCATTTTCTTCCGCGTTGTTGATCTATGGCGATGGCCAATCAGAACTGCACACTCAAAGGATTGCCATCTTTTCAACCAATCTTAATGATTAACATTGTAATTTGCGGCAGCTTTCATGAATAGTGCCCTCCCTCCCTTCATTCATTCAAGCTGACGCTCATTGAAATGCTCCTAAAAATCCATATTTGCCCTCATACCAATCGTCTTCTTTGTTTCCATGTTTCGTGTTGTCCAGGTTTTCCTCTCGTTCCTGTACTTTTAAATGCTGTTTTTTTATACTGTACACGTAATTTTTATATTGTTGACTGCTTGTTTTGATATAATAATAATAATAATAATAATAATAGGCTAGGCTACTAATAATAACAGCAACAACAAGCAGAAGAATAATCATAATAATCCTATTGTTTGTATAGTGCCTTTCCCATACCCACGGTCACTTCACATAGCAATGCACAAACGTGCATGACACATTTGTCTAAAATGTCTTAGGGGCCATACAAATAAAATGTTATATATAAAAAAATATAGGAAACACCCCTGAAAAATGGCTTTAACTAAACCAAAAGCATTACAAAAGCATCTACACATGTGATTCCTATTAATTTGAATGCTAATTAGTCTTGTCTTATCTGTTGTGCACTTTATTGTTTACTTTAGTGTTAGAAAATGTTTTGTCATGTGCATTTTATTTTATTCTGTCACTGTAGGATAGTGAGAAACGTCCTCTCGATTCCTCTGTATGTCTGGTACATGTGGTTGAATTGACAATAAAACCTTGAACCTTGAACCTTGAACCTAATTAGCAGCATGTGTCTGCTTAAAAGAGGTCTAACCAGCAGCACATTGCTAGGTAAGTCTCCAAAGCAAGATGAGGGGACTAACAAATAGTTGGTGCCCGAATTGCAGGTGCGTTGGTCACAAAAACGGCAAAATTATTTAAGGTGGCCAAAAAAACACATAACATGGTGTAAGGAACACAAAACCTGGACCCCTGAGCAATGGAGAAAAGTGATATGGTCGTTTTTTACTTGTTTTAATACATCTGGACGGGTTTATGTTTGGAGAAAGCCTAAGGTGGCATTCAATCCACAATGTATGCTGCCAACTGTTAAGTATGGTGGTGGTTCTATAATGGTATGGGCAGCCATTTAACAGGACTCATTGGGTCCAATGATTGCTTTCCATGGACGTGTAATGGGCAAACAATATGAAACCATTTTACAAGACCAGGTGCACCCTATGATGCAAATACTGTTGATGATGATGTCCCCATAGTCCAACATGATAACGCCCCCATACACATTGCTAAATACATTGAAGAATGGTTCCAAGAACACAAGGGTGATGTCAAATGCCTTCCATGGCTTGCACAATCATCAGATCTAAACATAATTGAACCTTTATGGGAAGTTCTGGAGCTCAGAGTGCAAACTTGATTTCTACCTCCATCATCCATCAAAGAACTGAAGACTGTTCTTCTTGAACAATGGGCCAATATCCCACTACACACGCTTCAGAAATTGTATGACAGCATTCCTAGAAGGATTGAAACTGTTTTGTAGGTCTTTCCGATATTTTATATACATTGCCTGGCCAAAATAAAAGTCGCCGTTGCACCTGTCACGCATAGTGCCCACTGTACAAGCCTCTGGAGGCAGTGTTATGATCTGGGGTTGCTTCAATTGGTCAGGTTTAGGCTCAGCAACATTATGCAGCAATAAAATTAAGTCAGCTGAGTACCTGTATGTACTGAATGACCAGGTTATCCCTTCAATGGGCATATTCCAGGACGACAATGCCAAGATTCATCGGGCTAAAATTGTGAAAGAGTGGTTCAGGGAGCATGAGGAATAATTTTCACACATGAATTGGCCACCAGAGTCCTGACCTTAACCCCAT
Organism: Synaphobranchus kaupii; assembly: GCA_029718625.1. NCBI lineage: Eukaryota > Metazoa > Chordata > Actinopteri > Anguilliformes > Synaphobranchidae > Synaphobranchus > Synaphobranchus kaupii. Next base: position 16,457,917 of record CM056379.1, read on the forward strand.
TGAAAGTCTTTGGGGAAACATAAAGGGGTAAACGCCCAGGAGAGAGAAACATTTTACAGGCGAGCCGACGGAGCACCGTTGTCCCATAACTTTACTATCAAACATGACTAATGCAAGCTTAATTGAAAACACACACCCTAGCCTCTCAGTAAAGGAATGTGTAACGAGGTGAGAACAGAGAACTAACGTTCCAAGGCTCCTTTCAGAGACTCGCAGTCACACGCAAACATGTCCACAACATCGCCCAGTCTCCCTATGGGAAGACATGTACCGAAGGGCGAACAGAACTACAGTTCTGAACAAAATCGCCAAAAAGCTCCATGTACGGAGACCGGTACAGAAGGACGCACAGGACAGCTGGACCGGAATTACCGGCTAACAGATTAACGCAAGCTCAATCGAAAATACATGCCCTGCCTCTAAGAATAAATAAAGCCCTAAAGTCAGCAGCCTATGATAAAACGCCCTGTCTCTTAGTAAGAAACTACCATACAAATACACACAAACAAAGACTCCTCTAGCTTTCACGGAAGACAGCAGACAGAGAGAGGAGAAAGAGACAGAAAAGGGCAAAAGATCTAGGCAACAGACAAACAAAGGCAAGACCAGAAAGCGGAGACTGAAACAAGCACACAAAAAAGGAATTCAACCTGAAAGCACAAAGGCAAGTCCCGCAAAACTCAAAAAAAAGCACAACGGAGCAAAACGGTCTCCTTAAAACCCTAGACCTAATCATACGACTAAAACTTTAAAAGGGCAAAAATAAACCGCACACAAAACAGCACAAATAATGCCAAAAAATACACCACAGTACAAACTACAAACAACAAACAATCGCAATCAATATCGAAGCCCAGAACGAAGGGACCATGGGCTTAAATAGCTCACCGGTCAAACACACATAGCTGTGAACGCTGATTAACCTTCTCCGCGAAAAGACAAAACGGAGCCAAAACTCCACTAACGGAGCAGCGCCCACGTGTGGCGACCGAGGAACACAACCGCAAGGGAAAAAGGGTCATAAACCATGACATGATGAACACATAACATGAAGAAATGAACAAATAAATGAATAAATAAATAATTTATAATACTAATAATAATACTATTCTCCATGTATTGGAAGCAGTGGATGACAAATAGTCAACGATGAGACTAAAAGCTTCCAAAGAACTAAGAACTGAATTACCCCACTGCATTTTCAGAAAGACCCAGGTCCACACTCAGCGTATTAGAGCATGACTATTAGATAGAGCATGATTATTAAAAAACTGCACTTAAAGAACCAAAACAAATGGTTCGTTAGCCATCGTTCAGTAGTAAGGCATTTGTTGCCTGCATTTCTTATGCGTCAGATGGTTAGAAAAAAAATCATGAACACACACCTTTGGTCAAAGAGCAATAGAGTCTGTGTGGATTCTCGGTTGTGACTGTATCCGTATAAATACCTCAGCTTACGATTGTATCATTCAACAGCATAATTAAGTGAGTGTGTCAGGCGGTAATGACGATTGACGAGTCTGCTGAGGGAAAACTCTTGCCTGCTTTGCCAAAGGCTATCTTCAGTGTCTGGCACATTGCCTTCTCCTCTGTCCTGAGCCCCCCAGAACTACAGCCCTCCTCTCTCCCCTCCTCGCTAACCTCTTCTGTCCTGAGCCCCCCAGAATTGCAGCCCTCCTCCCTAACCTCCTTTCTAACCTCCTCTGTCCTGAGCCCCCCAGAACTGCAGCCCTCCTCGCTAACCTCCTCTGTCCTGAGCCCCCCAGAACTGCAGACCTCCTCTCTAACCTCCTCTGTCCTGAGCCCCCCAGAACTGCAGCCCTCCTCTCTCCTTCCTCTCTAACCTCCTCTGTTTCTTTCTTATATTTGAGGCATGGTCAGTTTCTCTGAGGTCATTTTCAGAGAGGTTCTGGGCTTCCCAGAGGAACAGAGGTGATTTCACAAGGACACATGCTGAAAACATCGGCATCAAATGTCAGGTTTAACAAAAAAAAGAGCCACGAAAAGACATAATTTCCTCTAAGTATCTTTGACCTCATCACTGCCTATCTGGTCACGATGCAAATACTATCCACCTGTACTGCATACAGGAATGAATGGCTAGGGTTGGGGTTAATTTCTGCACAATTGTTAAAATAGAGTGCATTTCCCCTATCCTGAAATCAAAAATGGAAAACTAACTTGAAATTAATAAAATTAGGCTTTAGATTCAGTATTGAAAATTGTTATGATATTTAATAATATTGCTAGATTGCAGTTTTTTGTATAGAATGGTTGTGATGAGTTGCATGAATTCTTGCAATCAACATTGTCTTAAAAGTATTGAACTTTTTTATTTTTCTTCTCAGATATTCAGAAAAGTTTAACCTAGCATGGCATTGAACCTGTAATAGGGCGTGACGTGAGGTAGGAGGAGCCAAACGCAGCAAGGGGATTCTTTAAGCCCTAGGGCCACTAAGGCGGGAAACCCCGCAGTTAAGGGAGGAGACAAGACAAGGAACACACACACCGCAGCTACAGACCGTAGGTAAAAAGGACGGAGGACAGCTGCAACAAAAGACCAACGCAAAAAATAGTAAATAGCACGAACAGCCTCTCAATAAGAACAAAAACCCTGACTCACAACAAAGGGGAACGCAGTCCATGAGAAGGAGACAAAACAGGGAACAAACGTACCAAAGCTACTAACTGGCTCACCGTAACACGGAAATGAGTAGAAGCTAAAACGCCAGGTCTCTCAGTAAGAAAACCAATCAAAGGCGAAAATGGAACAAAGAACTGTTACTCTATACTTCTACGAGCTAAGTAACTTAGAAGCGAAACGCCCGATCTCCCAGGAGAGAGATATTACAGGCGAAATAGAGCAGAGATCCGCGGTCCCATACTTCTACGAGATAAGTAACTAAAGAACCAGCAAGAAATAAGCCCTGCCTCAGCAACGAGACGTAAAAATAGGCGAGTAGCCCAAATGGTACGAATAACTCACAGCCAAACATACACCACAGTACAAAACAATAAGAAAACAATCTCGAAGCCCCGACCGAAAGAAACGGGAGGCTTATATAACTACCAGGTAACCAAGCACAGGTGTGGATGCAGACAGAAGCTCCACAATCAAGGCGGGGCGGAGCAAGCATCCACTAAACGGGCAGCGCCCTCGCTTCCTTTTACAGAGGAAAACGACCGCATGGGAAAAAAGGCGTCAAAACCATGACAGAACCAGATCAAAATGGTAACCATACAGGCTGACAAAGAGGCTTTGATTTTGGCAATGTCTGTCTTTGCTCATGCCAATAATCTATTTCCGTTAGACAGCAGACATTTTGATAACACTAACAGGCACATCCAAAAATAGCATTATCAGTGTAAAAGCCCAATACCAAATCTCACCAGAGGTTTTCTATGATTCTCATATTTCAAAAATAATTCCTTTAACATAAAATCCAGAAACAGAGAATTTGCTGAATTCCACAATGGGGGATATGCTGTATAAAGAACCAGCTGAGAAATACGAAGACAGGTATGGATTATGTCAACTTTAACTCATAATAAAATTTAATTGTTCGTTTTTTTTTTTTTTTGTTTTTTTTTCCCCCCTCAGAAATACAGTTTGGCAAGTTCAGTGATCACCAGAATGAACTTGCCAAATTGTGCCTGTGAAGAAAAAGACAGTTCAATTGTATTTATGCATTTGTGAAAAGAACAAATCTTGATTGAAACCTGACCATAGAAAGAAGAATAAATTATGTGTTTGGTATTTGACTGAAGAGCAGTACTTGTCACTCAATCAGAAATGCCCATATACAGTAAACAGCTCATGTAAAACATGAGGAAAGAGAGGGGTGGAATGGTATCAAGGCATCCCAAACTTTGATATCAGGGAGGGAGGGCGAGAGGTGGAGTTTTAAGAGGAGAGGGACGGATTGATTGATATCTGGGATGTGATGTATGAGGCAGTGAGGGGTATAAAAGGTAAGCTTTGGAAATGAGAATATCGTAACAGTTCAAAAGACTCTCCTGCAACTTCACTCGGGAACACATTTACCGCATTTACTGGTATAGTATATGGGATGATTTAACATTCTCTGGATTAGGGAGCATGGCATAGCATGTATCAATAGTAGAATTTGTGATTGTAAAGTCGTCGTAATTGTGTGTGTGTGTGTGTGTGTGTGTGTGTGTGTGTGTGTGTGTGTGCGTGCATATGTGTGAAAGAGAGAGAGGGGTTGAAATTAAATGTTTGTATATGTATACCAGATAAAGTGTGTTCACAGAACAGGAATTTCAGTGAGCATGCTAAAAGTATAGCCATGAAGGATCGCTGTCTAAATGCAAGATTGCATGTATACTTTGAATAGGAGTGTATAGTATACACTTTGTGTGAGTATGTATAATGGCCAGATAAAGACAGTTGGAATGGGGTAGGAAACAAAAATAAAATATACCTGGGGGATGATATCAGAGACAGACAACTTCATATTCTGTTTTGTATGCAAAAGGAGTATTAATGAAATACTTTTCTGATAAGGCTGTTATTATACAATGATTATTTTCCCAGCTATGAAATGCAGCTATGAAGTGAATTGGCCTGAGTGAATTGGCATGGGGTGAAATGAGGACAGGGGACAAAGTTCCTCTGAAAGGAGTAATCTAGAGTTTCGCTCACTTATCTATCAGTGTGCATATACTGTATCAGCCCTCCTCTCCCTTTCTCTATGAAAATGTTAATTAATTCATTGGGTCTTTGTTATGATCTGGGTGTATCATGTGTTACCGACTCTGGCCCAGAGTCTGTGTAAAAAAGAACCAAGGACAAAAACACTGACATGAATGAAGGTCATTCAACAAGCTCCAATGTCCATTACGTTACATTACAGTCATTTAGCAGACGCTTTCATCCAAAGCGACAAGAGGACCTCAGTCTCAAAAATCTATCATGATGTGTTTTACAGTGGTGAAATATCATAATAGCATAACATAAATTGTCGACCTTGATAATTAACACGTTTAGCTTGACATCCATTCGTGCTTTCTATGAATAATGTTTGAGGCAGACCATTATGACAGCAGTTCAAGAAAGGTATTGCTAAATAATATTTTAATCAAATTAATAAAAGATCAAGTTAATGGGACCAGTAGGGATATGTCGGGGGGGGGGGGGGGGGTGCCTTGTACTAAAGAATCATGGAACTATGCCAAATCTACTACAGGGTCACTGAACAGCTGAATGAATAGAGTATCATTGTTTAGTTGGTACTAGCTTATTATGATAACTTTAGCCATCAAAGAGATTAATTTATTCCTGGGGTAATTCTGGTAATCCTGGTATTACATTAAAAAAAAATTGCCCCTAATTATCAATATTTTCAAAGATTAACCAGGTAACGTTAGTTTTAAGTATAAAAAGCTGAGGCACATCAAAAACTCACGTATCACAAAAAATCTGAAAAAATCCATTGGAAAGAAGTCATAAAGCCAAGATAGAAAAAATAAACAATAAAATGTATTTATTCAAGCATATTTTTGTACGATGGAGTAAATGTTTCTGCACACTGCTGACAACAAGATCTCTCGTCAATGCACAGTTGTGACATGGAGGAGTTACGAAATTAACTACACATTGTAGTAGAATAAACAAAAAATCTTGTGATCATATTGGTGATTCGGCTCATCGCCAAGTTGTCCGCTGTCATTCTGCGTCTCTCGCTCTCTCTCTCTCGCTCGGTCTCTCTCTCCATGCAGAGCTGCTGTTCTGAACAGTCCAGTCCAGTGTAGTCAGTGCATGTTCTGTCATTGCTCCTCACTCTGTCTCCATATTTCTAACAGTAAAAGTAACGTCACTCACTTCCCTTTGAGCCCATTCCTTCCTCACCGCACTACACTTCCTGTAATCTGCAGTTTTAAAATGGGTTCCACTGTAAAACTCTGGTCCCATGACGGTGTCCTGAGCTGCGCAGCTACATACTTCCCACCCCTTATCTTTGAGTACCCCTGCTGACCTCACACACTCCAGAACAGCCATCTTCCTGTCTCCCTGTCCCCTCATTGGCTGGAAGAGCCACGCACAAAAAGTAAGAGTGAACCTAGGCTTCACCAAACATGGGTCTTCTCCAGAACATGATTGTGATTGGTCTGAGACCCTAGGATTGTATCACTCAATCAAAACCTCTCTGTAAACTGATCGCTGATTGGCTCCTTCTCTCTCTTTCACTCTCTCACACAGATTATGGCTGATTTTGAGGTGGTTTTGAATGGCTGGGGACCCATTGAGGCTGACTTAAATGGGAATGGAGGAGAGGTTCTCACCCGGTCAGTTATTGGACAACACTGTATCTCTGTCTCATTGGCATGACAGGATCGTGTTATAATGGACAGGAAACTGTTGGGCTCTGCTAGCTCTACTAGTGCTGCAAATAAATATTTGTGTTGCCAAAGCACAATCACATTTTATAACAAACTGTACATCCACTGACAGCCCAACAACAATAACCAAATTCATAATCAAAAAGCAAAGTTGATTAGATAACAGAATAAATGAGAATTATTATAATGTCAGAATTATGAACATTTGTGACAGCCAGCTGCCAGAAGAGCACACATACATTTACTTCCCTATGCAAGATGAGGAATTGTTGTTTTAATTAATCCACCCCCCGCCCCACCCCCCCACCCCCCATCCCTGTCTGTCTGTCTCTAGTCTGTTCAAGGAGCACCCAGACACCCAGACTCTGTTTCCTAAGTTTGCGGGCATAGCACCGGGTGATTTGGCAGGAAATGCCGATGTAGCAGCCCACGGGGCCACAGTCTTGAAGAAGCTGGGGGAACTGCTGAAGGCCAAGGGGGGCCACGCTGCCATCCTCAAGCCCCTGGCCACCAGCCACGCCAAAATACACAAGATCGCCATCAACAACTTCCACGTGAGAGCTCCCATCCCTCTGTCACTCTTTCTCTCCTCCATCTCTCAGTCCAACTTCTAACTCTCCCACCAATTACAGCGCAGGGTCAGGAACACATAACCCAAAGACCCACGCAGGAGACACTTGTGATGCACTGTGCGGCCAGATCGAGTGTATTCGTGTGTATGTTCAGCACTAACACCTCTCCGTCTCTTCCAGCTGATCACCGAGGTCATTGTGCAGCTGATGGCGGAGAAGGGCATGTTGGACGTGGCCGGGCAGGACGCCATGAGGGAAGTGATGGGCCTGGTTATTGACGACATGGAAGCCTACTACAAGGAGCTTGGCTTCCAGGGATAGACGATGTGCTGCGACTTCCTGACAACCCCGCAGAAGAGTGAAAATAACTGGATTATGAGAAGCACTTCCACCACAAGGGCCCAGTGGGGAGGCCCATTTCCCATGTATTAGATTCTGCTACAACACCATTCACTGTGATTAACAGCTACTTTGAATGCTTTCGGTTTAAATGGGTGAGGAGACAAATAAGCTTTTTCTTCCTGTGTAGATACACCTGTCCCTGGAATTGCAATGTTAAGCTTTCAGCAATCTGTAACATTTCTCCGTCTCATGTGCTTGCTTATTATAGATTCCATGGGTTGCTACTGTTTTTGCTATGGATCACATTGATGTTGTGGTGTACCATGTGATCCAGTGTTTGACAAAATAATAATAATAAAAATGATCAGCTGCTCAAAGTGTGTGTGTTTTTTTCTGTCCTCCATTTCAGTTTCTAGTATTCATATATTTGTCTCACATTCTGGAAGACACCCTTACTGTTTGCTTGTGATAGGAAAGTCCTGCAAAGCAAAAAAGGAGAAGAAAAGACAAGAGAAAGGGGGAAAGTAGTAGTGTCCTTTGTCCAATGCTGGTATTTCTAAAGTCAGACTAGCACCAGCACCAGTGTAAAACCTCTGAACAGATGGGCTGAGGAGGCAGATGGGCAGAGGAGGCAGATGGGCAGAGGAGGCAGTTGGGCTGAGGAGGCAGTTGGGCTGAGGCGGCAGTTGGGCTGAGGCGGCAGTTGGGCTGAGGAGGCAGTTGGGCTGAGGAGGCAGTTGGGCTGAGGAGGCAGTTGGGCTGAGGAGGCAGTTGGGATGAAGAGGCAGTTGGGCTGAGGAGGCAGTTGGGCTGAAGAGGCAGTTGGGCTGAAGAGGCAGTTGGGCTGAGGAGGCAGTTGGGCTGAAGAGGCAGTTGGGCTGAAGAGGCAGTTGGGCTGAGGAGGCAGTTGGGCTGAGGAGGCAGTTGGGCTGAGGAGGCAGTTGGGCTGAGGAGGCAGTTGGGATGAAGAGGCAGTTGGGCTGAAGAGGCAGTTGGGCTGAGGAGGCAGTTGGGCTGAAGAGGCAGTTGGGCTGAAGAGGCAGTTGAGCTGAGGAGGCAGTTGGGCTGAGGAGGCAGTTGGGCTGAGGAGGCAGTTGGGCTGAGGAGGCAGTTGGGATGAAGAGGCAGTTGGGCTGAAGAGGCAGTTGGGCTGAGGAGGCAGTTGGGCTGAGGAGGCAGTTGGGATGAAGAGGCCGTTGGGCTGAAGAGGCAGTTGGGCTGAGGAGGCAGTTGGGCTGAGGAGGCAGTTGGGCTGAAGAGGCAGTTGGGCTGAGGAGGCAGTCTAGAAGAAGGGGCTGCTGATGTCTCTGGCTACAGCAGGGCGGTTCTAGTGGTATGCTCCACTGATGTAGCTCCACTGATGTAGGCACTGGCTCCGCTTCCATCTCTACCGGCTCCAGGGTCAAAGTGACGCAATTTATTTTGCACTGCGCCTGGAAACACACCATTTTAGTAGATCCGGGCCAATGCATTTTTTTGTGTCACAATGCAGGGATGTAATTTTGGCTTAAACCATTGTTAAAGAGAAAAGTACACTACATGGCCAAAAGTATATGGACACCTGCTCATCCAAGGGGATGCAGAGAGAAATGGTATCTCATTCCGAAATCATGGGCATTCATATGGAGTTGGTCCCCATTTAGTGCTATAACATCCTCCACTCTCCTGGGAAGGCTTTCCATTAGTTGGAATGTTGGAACATTGCTGTGTGTATTTGTTTCCATTCAGTCAGAAGAGCATTAGTGAGGTCGGGCACTGATGTGGAGCTATTAGGCCTGGCTCACAGTTGGCTTTCCAATTGATCCCAATAGTGTTTGATGGGGTTGAGGTCGGGGCTCTGCAGGCCAGTCAAGTTCTTCCATACCAATCTCGACAAACCATTTCTGTATGGACCTTTATTTGTGCACGGGGGCATTGTCATTCTGAAACAGGAAAGGGCCTTCCCCAAACTGCTGCCACAAAGTTGGAAACCCTGAATCGTCTAGAATGACATTGTATGCTGTAGTGTTAACATTTGCCTTCACTGGAACTAAGGAGCCTAGCCTGAACCATGAAAAACAGCCCCAGACCAAGGGGTGTCCAGATAATTTTGGCCATATAGTGTATATCTGTACTTCAGCCTAAATTTAACTTTTTGATAATGACCTTTCTCTGTAGAGGTTTTAAAGGGAGAGCCACATAAGCAATGCCATATATAACTGACTCATCCTTAATGGCTTGATTTAAAACAATGTGGAAGACCTCCAAACTGATTTTTGGCATACTCATAGACACATAAATAACTGCAGAAATCTGACACACACATAAGATGCAAACTGAGCTAAAACGCCACCAGAAACTCCACTTCTATCCCTCGGACCTGTACAAATACATGTACAATGTGAGGTACTTTTTGCTCATCACTCAAATGCATTTTTTACAGCATTTTAAAAGCTTCATCAATTGCCTTGATGACCGGGGCTATTCCAAGGGCATCTGTCTTTGTCCGGCAGTGCATACGTGACACAGGGCACCGCTATATCCAACTCTATCTGGCGTTATCTCTCTCTGCACTGCCAAGGACTGCGTATCTCGGGTAGCGGTCCAAAGTGTAAAACATAAACAACAGGGTCAGGGAAATATAAATAATAGTATAGTGCAGCATCGGAGCAACGGAATCTGGTAGGGTGGCTTTTGCAGCTTCGCGGTGATGATAGTAACACTCACAGTCTCTGTGGGTCCACCTGCCAGTCACTGTGGGTCCACCTGCCAGTCACTGCTGCACAGTGACATGCTGAATAATTTAGTGCAGTGTGATACTGCCATTGTGCATCACCATCATTTCTGCAATTACTCTAAAAAGACAAAAAAGATAAAAGATACTTCAGGATCTGTCCTCATTTTTTTCCAAAAATAAATGTAACTGTAGGTTCCCTGCTAAAATGTAGACAGCGATAATAACTGCAGTCTGGATATGAACAGGGCAGAATGTGATTCAAGAGGAAATAAAGCACGATCCGACAATCCATTCGTTAGCATGTGTACCCAATGCAAGCATGCATCACATCTCCCTTTGTTATACTGTGTGCGTTATTTTTATTTATTCTGTGTACGTGCACAGGAGCATCGGTCTACAAACGGTTTGGCTGCAACTTCAACTTCCATCCAAATATAACCAATGACTCACTCAAAGTTCACCCAGTGGCTTGTATCAGTCACGAGAAGCTCTGTACACTCGGTCAAAAGAAAGCAAGTGGGGGTGTGAGGGAGGGGGGGGGGGGGGGGGGGAGAGAGAGGTCATCCAGGGAAGGCAGTGAAGGGGACGGACAGCCACAGAGAAAGGAACACATTTTAACAATTTTAAATGAACCCAAAGAAGAAGCACCGTTAGGAAAGCAGAGTGAACTCTGTTGTGTATTTAGTGGTACACTGCGGAGACTTAACTGTGTGTCTTCATTGGACGCAGTGCATACCTGGAGCCTGTTCCAGAAAACAGGATTATTCAGTTAGTCTTTTTTTTTTTTTTTCATTACTCAGTGGGTGCAGTTATCCAGCTAACTCGGTAATCCTGCTTTCTGGAACAGGCCCCTGCATTTTAGTATAGATGTCCCGTATTATTCAATAGTATTTATTTTATATTTTAAATGCATCTTCTCTTTTTTTAGTTTAACCATCTGAAGTGCTTCGAGATGAGCTTGTTGATTTGCACTTTAAAAAAAAATTATTTTCAGTAAGTATATATATATATATATATATATGTCTCAAAATTCTACACAAAATAGCCCATAATGACAAAGTGAAAACAGGTTTTTAGACATTTGTGCTAATTTATTAAAAATCTAAATGTAAAATATCATATGTACACAAGTGTGCACACCCTTTGATATGACACCCAAAAGTGAGCTGAGGTGCATTTTGTTTCCACTGATACTGCTTGAGATGTTTCTACAACTTAATTGGAGTCCACCTGTGATAAATTCAATTGATTGGACATGATTGGGGATTGCCAACACCTGCCTATATAAGGTCCCACAGTTGACAGTGCATGTCAGAGCAAACTCCAAGCCATGGGGTCAAATGAATTATCTGCAGACCTGAGAAACAGGATTGTGTCAAGGCATAGATCTGCAGAAGGGTACGGAAAAATCTCTGCAGCTTTACAGGTCCCAAAGAGCACAGTGGCCACCATCATTCGTAAATGGAAGAAGTTTGGAACCACCAAGAATCTTCCTAGACCTGGCCGCCCGGCCAAACTGAGCAATCGGGGAAGACGGGCCTTGGCCAGGGAGGTGAGCAGGAACCCGAGGGTCACTCTGACAGAGCTCCAGCGTATCCTTGTGGAGATGGGAAAACCTTCCAGAAGATCAACCATCCAGGCAGCACTCCACCAATCAGGCCTTTATGGTAGAGTGGCCAGACGGAAGCCCCTCCTTAGTAAAAGGCACATCACAGCCCGCTTGGAGTTTGCCAAAAGGCACCTAGAGGACTCTCAAACCATGAGAATCAAGATTCTCTGGTTTGATGAAACCAAAATTGAACTTTTTGGCCTGAATACCAAGCGTCACATCTGGAGGAAACCAGGCACCACTCATCACCTGGCTAATACCATCCCTAGGCCAAAAAAAAAAATTGTTTGTTTCTGGTTGGTTGTCAATTAAGGTCATGGGTAGGTAGGGAATTTATTTTATTTTATTTATTTAATTTTTTCCCATGGCGGCGATGGATAGGTAGGGATTTTTTTTCCACGACAACATAGCCTACATGTACTCTACCAGCATGTTTGATATTCATATATCCATCTATTCCTATTAAACAGGTACCTGACATGAGATGTGGCATTTAGTTCTGTACCATTGGCATTGAAGACATCTAAAACAATATTTGATGTCATACCTTTAATAGTATTTATACCATGGCTTGGCTAAATACTCGATTCTGATTGGCTGGAGGGTGGGCATTTATTTCGTTAAACCGCCCGGCAATGAAGTAGCGCCGGCAACATTTTAATCACCGTTCAAAATTAATACGCCGCCTACGTTATCTGCTGCCAGCGCCATTAGAGTCGACCCTTTTATGAATGGTATCCATAGCAACACCAACAGCTGATTAATAAAGCCGGCAAATAACGCTAAATCCGCAGATTTGAAGTTTGTCTTCGCCAAATATCTTAGTCACAACAACTTTAATCTAGCAAAGAAGTTTTGTGGTTAGAGGTGCAGTATTTATTCAGCTTGGAAATATGAACGTAACATAGTAAGGCTTTACCTAACGTAATGTAACGCTGACGTGAGCAACGCTGGTTGCGAATGCGAACAAGTTATTTCACAAAGCACGTTAATCTGTATATTAAAGAAACTGCTTCAGAAACTTTTTTTTTTTTTTTTCCTCAAGCTCATAAAATAAATATGGGTCGCACATAAATCGGCAGGGTCGGTCGGCAACCAGAAACAAACAATTATTTTTTTTAGGCCCTACAGTGAAGCATGGCGGTGGCAGCATCATGATGTGGGGATGTTTTTCAGCAGCGGGAACGAGGCGACTAGTCCTGATAGAGGGAAAGATGAATGCAGCTAAGTACACCGAGATCCTTGAAGAAAACCTGCTCCAGAGCGCTCTGGACCTCAGACTGGGGCGAAGGTTTACCTTCCAACATGACAATGACCCGAAGCACACAGCCAAGAGAACAAAGGAGTGGCTTCGGAGAAAGTCTGTGCATGTTCTTGAGTGGCCCAGCCAGAGCCCAGACCTGAATCCAATTGAACATCTGTGGAAAGAGCTGAAAATGGCTGTGTACCGACGCTCCCCATCCAACCTGACGGAGCTTGCAAGGATATGCCAAGAGGAATGGGCAAAAATGTCCAGAAACAAGTGTGCCAAGCTCGTAGCCTCTTTCCCAAAGACGCCTTGCAGCTGTAATCGCTGCCAAAGGTGCAGCAACCAAGTGTTAGGCTAAGGGTGTGTACAGATATGTAACCCCTAAATAACCTATTTTTGTCAGTAAAATAAAATTGCATATTTTCTAAAAACCTGTTTTCACTTCGTCATTATTGGCTATTGTGTGTAGATGTTTGAGGCAAAAAATGAACTCAATCTATTGTAGTATAAGTCTGTAACGTAATAAAACGTGGAGAAGGTGAAAGGGGTGTGCAGACTTTCCGGCTTGACTGTATATGCTTATGTTTGGATCCCATTCTGCATTTCATACTCAATCATCTGAATCTTTACAATATTATTATGTAATATAAAATTAAAGTAATTCTGTAACTGTTGCTATAACTATATAAAACAACTAGTTAAATATACAGATGTAGAGTGTAAATCCAGGCCCAGCACATAAACATCTAAATTGCGTATGTATATTGCGTAAATTGCATATGTATATTGTGGCAGGACCACAGGACTAGTGCTGGGGGGGGGTCGATACGTCACTGCTCACTGGCTCCATCCTGTGGCAACTGGGGGGCAGGGAATAGTAGCACGCCAACCCACAGGACAAACCTTGTACACCTGGTGGCAGTTGGGCATTCGCCTGTCAATAAAGGCCATACCAGGGCTGTTTCTTATGGTTTGTTGAACAAAATACAAAATACATTTTTTCAACTTAATTTTAATATAAATGACTAGTATGCACTGATGCAGGTTAAATGTTTAAAAGTCAGGGATAACCGGTAACTCTGGAAAAAGGATGGTGCAGAAAAACCAGGGGATTATGGGATAGAGTCAATAAGGTCTGAATTTCCTCTGTGATCTCAGCATGGCAATCCTCTGTTTATCTTCCTCAAACTTTCTCCTGAGCTCAGCAATGTCTGAAAAAGACAATGACAGAGTATTAATAGCACATTCACCCTTACATACTGTCTGATTTAAAAGGTGATTGTGGTGCACTGACATATATAGGCACAGCATATGCAGCAAACAGTCTGGAAACATTAAAAAAAATGTCCAATATTCATTTTAGAAAAACAGTTCATGAAACTAAATCATTTCTAATGTGACATCCACAGCCTGTCTCATGTCTCAAGTCATCTGCAAATTGCAACTGATACAGTTATATTCTACCAAGTGTATATCTGACAAAAAATGTATTAAAACTGAGATGTAACAGGGTAAACCAGACACTCCTGTACCGTTATTATAACTATACTGGTAACTCACGCTCTCTTTGTGTGTTTCTGTGCTGCCAGGAGTAGAAGTTCAGCAGCTCCTTCCTCTTCTTCTTCCTGTTTTCCCTCTGTAGAGCTTTCTGGTTGGCTGCCTCACTGTGGGGGCGGGCCTTGCTCCCTCGCACACCCCTCGTAACCTTCACCCACCCCTCCTCATCCTCCTCCTGCCGTTTCTCTGCTTCTTTCTTCTGTTGTTCTGACTCCTGGTTCAGAGGGAGGTCAAAGGTCAACACATTCGATGCAAAAGTAGAATGAATGGTCTGTATAACCATCTGCATGAACGTTCATCATATTCATGCGATTTATTTTGGACACAGTTCTAACGTTCAAAACCCATTTGAACAGGAGGACTCAGTGAGGCAACGGAGTATGCACACATACAGGCACTAAAGACAGAGCCGTGAAGAGAAATTGTGCATGAACATGTGCATACTCAACTGCTGAAAATCCAGTGCTGTCACACACTACAAAAATACGGAGAACATTATATAGTGGTGGAAAAGCAAGATAAATGGCTGACCTCTTTCTTTTTGTCGAATTCTTGCATGAAGCTGTCGACGTCTGCTTGCAGCTTGTCCGGTTGAATTATGGAGTTACTGTACTGACGTATCCATTCTAACAGGGAAAGAAACAGAAATGAGAGCGCAGCAGATACGACTGAGTTTACTATAATGCAACGATAAAAAAACATTAAACACATTTCCAAGGGCAAAAAGCACATTTCAACCATAGGATTTGACACTCACTCTGTAGGCCGGTCCGGACAGGCCGCTCTTCTGTGGAGACGACCAGTGGAGTGTCAGGGGGATGGGACTTGGCAGCTGTCACACTGGAACCATTTTTGAAAACAATGTATCCTACTTTAAAACCCTGAGAGACAGAACAGAGAGTGAGGGTTTGCTTGGTGTAGGATGGGCAAAGACACGGAGCACATTTTTAAAATGGATGAATTACCTCTTTTTGTGTTGGTGTGAAATATTTGAACAGTTTTGATTCTGTGGGCTCAGCGGTGCCAGGCCTCTCCCGCAGTTCTACGGACTGTATTGGCCCAAACTGAGAGAACAGCTCCCTCACCTCCCCCTTAAAAAGAGAAGGCTCGTTGTGAAAAACATGTTGCAGCACAATGATAGTATAGGACAGTATCAATAAAATGGATCAAAAGTGACATGGAAACAAAGCCACCAAGCTGAGTGTGTGAGCTCCATGCTACTAGTCTGAGTGCAAGTCTCGATAACAGAATTAATAATGAAACAAAATGTAGTACCTCTGAGCAATATGGTGGAATGTTGATTGCAAACAGTGTTCTGTCAAGGGGTCTGGTTTTATTCTTCTCGGCCCGAACTCTGTGCTCCTTTACACACACGCTGTGGCAGCTGACACTGTCTGTTTTGAACTTCAGTGAGAGCACTGGAAGAGAGATTTAAACATTGAATAAGCATTTCTCTGCGTAGAGTTAATAAGAGTAAAGACAGTTGAAGGTATTCTCAAACCAGTAAGGTTCACTGGCATGCATGGATGTTTCAGTCAATGGCAGACCTCTAGCGATCTGCAAACTAACGTTGCTAAATGTTTAAGATTTTTATCGCGACCATCATCAATAACTTGCGTATCGTGCCTTTCACCGGTCTCAAAACACACTAGTGCCGTCTTGCAGAAGCCCTGTCTTATTTAGCAAGCTGGATGTCAATCTTAAACGTGGCCAAGTACATTTGAGGCGAGGAAGTGTTCCCACCACACGAGTGAGAATATTGGGATAGGAAGGCGACGAGCGAACGTGGGTGATTTACGTTACTGACTATGGCTACAACTTTACAGCCCAGCGTAACGTTAGTCTATCTTTTAGCCATAATGGACTGCGTAATGTAGCCTATATGTAATGTATTCACACGTTGCTGAATACACAACATATATTTTCATAGTATCTACCTAAAACAAATGTACCGAAGCTCACGCGTTATTTACAACAAAACGTTACGCTTCCACGCTAACGTTAGCCAATGTAACATCGGTTTTGACCCTACAGCTGAACTAGGTTTCCACGTGTAATTCCAAGGTAGATACAACTTGCTGCAATTTATCTGGCTCTCAACAACTTTGTTAGTTAACTAGCACATTGGCGTTACCCAAGTTTCTAGTAGCGCGACGACAATCGATTTCCTTACCTGTAAACCCCCCTGGAATAACACACGGCTCTCGTGAGTGTTTCACCTTGGAGGGCGCCATCTTGACTGTATCGCACGTTGAGCCTACAGGAAGTGTTCTTCTTCTTCGCTTAAAGTTTAATGGAGGAGCTACAACAAAGGCGGAATACTACCACCTACTGTGTGAGATTGAGTATGTGGTTGCAATCACGTTACAGTGCCAAATATTCAGTGAGCCAGGGTTTTGGCTAATCATAATTCCAGTAACTTTTTTGCAACACTGATTTTTGCAGGCTTTTTCGAAGTGGCTAAAATACAACATGGCAGACCAATCTTATGTATGGCTGCAAATTTGTCATGTAGGCCTGTACACATTGTTTTTTTCTTTTACGCATTTTTTACATTTTGCAATTTTGTGGTCGTACTTCATTTTGTGATTCAATCACGTGGCTTATGGCAACAAATATTGTATGCAACATATGCGTTTTGTGGGCTGACAGCTTCATTTCCTATGTATGCGTCTGGTACACAACAAATATCCATACAGTATGTGGCTCTATCGACCTGAGGACAACTGCCAGAGGAGAAAAGGTCTAAAAGAAATGCATGTGACCGCATTCAAGACAAAACACAAAAACTAGAAGTTTTCTATAAAGTAACATTTATTGGAGAATTTCTTGATACAGAGACCTGACTGCCATTTCTGTGACAAACAAGAATATGTTACACTCATTTATGGGCCCATTCAATAAACCAAAATAAATCACCCTAGCAATACGTAGACAAAAATGAGCTGTACCTCACTTTACAGCTCGGAATAAAGGGGTATTACAATAGTAAAAATATAGCAACATTGTAAAGTTAAGTTGCAATAGTTACCTGAAAGTCCCCAAAAAGCATGCAGCCTCTAACACAGTAACAGGGAACAAAGATAGAAATACACTGAAATTAAGCGGTTTCACAGCTGCAAAGTTACAAAACAACAAAAGCGTAACTTCACATACATTCATTTTGTTGGTTCTCGATGGTCTCGGCTAATCGTTTTGTGGCATGTTAATTGAAGTTTTTGTCTGTTAGCACACTGAAAGAAAGACTGTTGTGAGCCAAGTTACAGATGGCAGAGTAAAGAAAAGGCTAGGAGTTACTACAAAACAAACTTAATGCCATTTGAAGAAGAAAAAAGAAACCAAATAAACTTAAAAAACAAAGGGAGAGAATGGAAGGGTGGACTCATTCGGACTATTAAGCCAGTCTGTATGCACATGGATAGTTTTACATTCATTCATTTGTGGGGGGAAAAAAATTGCTCATGGTCTAGTTTTGGCATTGTACATTTATAGACTGGTGTTTGTATTTGTTCTGTTCAAACCAGCACTTTTTTTTTTTTTTTGCCCCCCCCACATAGTTCACAAAACAACAGCGTTCAATGTGAACAATTTGAAGAGATGTAAACATGAGCCATAGGCCGCAAGCCATTTGGCTACAACCAGAAAAAAAAAGAAAAAAAAACCCTTCCTTCTCTGAATATCTGTGCTTAAAATTAGAACATTATTCTGAGATTACATGTAACAAATCCTTACTTTGTCCACTCCAATACACTAACTAAAAAGTTAGTTAAGATTCCAACTTACAAAAGTGAAATAAAACTTTCTTCAAAATCACTCTTTTACACGACCATGTGCATTTACAGTACCACAGTTGTATAATCATGTAATAAAGGCGAGTATGAGTCTTGGGCAATATGTACTTTGGTATATGCGATGTCGTGGAGTACTTATGCGTGTGCGTTTTAACAGCGGTGTGCATTAAATCTTGATGCTAAAGGCGGTTGACTGTGATCTAGCGGATTGGGTGGACGTGGCAGTGTGAGAGGATGACTTAAACAGGGCCTTTATTATGGTCTGGGGATCGACTTCAGGCGTGCGCTGAGAGGACCTGGGGCGACCATCGGTCCTAGTGAGGGAGGAAGGCAGCCCCTCCTTCTTTCCCCCGCCTCCTCCTCCTCCTCCTGGACTGTCACTCAACCTCCTGCCAAAGACAGAAAGGGGGCTTTCAGCTGAAAACAGACTCAGTACTCAAATGTACAGTACAGAAACACGGCATTACTCGTTAGGAGATGCAGGCGAAAGCAAGTCACAGAAAGAGGGACGGAAAGAAAGTTCACACAGGAGAGACGAGCAGCAGCGGAACAACAGGAGAACAGACAGACAGACAGGAGGACAGACAAACAGACAGGCAGGAGGACAGACAGACAGACAGGAAGGCATGGGAGACTCACAGCAGTATTGGCTGGTCTGAGCTGATGACGTTTCCCTGAATGTGAAGATTACACTTCATGGGCTGACCTGCAGGAAAGGAGACTATTAGAATTAAACTCATTCAAACATCCGTATCGGTTTTCCAACGCTTTTTAACAACAGATTACAGGAGTAATCCACCTTTACTGGAGCGCTTTTCTTTCTTCACTCATTTCAGCCGCACATCACTTGTCCACTGCATTCTCCAAACACCTATCAATAATTATTGCCCTCAACTGCACATTTGAGATGTGAGTGTGAAACCTTGGTTGTTGTAAACTTGCCTCCAAGCTCTGTACTGCACATTTGAGATGTGAGTGTGAAACCTTGGTTGTTGTAAACTTGCCTCCAAGCTCTGTACATAAACGCC
Source organism: Synaphobranchus kaupii (assembly GCA_029718625.1). Classification (NCBI taxonomy): domain Eukaryota; kingdom Metazoa; phylum Chordata; class Actinopteri; order Anguilliformes; family Synaphobranchidae; genus Synaphobranchus; species Synaphobranchus kaupii. The sequence continues at coordinate 16,477,144 of CM056379.1, forward strand.
TGTATGGCTCCTAATTGTATACTGCAGCTGATAGCTGAAAGCCTACTCTGGACAGCTTTTCTAAACAACTTTACATAAAATCCATATTATTACTCATATTAAATATTGTTCATAAAAGTATTCTGCTGGTGTCCCTGCTGTCCCTTACCGTCCAAGTAGCGGTTATTGTACTTCCTGTACGCCGCGACGGCATCGTCTTTCCTGACAAACACCACGTCTGCGACTCCCACTTTGACAAGCCGCGCTCGTTTCAGGGCACCACAGACACAGAACAACTCCTGGCAGGACAGAGAAAAACACACACGGTGGTTAATGCAACCAGAGTCCCCTGCAGAACTTAGCCTGGATGTACAGTACATCACAACTCATCACAACTCCTCCTGTCAAAAGAATTTGGAACAATCTTTTTTTAATTAGCACGAAAAAATCCATTTGTAGCCCCTTAAAAAAAAGAAAACTTTAAGAATATGAAGGGCAAATAAATGAGGCAATAGAACAAGCTATAAAAGAATCATCACCAAGATATCAACACAGACGTTAAACACTTGGTTGGTGCAGTCATGATTCTAGTGCATCTAGACCTGCATTTGCTGTATCCATCTAGATCATTAGTAGCTAGACATTAAAGCCGATATCGAACCGTGCTGCACAGTCGTGAATCCTCAGTGTGAAACGGCTACATCTAGAGAGAAAAGCACTGACCACAATGTCCTCCTCAGTGTGAACGGCTACATCTAGAGAGAAAAGCACTGACCACAATGTCCTCCTCAGTGTGAACAGCTACATCTAGAGAGAAAAGCACTGACCACAATGTCCTCCTCAGTGTGAACGGCTACATCTAGAGAGAAAAGCACTGACCACAATGTCCTCCTCAGTGTGAACGGCTACATCTAGAGAGAAAAGCACTGACCACAATGTCCTCCTCAGTGACGCGTGGATGAAGGTTGTTCACTGTCATTTTAGTCCCCTCCAGGGGACTGCGAGCCGGCTGAAAAATAAGGAGAGGGGAGAGTTGACATTAGATACACACTTTACTACCTCAACACTTTACTACCTCAACTGGGAGACAAATGAACAAGACCAGTCTCACAAAATCAAAACTGTCAATGCAAGTTCTTCAATTTATTTAACTGCAGTTATCGGACATGAATTCAACGACTGCGCGGCGTGGCTCGGTCTGTGGAGACGCGCAGACAACCACACAGGCACAATTTAGGGGCTGTAACTACTTCACGGTCTGTCCTTATTGGCGCCACTCTCGAAGGGACACAGGTGTTTTTAGAGCTGCTTAATTACCAACAGAAACCGGTCACAGGTGCCACCAGCAGTTTGCGTAGACCCGGGAAGCATGGCTCACCTGTACGGTAGCCGGATGCGAACTGGCATCCCCACTACCCTCTCCCTGCTGCGCCTGGCCGGTGACCAGGGTTCGAGAGACCGCCTTTAGGACAGAGGGTGCGGAACGGGATGCTGGTAGAGCAGGGGTAGTCCTGGGAGGGGCATCGGGCACAGGGGGAGGGGGTGCAGTATAGCTGTCATTTTTGACAACTTTGGTGATGGGGCCAGTAAAGAGAGAGCCAACACCAGGCTGTTGAAGAAGTAGAATGATACGGGGGGTGAATATGACTACAAAGTGGACATACAATCATGCAAAGTAGTTCATTATTATATTCCAAGACTTTTATCCGTCCATGAGAGAATACTTAATTAGCATTAACCCACAGAAAAGCAAAATCATAATAATTACATCACTACCGCTTCACGAGACAATCTCACATTTTCACAGACAATGAAGCTTAAAGGGTTGAATAATACGACTGTGCTTTAATAAGGTAAAGGTAGCACAGTGCCATTCATATCCATCTTAGTGTCAGTGAGAAACAGTATCACTCGCACGACATGTTACGTAAGGTGCTGGTGGTACTGACCTTCATCTGTTTACTGGGGAAGACATCATCCTCACCTGAGAAAGACTGAAGAGGCACAACCATGAAAACAATGCTGGCAAAAGAAGTTAGCCACTAACGGTTTGACATTTTCCTGAGTAACTTTACAAAGTATAGAAAAATGACAGGTTTCTCAAGCTTCCCTAACTAAACACTCTGCTTTCTGCCTTCTCTTAGGCAGTGTATGCACACGCACGCGCACACGCACACACGTCCATTTTACTTTCTTCTCCTCAAAATGACAAAATCAGCTCACCTGGGTGTCTCTATTGGAAACATTGATGCAAACTCCACTTGTCATTCCAACCGGCCTCTGCTAAAATAAACACAAGTGGAATATAAGGGGCGGGACCACAGGGGACTTCATAAGCAGAATGCAATCATAAACTAAAATGTGCCTGGCAATTATGTGTTAACCCATGCAATCACGAGCCAGTCAGCACAGACACAATCAGGGTTCTATTTTGGACCATAGAACTACTGTTTTTACTTCATAGTGCAGGCGTGAGCCCCAACAACACCTGTCACTTTGACGTTCAGAAGGTTAACAAAAGGTTGCGCTTCACCTAGTGGAATTCCACAAGGAGTGCTGATCCGAGAAATTTAGAACTGTGTTCTCTGAAAAGAGAATGGTCGCACATATAATATATATTATAAATAAGACGGTAAACTATTATACCGTTTATATAAATGGACACCTCACAAAACGCTGACACGTTTCGGCTGAAACAAGCCTTCATCAGGGCGTGTAAGCAAACGAAGCATGCTCAGAAATATACATAGGTACACAGCTGCAAACGATTACAAATATTTATTGCCAATCAATTAATGTATTATTGCAAAACCTGTTTCTGTTACTCTGATTCACAGTACTGTTTATATTATTTCTTATATTTGTTCTTCTGAGCATGTGCAATTTTGTAATACCTGTACATTATCAATACATGTATTCATATATACAGAATCAGGGGCCACCTTATTAGGTACACCTGCTCTTTAAGGCATATAGCCTGCTCCTCCAAACAGCGAATCATGTGGATGCAACTCAATATATAAAGAATGCGGACAATGGTGAAGAAGAGGTTTAGTTATTGTTCGACCAAAAACTAGAAATGGGCAAGACACGTGATCTAAGCGACTGTGACCATGGTATGATTGTTGGTGACAGGCGTGGTGGTTCCAGCATCCCATAAACAGCTGCCCTGTATTTTCACACATGACAGTTCACAGAGAATGGTGCGATAAACAAAAAACATCCACCTCATATGTAAAGTGCCCCAGTCATACCTGGATAGTCTTGGTGATCTTGATGGCTGACGGTGACCCAGGAGTGGGTAAGGCTACTGCAATGCTTCTCTTAAGGCTAAGCCTATCACGGGCGTCCATCAATTTATTCGGCCCGCCTCCATGTTCAAAAGCCCCCCCTCCGGTGTGCAATCCCTGAGCCGAGTTCACATCTGCAGAGCTGTGCATGGCCATATTACTGCTTTGGTTGAGAATTTGTATCTGTGGCCTGATCGTCTGCAAGATTCCCTGTGATGAGCTTTGCAATTGCGCCGTGCTGTGCAGCGGTTTCTGTCCTAGCTGCTGTTTGCGTGAGTTTATCGTCTGCCTGGCGTCCTGAACGCCTCCCGCGGTGGGCCCTCCTCGAATCTGAAAACGGGCATCTTTCTGAACAAGCTTCTCCCTCGCATCTTTCAGTGGAAACCCTAGAAAGACACAGAAGGTTACATGTGTACATCCATTGCAGTACTACACATATACTGATTACAGAACACTACACAAAGGCAGTATTCGCAAGGTAGTGTCTGGCTACATTCCTGGGGACAGTAATCCGACAGGTTGGACAAATTGCTTTCCGGGTTAAATACTTCAGTACCCCACTTTCATTGAATGATCGCCTATCATAAACTGGTCATCCAGAGGTTAATACTAGCTATTTGTCAGTCAGAAATCAATACAATACACAGTACAGTAATTTACCTCTTCCAAAAGAGTAAATCGGTTGCTTTACCTCCTCTGGCTCCAGTTCTCTGCCTGATATCGGTCACTCCAATTTTCTGTCTTGCATCAAACATTCTTCCCACGCCTCCTGTGGCCGTTCTAAATATGGGTCTGAAAATATTCATTAATTAGAAAAATTAGCCTACTTATAACACACATACAGATTACTGACGGACAGCTACTCTAAATTATTGTGAAAATGAAAACTACGTGAAGACTAGGCACATTAAGAAGTGGAAGTATTAAATCTGTTTATCTGAACATGAGCTGTGTGGTAGCTGATAACTTAACATGTTTATGTTACTTGACAAATATAAGTCCAGTAACAAACCACAAACACAATTGCAAAAACAGTTAAATAGTAAAATTCCACTGAACTCACGTTATATTTTTAGAACATTTTTCTTTTACTTAGCAAGCTAGTTATAGGCAATTTTGTAATCGGACTAATAAATGCGCCAGCCATTTTAAACAAAAATACAAGTAACTGTATAAAATAAAGAACGTAGCCTAAATAAACCGGATATTTCGGATACTTCACAATCCCTGCCCAATCGCAAGGTTGCTTCAAAGGCGAGAACCAATCCACCAGCCAATGGGCGACACGTGGAGGCGGGCTGCTAAGTTTGGTTTTCGTTGTACGAAATAATTTAACAGGTCACAGCAAACTGCTCACTGTTCAGATACTAAACGTTCACAATATATAAAAATTACGAATTCTAAATTCGTTTACCTGGTTGTTCCTCGGGTGCTTATGCCGCGTCGGCGTACCAGTTCGTCCAAAGAAAGATCCGCCATCTTACTTACTTGCTACGTGTTTGTTACGTAACGAGGGGGGAGGGGGAGCGGAAGTGATGGTGGTCATAATGGGTCAAAATAGGTGATATACACTTGGCAATAGGAGAGCGGTTTTGCCATTACCCACCCAATATTAACATTAACTTGCTCACGAACTACATCACATCTCTAACTGCTCGTTAAAGCAAGGTCTTAAAATATACAAATAAAACATTATTTGCGAAACTATTATTTCAGGCTCATCAATATATCATTCATACAACATTCAGTAGATAAAGCAATAGGAACTTTCCATTGGGAAGGTGTGTGTATGGGGTCACACAAAACTTTGCCAGAAAAAATACCAAGCATGAATTCTCTAAGTAGCCCTGAGGTTGCAGTGATAGGACTCCTCACAGAATGAGATTTGCAAGCCTGTCCCTCCAGTACCCTCAGCTGCAGCTGGCTGAAACGTTGCCGTTTGAATGGGAAACCACACCCTTTCAAACATGCAATATGAAAAACAAATACCATATGCCAGAACCGGCATTCGCAGGTGCAGATTATAGGATAAGTTCAAAAACATGAGTGAGGGGGTAGCTTATTCGGGCAACGTAGTGTCCTTCATGTTTATTCATACCTTTGTAACACACATAAGATTTAAGAAACAAGTGCATGTCAGTGCTTAAAATGGAAATATGTCAAATTAAAATATGACGTGCAGTGCCTAAACATTCACATGTTCACAGCAGTCATCACTGAATAAAGGAAGACAAGAGATTGAGGGTTATAATGGAAGCTGAACATTTATTCAGTTGGTATAGACCATGGCAAAGTACAGGTTTCCGAAAAGTGTGTGTGTGTGTGTGTGTGTGTGTGTGTGAGACAAGCAGTATGCATATTTATTTTTGTCACAGCTTTTGTGTGTTTTATGTGTGCTTGTCTTTACGTGTGCAATACAGTTTGAGTCATTATAAATCAGGTTGTGATTGGTTTTGTACACTTTGGGTGCATCCCTGTCTGTATGATCTTATGTCCATGTGCATAAATGCATTTCTATACAACCACTAAACGATCCATGTTATATTTCAAAGGGGATCAGAAAATGGACAACGATAATGGTAAAAAAAACAAAAAAAACAACAGTAAATCTAAAATAAACAGAGTAAAATCTCACTCTTTTTTTGTACACCATTTATTCATCGCGTCTCCCTCACTCCTGAGCTCCTAATATACCCCTGTCCCATATGAAATAAACTAGCAGTGATGGGAGGAAGTAAGATGGAAGCTTCCTACCTCCTGTCCCCTGTGAATTAGGTCCCTGCTCTCTATCCTCCTCCCACCAGCCTAATTACACATCTTCACACAACTCCATTTCCCACCATCCACTTCTATTTTCCAACCCCCGATCCCTTCCCTCCCACGACCCTCCGCGCTTTCCGTCGCTCTAGATCTCCCCGGATTCTCTCTCTTCAGAGCTGGACTGCCTCTCTCTCTCCAGCGACAGCGATCTCTCTCTCTCCCGAGGCATGTCCTTCTCCCTCGCCATCTCTGGCGAGGTGGACCTCTCCCTGTCCACCCGCTCTCCTTCCCTCCAAAAGTCTCCTCCCGCCCTCATCCCTCTCTCGCCCCCTCTCTCCAGGGACGGCGATGGCTCCCGGGGGGGTGGGGATCTGTCTCTGGAAGAAAAGAGAAGAGCATCACCACATTGTACAAAACCCACAGACAAAATGCTGCTTCTTGACCCGAAGCAAGAGATCAACATTACAGTTAACACCGCATGATTCTTTAGCAGCAGTGGGGCTAGCTACAGTTACCCACTACACAGTAATTATTAAACTGAACTAGTTTGTTTAATATATATACATATATATCAGTTTTTGTCATTAACAAGCACGATGACACAGACAATGCTCCACTGACTAGTGAATATGCTGAACTTGACTAAATACTAATGTGAACTATACCTCTCAAATATTTTCTTTTTTGTGGTCAACCATTTTAGTGGTAGCAAAGGTTAAAGCTCATCACAGATTTCTTCTTTATAAATAAAATGTTTTTAAAAATTTAAAACACTATTTTAATGTGCATCCTTTTTAAAAGCAATTTAAAGATGGCCTTGCCTCCCAAATTATCATCCTGCATTCCTAAAAGGAGAAGACAGAGATAGGCCTTTTGGTAACACTTGCATGAAAAATATGACATTTAGGCTACTGGTTTCTCCTTTAGGCATTATGTCATGTTGACATCATTTATTAAAAGTTGAAGTTGAAAAACTGTGCTGTTCCATTACACAGGCTTGAGTATTAATAGAAACTAATGTGGAACAGAGAGTAATGGGGATTCTAGTGCACAAAGCGCATGCACACACGCACGTACACACACACATACGCGCGCACGCACATACAAGCCAGAGACACTATGAAAATATTCTACTCCAATGGCCTGTACCTCTTCTTCTTGCTCCTGTGGGAGTGGGAACGAGAACGATGTCTGTCTTTATGCCTGTGCCTCCTCTCTCTATCCTTGTCTCCTCCCTCTTCCCGGGAACGGGAGGAATGATGGTGACGAGAGCGATGGGAGGACGAGCTTCCGCCATCCCTAAGAGAGAAAAACATAAAAATGTCTTTCAGCCACTGAGACAGACTACTGGGGAACAAACTGCATTACCTTTACTGTTCTCCGAGCACTACTCAGGAGCAACTGACACTGCTCAGGACCAACTGACACTGCTCAGGACCAACGGACACTGCTCAGGACCAACGGACACTGCTCAGGACCAACGGACACTGCAGAGGGGCAAACTGCATTACCTATATCGTTCTCCACTTCTTGACCTTGTCCTGAAAATATAATTAAGAAAAAGGTTAAACACAGCAGAATGAATGCTGAATACAGAAGCAGTTCACTGCAATCTTCAACATGAAACAGCTTCTGTATAGAAAACTATATGTAGATACACATGCCTGATAAATTCCTGAGGTGGACAGCTGGACTTTGACCTAAATCATGTTGGTAGTTTATTTAACAAATAAAATTTAAAGCATCTGAATCAAAGACCGCCATTTCAAACTTCATTCTCAAAGTGCCTAACACACAGTTGGAGAGCAACATTACCTGTGACCACATTGAATTCCATTTTAATTTAGATTAGCCACATAATTAAGAAATGTATAACAGAGTAAAACAGGCTATAAATGTCGATCACAAAAATGGAAACATGGTCAGTAATTTATATGTTATTTTTTCATACACAGTGACAGATATTTTTCCATCACATTTCAATCAAAATATAAACTTTTGGTGAGCTGTTGCATGTTGGAACTGGTAGAAAAATGTATTGCATCAGCAGGCATGGAGGTTTACCCTTGATTCTCTAAAGACTAAAGTACACAAGTGTACACCACAAGTTCAATAACTCACCTCCGCCTGTCCCGTTCTCTCTCTCTCTCCCTCTCTCGCTCACGTTCTCTCTCCCTCTCACGTTCCCGCTCCAGTTCCCATTCTCTCTGTCTCTCTTTCTCCTCCTCTTTGTCTCGTTCTTCCCGTCTTCTCATTCGCATTCGCTCCTGCTTTTCAGCAACTGCTTTCTTTTGAAGACAAAAAGGACAAAAGGAGTGAAAATTATTACTGTCCATACAATCACTTACGTCATGAAGAAAATACATTCTAATGGTTTATATACAATATGCAATGATCAAAGCTGAAGAAATGAAACAATCTCTAGAATGTAATACTAAATGTAAATTTGAAGGAAACCCTGTTAAAATTACAATGCAAGTAAAATTAATTAGCAAATAATTCCAAACATTTCAGATGAACAACCTTGCTGGAATCGTTTGGAAAATTCACACAAGTCAATTGAGATGTACAAGTCAGGGAAATGGAATGGAAAATGCTCATTGGTACAGAGGAAGACAGCAGGGAAATGTAGCATAGAAATGTGTGTTTATTTTTAGTAGACATGGCAGTTAATGAAAGACTGAAGCTGTGGAAGAGACAGATAAATATTATTATATTGTATATGAGAGAGGAAAGAGATGGAATGGGCTGCCTGCCCACAGAGGGTAATCTCATAGGATATGAAGGTACTGAATCAGAACAAAGTGGCAGTATATATTAACAGTAAGATGAATGTATCAAACGCTGCCACAGGGAGCCTGTGAAGGCAACAGTGTTCGGCAGAATGAAGGAAGTGCGGGAGGAGGGAACAAAGATGAGGAGCACAACTCAACACCAGCTAAGAACTTAGCGTTGACTCAACACCAGCTAAGAACTTAGCGTTGACTCAACACCAGCTAAGAACTTAGCGTTGACTCAACACCAGCTAAGAACTTAGCGTTGACTCAACACCAGCTAAGAACTTAGCGTTGACTCAACACCAGCTAAGAACACAATGGTCTATAACGTTGACTCAACACCAGCTAAGAACTTAGCGTTGACTCAACACCAGCTAAGAACACAATGGTCTATAACGTTGACTCAACACCAGCTAAGAACTTAACGTTGACTCAACACCAGCTAAGAACTTAGCGTTGACACAACACCAGCTAAGAACTTAGCGTTGACACAACACCAGCTAAGAATTTAGCGTTGACTCAAAACCAGCTAAGAACTTAGCGTTGACTCAACACCAGCTAAGAACTTAGCGTTGACTCAACACCAGTTAAGAACTTAGCGTTGACTCAACACCAGCTAAGAACACAATGGTCTATAACGTTGACTCAACACCAGCTAAGAACACAATGGTCTATAACGTTGACTCAACACCAGCTAAGAACTTAGCGTTGACTCAACACCAGCTAAGAACACAATGGTCTATAACGTTGACTCAACACCAGCTAAGAACACAATGGTCTATAACGTTGACTCAACACCAGCTAAGAACTTAGCGTTGACTCAAAGCCAGCTAAGAACTTAGCGTTGAAGGCCGGGGGGGGGGGGGCGACTTACACTAATTCAGGAAATAAGAATAAATAATAAATTAGATAAGCAGTTGTGGCACATACACAACAAAATTCTATATAAGTCTATTTGAAGAAGGAAGAAGGGTAAGTCAGAGGACGAGCTACTTGATAGAAATAAGTGTGGGTTTCTAGATATTACGTTAAAATGTAAACTCTCAGTGATTGCTATATTTACCAGTAGTGGAAGTTTTATGAATAAAGGATCCGGATCTTGTTTTTTTTTTTACATTAGTTGGAAATGGTCAGTACTAACATGCACAACTGTGAAATATGTATCAACGGACACTGTTATATCACCATATAAATGGAGTAATGTCGCAAACTATCCTATGTACAGTCAGACACATTTGTATGTACAGGGCAAAAGGTCCATGATGTCATTGTGAAAACATTTCTCACCCTTAGTCTTTCCAGCTTCTCACGGATCTCAATAAAGCCCAGGTGCAATTTCCCCCCAAAGTGGTCAGCAAGACGGCGGTCATTGTCATGGAGACCCAGGTAGGCTGAGCAAACTTCGCAGACCCGGAGCTTCTGCTGCTGGAAACTGGAAGCGGGCATTGAGTTTCTATATATATCCTGTGAAAAAATAAATAAGAAGAAACAAAATCACTAATATTGATAGAACAGCTGAAAACATGAGTGCTCATTACTATTATTGACTCTACTCGTATTATTGGCTCCATTAGTATCCAGGTATACTCTGAATCTTGCTTGGGATGCATTCCAACAGAAAAGAACGCTGAACGAATCAACACGTAACGGAATCATATAACACCGATTTAATCTAGAAGCTTCCCTGGCAATCTCTTTATTGTCCATGAATACTATACATTTTACAGAGGGGATACCTTTATTTTGAAGGCTTAACATGTTTTATCCATGTTATTATTATTATTATTTATTTATTTATTTTTTTAAATATAAAATTATGTGTTCTGTCCTTTTCAACTTTACTTGTTATTTTCCATCCGATAAGGGCTGGTTGAGTAATCGTGCAAGTCAGGTGGCAATATGTCATAGGCCGGGGCCCATCCTCAATTCCTACAGGCCTTGAGCAAAAAGCAGAGGGAAGGAAGTGTTCAGCTAGACAGTGGGAAAATACGTTTTGTTTTTTTTACATTACATTACAGGCATTTAGCAGACGCTCTTATCCAGAGCGACTTACACATCTTATTACATTTATCCATTTATACAGCTGGATATACACTGAAGCAATTCAGGTTAAGTACCTTGCTCAAGGGTACAACAGCAGTGTCCTACCTGGGAATCGAACCTGCAACCTTTCGGTTACAAGTCCAGTTCCTTAACCATTATACTATACTGCCACCCAAAAAGTTTTACATTTCTACCTAATGAAGTGGTTGTCCTTGGTACTGCTGACACACACAGTTTGCACAGCCTCTCCAGGAGAGTATAAAGGATTGCTGTAAATAATTTTTAGAACGGCGTTGAGTTTGTCGGCAGGCGTACTCTTTCTGCAGAAATAAAGACCCTTATAATTGGATCTAGTGTGAAGTGTTTTCCTGACTGGAAAGCCTCTATTACAAGACAAGGGTGGGTTTTTTTTTTCCTTCTCAACCTAACACTTTAGAGTATGATAATCAAAGGACTAAAAGCAGATGCAAGCATTTCAGAGCATATTTCCACACCTACAATCACTACTTTCAGGGTCCTCCTTTCTCTTTGTTACTTACAACTGTCAAATGTGGCTAAAGCCGCTGAATGCTGTATGCCAAAATTATTCTTGCCCTCAAAATGAACGCAGAACATATGATATTATTCCATTGATTGACTGACTATGAGCGAGACCAAGCTTTGCATTTATTGAAACGGGCAACACATGAACACCCTGTTCTGTCCTTTTCAGTGTCGGTTGGTGTTCTTTGTGTTTATTTGCTCAACTCTCAACTGCCAATCTAAAGAGGACTGACGGTAGCATTACTTAGCCTATGCAGCAAGAGATGGATAAATATGAGTCCAGCCAATCAGAACCACCATTATAGAATGATTGTGGGCGGGGGTTCCAAACCACTTGAATCCTTCTACCCTTGGCAATGCTACAGACAATTACGCATCATCACCAGAGCTCTGGCACAGTATCCAATTTTATGGTCGGGATTTGATCCAGATCATAAGCCACATCACATTATTATAAATATAATGGGAATGCTAAGTTGACCTTTGAGTATATACAATTTGGCACAAGCTCTGAGATAAAGGAAAGGACACGCCTCTTACCTCCGCCTCTCTCTTCATGGCACGCGTCTTCTCCACCTTCTCCAGCACCTGCTGCGCCTCGTCCACGTTCCCCTCGCCTCCCAGCTGCTCCGCCCGCGCAAGGAGCTTCCCGATCTCCTCGTTCAGCTCGTGCACTCGCTCCGCCTGGCCACAGAGGGAGGGAGACGGGTGAATACAGCCCCAAGCCTACCAGGTTTGCCCCTCGGCGGTGGTGGCGGGTGAGGAGGACAGGTGACACACCTTGGCTGCCACCTCTGCGCTGATCTCGTCCTGCGTCTCGGCCAGGCGCTTCTTAGCCAGCTCCGTCCGCCGGTCGCAGTCCGCAATGAAGGACTGGAGGTGCTCAGCGGCCTGTGGGACAGAGGCGGGAAGGAGTTGTGCCACTCGAAGAGCGAGGAGCTGACATACAGCAATCTCACAGCCCAGGGAGCGGGGTGGGGGCCCGCGTGAGCTGAACGACACAGCAACAGCAGACAGACGCACAAGTCGCACCATGGCACAAAAGCACAGCAACAGAGGTGGCAACACAAATTTCTGCAGAAATCGACAGTTAATAGCGGGCGCTGTAACTCACGTCAAGTTCGAAGAAATACTCCTGCTGCTTGGAAGCGATCTCGAAGTCGGCCCTGAGAGCCAGATCATGGACCTTCACGCACTCCCCCAGGTCCATGCGCTGTAATATCAATCCACCTCGTTAGCATGTACAAGTCAGCTATTCGGCTACCCATTAAGTTTGCATTCCAGGGCAATGAGAATCCGACTCTGCGTGACAGTCACACAGTCTACTAACCGTGCCTGAAAGTATGTCATGAGGACAGGAATCGAGAAGGTGACTTTTGCACACTCTCTCGTCTGTGAACTTGATCCTTTGCCGCATGCTGTCTCCTGTAACCGGGAAACAAATCGATAAACGTCAAACAAGAACCCAGTAAACAAAATAAATTACAGCGCATATGAACTGTGGAACAATATGGAACGCAGAACAAGCAGAAACACTGACACACCGACAAACTGTGCGAAGTAATGCTCATTAATGCTCCTGTAACGATCATCGATCGACTTGATTACGTTGCATTATAGAGGATCATTTCGCAGATGTATTGTTTATTCCCCCCAAAAAAAACCTTGTGTAAGAGAACCCTAGCCAAAATAAATAAGTAATGGACTTTAAGTAACGGCAATACATTAAGTGTCATTCCACAAGTTTTAACTGGAACTTACAAAATCGTATCGTTCGATAAAGAACATGCTAACGTTAACCGAACCTAAAACAAACAATAGATTCTAAAACAAAGTGTAAATTCAATGGGTTTGCTAAATACCCAAATCCCCCATAATATACAGTCAGAGAGCAAAGCTATTAGCGGCATGAGCCCAACTCCACAATTCATCCAGCCAATGATAAGGTGAAACTGTAAAGCAGTTGTAGCTACAATAACTTCAGTATTATTGTATCGTAAATAACATTAGTAGTAGCTACCAGCCTAAATGCTGACTTGGACACACTAGCTAATGTCGTTAGGTATCAAGTTGCAAATGAATGAAACGGAACTGAAAGCAATTTACGATTGGTTGAACTAACATCACCATTTAGCTTCAGATTTCGGTATGTTTCACAGAAAATCATGTCTTAAATAAGGTCACTTGGACCTAGCTATCTTGCGAGAGAACCTTTAATGTAACGTTACTCGAGAAACTTGAGTTTACAGCCACGATGGCAGTATCTAGCGTGGCTAGCTAAGCTACATTCATAGTAACAGCGTTGATGGCGCGGAGTATGGGCAGATCTATGGCTACATAGTCGAGTTCTCTGAAACATTTCAAACGTTTTTCTGCTGGCTAGTTACTCACCATCTCTCCCGGTACCCATTAGTTGGTCCAGCATTGCTCGCATTTGCGCTTGAGCCGACATCTTTCCACTGACAGACCACGCCGGTCCAATGCATACACAATACAGCCCCTCTCACCAGGCAGGCCTCTGTGTCGGACTGCTAACGTTAAGTTTTCTCTTATGAACAACCACCACTAACCAGCTAACTAGTTAGCTTAGTTAGGTACGGCCGTCCACGTTGGCCTCACTCAATAAAATAACAGATCCTATTTTCACACCTTTATTATATGTATATTTCTCAAATCGGCAGCTAGTTGAAGTACCTAGCTATTTGAGTGCCGTAATAGAAAGCTCAGGGTGAAACTAAAAGCACTGTGGCGCTGCTAGCTAGCTAGATAGCTAGCTTATCAAAAGTTATCAAGCCAGCTAACTAGGAAAGCTTTATTCTTGAATACAGAAAACGAACTTTGTTGAAGCTGTTATTTTTTCACATCCTTCCGTAAATAATCATTTAAATTTGTACATGAATGTCTTTATTTTTCGTATATAACTAGATAGCCAACTAGCTGCTAGCTGCTAGCTGCTAGCTGCTAGCTATCTTTCCCGATTCCCAGAATTTCGACGAGGAGCGCTCGACGCTTCCTTATCCTCGCTACCGCTTGAAAGCTTTCTGTCTGGAGTAGAGAGGAAGAGCTCCTCATTCTCCACGGTGATTGGCTTAAAGACAGCTACAACATGTTCTTTTTCTTCTTCGGTGGGTTTAAGGGGTAAATTTACATGGTATATTTGAACACTGCCGTCTACTGTACTGGAGGGTAAATCTGAAAATAGATACGGCCAAAAGTATTTTGAGCGATGTGAACTTCTGTACATTTCTCAGACATGTCAGAGAAAGACACAGTGTCTGACACACAGTATCACAGAAGATTCTGCAGGCTGAAAACATATTTTGCACCACATCTGCTGGATCTGCCAGCGAAACTTTTAAAATGTAAATGTAAAAAGATCCTCAGAACAGCAGTAGTCATTAATTATGTGAATATGCTTAACCATAAATGATGTAGGCTATTGCCTGTTTAACATCGAATGTAGGCTATGTGTTTTCTTGGAGGGGCTTCAGAAAATATCAACTATACGTCCCAGAATCCTCTTCTAAAAACCACCAGATTCTCAAATTCTTTAATGAGAAACAATATAAGACCCTCCACTCACATTTTAACACACCATGAGCTATGCATTTACTACTAATTAATACATTAGTAGTATTGATAAATACCATAAATATAAAACAAATGCATAAAAAGTTACCAACTTTTCATCTGGTATTTTGTTTATCCTAATGTATAAACATACAATTGAAGGCTATGGCTTCATTCTATATAATAATTGAAGAATGACTTTGAACAATGTCTATTGAACAGCAGGCCTTTTTTTGGAGCTAAACTGAGCTGAAATTTAAACAATCATTTAATATTTAATAGTATTAAACAGATAGATTGTGATATCTAATATAAATGTGTTGTCCTTCAGATATGCAGACCCAGCTCAAACTCAAACTTTTTAAATCCATCCTGCAAATTGTATGATTGGCTGGTTCATTATTTTGTAATTAACATTACTTAAGTGACATTTAACTATGAAAACTATATATCAGGGGTCAATTCTATTTCAATTCAGTCAAATCAGGCAATTAATAGAAATTCAATTACAGTTTTCTACGATTGCTTTGACTCATTTTGCACAACAGAGTTTCAATGTGCAAAACTCTTAACACAGAATGCTATACTGCTCATTTTGGGTTCAAAATGTAATATAGCATGCAAAATAAAAATACCAGTGTCAAATCCGAGAATATTATATGCAAAAGTTTATCACAGCACCAGAACATTAGATATTTCAAACAATGAAGTTAAATCATTGCTGCATTTTCAATATACAACAGTCATCATGAAATAATGCTGCCAAACACAAAATCCTTCTGATAAAAAAAGTGTTCTTTGGTCATAACGCAAAATGCTATACTCCTAATCTTGGGCTCAAAATCATATATAGCATGCACAATAGAAACAACTGTACCAAATTAGATTGTATTTCATGCTAAAGTTTATCATAGTGTCAGAACAGTGGATATGTTCATCGTTGAAGTTTAATTATTGGTGCATTTTCAAATACAATGGCCATTATCAAATAATGCGGTCAAACACAGAATACTTGTTACCAAAAAAGACTATGCAATGGTCATTTCCTCATAAGTACTTGACATTATGTACAGCAATCATCCCCTGTGATAGACTGCAGTTTTGCGCTTGTGTTTTTATGAAAGACAAACAAAATATTAGATTAGATTATATGAAGTTTAATCATTAAAGAAAAATCATACAGAAATGCAGTACTGTAAACTCAACTGTACTGTACAGTAAAAACAAAAACAACAGTAAAAGCAAAAACAGTTATAGTAACAACAAACTTTACTGTAAAGTTTAAAAAAAACTGCTTCTCTGTGCTTAAGCAGCATTTTGCCTCTCCGCTGCATTTGGCCACAGAATTTTGTCGACATCGCATCTGATGTCTTTGTTGGCAAGACAGCGCTGGTAAAATATTTTAGAGTGCCTTATCCACCCCTGACACTGCTGGGCTGTAATGTCATCGCATACCTCATCCATGGCCTGAAGGAGCGTTTCCTGCTCATATGGACACCTATTGTATACCTTCCACCTCCAGGCCGAGAAAAACTCCTCGATGGGGTTCAGAAAGGGGGAGTAAGGTGGAAGGAATTGGAATCGGAACTCTGGATGGGCTGTAAACGAGTCTTGCACAGCCAACGCACAATGGAAGTTTACATTGTCCCAGACAATGATGAACACCATCTGAGCATTTGGCTGTATGAGACGGTTGTACAGCCCATCCAGAAAATGTATGAGGCGCACGGAGTTGTATGCCCCCAGCAGAGGGTCAGGCTGACCAATCAGGGATGGATGTGTGTGGGCCTGCCCAATGGTCTCAGGGCCGGGTCTAGGCAAACTAGGCATGTACAGTATCTATTACCTATATACTGTATATTTACTGTACATGGTCCACGACCATGACCACGATCATGACCACGACCCTGTCCATGATCCTGTCCTTCGTTACCAACCTCAACCTCACTGACCTGCTCCATGTTGTCAGAAACTGCCATTCAGGTTTCTAAGCAGTCTTTTATGTAATGGTGAAGAGATTATCAATTGTGTTCCAATGCTACTCACCTGGGTAAGGTTGTTGGAAGTACTGAGACATGACTACAAAGACCTGTTGAATTGATTTAGTGATCAGCATTTGTAGTAATAAGCATTTGAACATTGTTGTAATATTAGGTGGCTGTATTCTGAGAATGGAGCATATGATTTAGAGTTTGGCACTTTGTATTAACAGTTTTGCACTTTGTATGTCAGCATAGGATGTAGTGTCTTAAGGTAAGAATTCTGCAAGTCAGTTTAGCACTTTGCGTTAACAGTTTTACACTTCAGTCAGGCCACTGTTGTTCAAATAACTTTATTGACATTATGAAACGATACATTTTAGGTTTGGCGGTATGGTTCTGTTCACCAAGCCCTCCCGCCCATCCACGCGAGCAAGCATGGGTATGGCGGCGAGGGCAGCTGCACAACCCCCATTAGGGTTACGCTAGAACAGAACCGCAGCACTGAGAATGGTTTTGACAGAATCCATTCAGTCAGTTATATATATATATAAATGGCACTTTTAAGTGTCATTATCACAACAATTTACAAGGAACCGGGCCTGAAACCCCGTAGAGCATGCCTAAGGCGACGGTGGCAAGGAAAAACTCCCTGCTGTTAGCAGGAAGAAACCTTGGGCAGAACCTGACTCTGAGGGGGAAGTCCATCCGCCGCTGACTGGCACCGGTTACTAAATGCTGATTACAGAATAGAAATTTGTAGACCGAACATATGAAAATGTCAATGTATAAGGAGCCGGTGAGGAAGACTGATTGAAGCCCGGCAGGTGCATCATAGCTGGGTACATGCATGGAGCTGGAGCCGACCGTCTGCTTCTGGAGAACGATGTTTGTTGATCTATAGCTATCGCTCCGGCGGATGCCGAAGCGGGAAGGAAAGAGGAAAAGAAATCAGTAGGCACTCGAAAATGTTAGTGATTCATGCAGGAGCGATATAGGCTAGGTGTATGTGCGCAATGGGAAACTGAAGAGGATGGAGCTGGGGTGGAGGGGGGGGGTTTTGTGTGCAGCGGGTGTGCTGGCAGGGGATCCACCATGGTAGGGCGAGGCGGTTAAATAGACCGCCTTGTTATGTGAATGGACTGATGGGTGAATCGTCACTACTCAGCTGAGCTGTCAGCTGATTAACTATGGCCGGGTTTCACTCTCGTGACCTGCCTGAACTGACGCTATGCTCGATTTTGTATGTCATCGTAGGATGTAGTGAGTTTAGCACTTTGCGTTAACAGTTTTACACTTTGTATGTCAGCATAGGATGTAGTGTCTTAGAGTATGAATTCTGAAAGTCAGTTTGGCACTTTGCATTTTGAGTTTTGTACATTGAAATTCTGCTGTGCAAAATCAGTCAAAGTAATCGTAAAAAACTGTAATATGTTTTAAAATCTCAATAGAACATCTTGAGCATTTTTCAAGTCATGAATTTCAATTAATTTCTTAAATGGACTGAATTGAAATGGGACTGACCCCAATCCAGCTATACATGTTTAGTTTTCAAATGAAAATGTATAAGGTGAAATATTTGATAAAAGGCAATGATCATAACATTGCCATCTCTATTAAATGTGTTCAAAATTAATAAAAATGTCTATATCGTAGACATAGTGGCACAAATTAATAAATGGTAGCCTATAGATATGGGTATTTAATAAGTGAGTGAATTCCTGTGTGCGTCAGATAATCCATCTACTATAATTATAATAGCTGCAGTGCCCTCTGGAGACACAGTCACTGAAATTAAAGATAGCAGGGTGGTAATTAAAGCAATTTAAAGAGACATCCCCCACATATACAATAGATAATGTAATCATATAATCACCACAGACAGAAATCATTCATCACCCTTACTGTTACGTTTATTTTGTCTTGTACAGGTCTGACCACAGTGGTCAATAAGAACACATTTTCATATGTGTGTTGAACGCCAATTATTTTCTACATTACATTACAGGCATTTAGCAGACGCTCTTATCCAGAGCGACTTACAATTCTTAGCATTTTTTTATTTATTTTTTACATTAATTAATTTATACAGCTGGATATATAGGCTACGGAAGCAGTTCAGGTTAAGTACCTTGCTCAAGGATACAAAAACAGTGTCCTATCTGGGAATCGAACCTGAAACCTTAACCATTATAATACACTGCCACCCCCTTCTAATACATACGGCTACCATATTTGGCTTTATTTCTAAAAATATTAGAAGCACTCATAACGAAGAACATGACAGTGAGGACGAAAATGAAGATTTCCAAGATACATAATGAGAAAGATGTGTAAATACCCCAATAATGGAGGGAGGGGCCAGGATGCAGGGCAGGCAAACCTCGTGGTGGTAGGACATGGAGTACAGAAGAAGATAAGATATAAGATCGCTGTAGAGAAAGTAACACTTAAGTAAAAACAGACATAAGAGGGGAAGTCAGTAAGAGGGTGATATAGGAAAGGGGGATGAGAGACATCCTGGATTATTTGTTACCTGGATTCTCTGTTCAAATGAGTCACTGAACACAAAATTATGTGAACACACAAGTAATAACATCGTTTTATTTTTTATTAATGTAGCGTATTTTTATATTCATTTTTATTTATTAATGTATGAGACAGTTTAAAAAAAAAAGCAGAATAGCCTAATGCCTCGGAAGTGCTCGGATTCGGAAGCATTGAATAATTACACAATTTCATTAAAGTCCAACGATATACACATGAGAATTGTGCTGAACCTGAAAATAATTAATTGGCTCTGACCATAGACTGTGGCTGAGACTCGCTCTGTGTTCGAGGCTCACGCCCGCCCCTACCGTCTCTGTTACCTTCAATGCGGTTTTGAGGAAGATGGCAATGGCGTCGGTTGTGTGTAGGCTTTCAAGGCGTTTTGTGTTGAAACACACCGGGATTTTAACCCGTAACACTGGGGTAAAATACACCGAAACAAAGGGTTTGATTCTGTTTCGAAATGCAGTTTCAACGTCTTCGGGCGCCATTCTACCTAAACCTGTTAAAGTAAGTTATTGTGCATGGCAAAACGGTGAAAATGTCAATTTCGATGCAAACGACATGCCTTGGCTAGGAGACGTAGTCATTACAGCCTAATTTAATGGTAACGTTATTTATATTTAGATGCAGACGAGCAACCACATGCTGCCTTGAAATCCAATTCTCAAACAGTTTGCATGGACCAAATTGTTTATCAAGCGAGCTGAAAGGACAAGTCTCATTCACTTCCTATATCACAGTCTGAATTTCACACCCTAAACAAAGCTAAAACTTAAAATCAAGGGATGGTTACCGAACTGGCTACAGAACATTCTATTAAGCAGTTTTCCAAATGATTGTTGTACCAGGTGATTTTGGTACTTATCTTATTTCCCTGGGGGTTCAGACAAACACATTAATCCTTAAGAGGGCATGCCAGGATGTTTTCAAATTGTAGAAGTAACCCTTTTTAACGAGAACTAGAGGTCTGTAATAAAAAGGCAGAACAACTGATCCATGTTTTCTTTATCCCTTTTTTATAGTAAGTATGTTTTGATAGACTGGATACGAGATATTATTTATGAATCTGTAATAACATCCTGTTTTATTACCTCCTCATTACACCAGTATCTGCTTCTTCAGGTTTATGGGGGTGCACTCCACTTTTATCGGTTTGTGATGGGATGTTGAGTTGTAGACACAACCCAAGCTGAAGTTAGACAGGGGATCTTTGTTCCTTAAAGGGTCCTTTTTCAACCGTTTTTTCAGACCATGACAATTGTTGTCGTCCCCTTCCTGTATGTGGGCACGCTGATCAGCAAGAGCTTTGCCGCCCTGCTGGAAGAGCACGATATCTTTGTGCCCGAGGACGACGACGACGATGACTGAACGTGGGTTTGTTCAAAACAACACGAGCTCTTTCTTATTAATATAACCACAGGAAATAAAATAGCCTACGGTCTTTTATACAATATAAATAAATGCCTCACAAACATAATAGGTTTGTGCAAATGTTTTACAAAAGCACCACACTGACAATAACTGCAGTCAGTTTTGTATTGTAAAAGTCACACCTGTTAACCAGCATGACATCCCTAAAGAATACATTTAGGGACGTAACCAAGAGGACTAGCCTTTTGTTAATGTCTGCGCTGTGGAGTGGGAGTCCACGGTTGATCCGCACATCCAATAAATTAATTCTAGCTTCCCCGAAAACCCCATGGTTGCCACAATTAATTGTTGGTTTTGGCAAAGCTAAATCAGTCAAGACAGTGATTTCATAAATCCGGTGGTTAAGTGCATGGCTGGAAATTTCAGTCCCGTGTTCTTGTTGAATTTATCACCAAATCTTGTTTCTTTATGGGAAATTCATAACAGCAAAACATACCCCTCTCTGTGAAATCTGTCATTGTCAGCCTTATTCATAGCATATATCTTAATGTTTAGGTGTCAGCCTTATTCATAGTGTATATATACATTTTTCATCATTATCCTTATTGAGTGTGTATTTTAACATGTTCTCCTTTCATTGTAGTCGATTGGTCTCGACCCCCAGAATTTTCAGGTGTAATTTGTTATTTTGCTCCTACAGCATTTGTGGAAGTAAAGATGGCAAGCAGAGAAAAGAACGGAGAAAAAAGAAAGAGGGAAGAAGATGGAAAACTCTGATCAACAACAGTTTTGACTTTCTAAGATTTCTCTCCAACTCTTCCATTATTTTGGTCCTTTCCTATTTATTCCAGTTATTGGGAAATACGTGGATTTTTGGCTTGTGCCACTTAGGCCTCCTTCTATGGCATGTACAGAGAGCTTTATTAAATAAAATATATCAGTGGGTCTGTCAGTGTCTTTGTATTTGTGCTTTACTTGAATAGTACTTTTTTTTCTGTGAAAATGTTGCTTTGTCTCTGAATTGAAAAAAATGTGGATTAAACCCTCTTGACACAACACAGTGAAGTTATTAAGGCATTTTGAAATGAAATGACACACAGGTGACAGTTGGGACCAATTAGGGACCTTAAGGAACTGGGAAGGAGTGAATGTAAAATTATTTTCCAAAATACTTCTTTAATAACAAAAATGAATAGCAACTAATAAGAAAATATTCATTTTTAAAAAGGCTACAAACCCAGCTGGAGAGAGTAAAAAAAGTCATATTAGTAGTCTAATAGAAAAAAAAAAAAAGAAAAGATAAATCAAACAGGTTAGCTAAAAGTAAAATTGCTTTTAATTAAATTCATGTTTTTTCTAGTTCCATAAAATTATTTGTAAAATTTGGAACTGGCAGGTTTCTCGTGGGTTATTCTGTAGTAATGATGTAATTTTAGTGTATGAGGTCCAAACTGGGAAATAAACACCATTCTTTGTAAACAGCAACCATATTTATTACCAAATACATTTTACAATAATTCCAAAATATCTGGCCGGAGCCCCTATCCTCAACTTAACATGAGAGCATCTTATGAAGCAGGACAAAGCCCTGTTCCAGTATGAACTGGAGCTGCTTTCGGTCAAAGGGAAGTGCTGAACACCCAGCATGTAAATAGTGAGTGAAGCAGAAACCGTATTACATGATAAATAGCTCCCCCTTATGGTGAATGCACACATTGCACTTACACGTTTCTGACAGTACACCGTGCAAAAATGTTTTGGAAGATGGTTACTGCTGCTATGTAAAAACTGCATTGGCTCTAAAGCATAAAATATAACACATATCTGCTCTGTACTATGCCGTGGAAAGGCTGAATCAGTATTTGTTACGCTGATGCAACACTTTATTTTTAATGGCGTTTTCCCTTCTTTGAGGATCTTGCTCTAATCTGGTGAGGTGGTCTTTCTCCCAGACCATGATCACAGGTCTTAAATTGGAGAGAATAAATATATTATCTTCATCTAAAAAAAGCCCCTGTTCTCTGGCACTCCCTGCCATGAACACACCCACTACCCCCAACCTCACCCAGGCAATGACCACAGGCCTAAGTTGTAACCAAAAGAGAAATAATACATATATTATCTTCATTTTAAAAAAACCTCAGTGTTCCAGATTGTTCTCCAGCTGCTGTTCCTCCAGCAGAGCAGCCATGGCCAGTTTTAGGTGCTCCTTCAGGGCCTCGATCTCCTGCTCACTGCGACTCTTCATCCTGCCCAGCTCCACGTACACCTCCTTGTATCGGTCGCAAGCCGAGCGCTTCTCCTGATGACGGGGGGGCAGCCCATATTATTACTCAGCAACATGTGAGGAGGGTTAGACTGCTCAGTGGAATGATCATTACACAAATCAAGCGACATTGACTGAAAACACTTCTCTATCTCTCAGTTTGTGCTCAAACGGGCATCTAACAGAAAAATTCCATGCAAATACTTTGTAGTAAAAATACTCATTTTGGGTGTTTGTTACGATACTAATGAAATCCCTAAGACCTATATACTCGAATGTATTTTTTCATCAAACCTCAGCCATCTACGGACCTGTTGTAGGACTGAAATGAGCATTACACAAGCTCATATACTATTTAAAATGCATACTGCACAGTTTGTCCACAACATACGTGCTATGTCTCATCCATCAGTCGCAAAAATGTGGTAAACTGCAAACACACAAACACACACACACACATACCAAACCATTACCTTATTGAGAGAATGTAATTCATCCCTCAAGCAGCTAATCTCCCTGTGTAGGTACTGCAGTTCGTTCTCTTTAACTCGCAACAGCATCTGAATCACAACACAAGTATAAGATCTCCACACATCAAAAAAAACTTTAATTTCAAGTGTAGCACTTGCACAATACCATCAGATGTCAATGTAATGCTTGCATGAGACCGCCAGATGTCACTGTTACCCACGTTAACTACATTAACGTGGTTAAGTTTTACTTTCTTGTCCACCAGATAAACATTACCTCCAGATCACAGGAACTGAGCTCATGGTTGCTGAGGGATACACTGACCCCTGACCCCTGACCAGCGATTAAAGGGCACATGCGACTAATCTCTTCAGTCAAACGGGACTGCAGCTCCTGGGGGAAAGAGGAAGACGAATAAATACCCATGGTACCCATGGTACCCAGTACCCATGTGATGACTGATGAGGCTGGGCACTACAAAAGACTTCCTCTTTTCAAAGACAGTAAGATGGATATGCACGTCAGACCTACAACCAGGCAGGTAGAATGAAGCATATATCCCGTGGGACATAAAAACAAACACAATAAAAGTCCACACACACTCCTATGGAGTACTCTTCTTGTGTTTAAAAGTTTGTTACAAACCATACATCTACCATATGTTCTTGCTATGATGGAGAAGGTGCTGTTGATCTACAGAAATAGTTAAGACTACCTCTCGTTTCAGGGTTGCTATCAACTTTCTGTGCTGCAACCCCTTGGCCAGGGTTCCCTTAAAAATGTATTTATATCTCAGTGGGACTAAGGATCGTGTCGTATCATGGTTAGGGAACTGGACTTGTAACCTAAAAGTTGCTGGTTCAATTCCCAGGTTTGTCCCCATGAGCAAGGTACATAACGGCACATATACAACTGTATAAATAGATATTATAAAAACATTTGAAAGCTGTGTAAGTCGCTCTGGATAAGAGTGTCTGCTAAATGCCTTTAATGCAATGATATTTTTTTTTTTTTTAAACTGTTATATTATAATATTGTTCTATTACACAAGATCTAAGTTTATGTCACAATGACGGACAGCCCTCAGCTAGATTTATTTCACCTGGTTCTCCTTCCTCAGCTGGGCCACCTCTCTCTCCCTCCTGCTGATCTCCCTCTCCCTCTCTGCACTGCTCTGCTCGGCCCTGTTGAGCTCCAGGCACTTCTGGGAGTACCTCTCAGACAGGTCATCCAGCTCTCTCTGTAGGGCCTCAGTCTCTGACCTGAGAGGACGGGAGACAGAGAAACACTAAATACGAAGTGGAACATGCGCAAACTAACATACAAACACAAGTATATGCACTAACACACACACAAAAACACATACAAACACACACAAATGCACTAACACACAGAAGTAGTCTTAGTGTGTTGTACATGTGGTGTAGGCTGGACAGCTGTAGTCTCAGTGTGTGGTATATGTGTACAGTAGTGTAGGCTGGAGAGCTCTAGTCTCAGTGTGTGGTATATGTGTACAGTAGTGTAGGCCGGAGAGCCGCAGTCTCAGTGTGTGGTATATGTGTACAGTAGTGTAGGCCGGAGAGCCGCAGTCTCAGTGTGTGGTATATGTGTACAGTAGTGTAGGCTAGATGGCTGTGTGGAGGCTCACCGCTGCTCTTTGTGGAGGGGCTGTGTGTCAGCACCTCCTCCAATCTGCCTCCTCACACTCTCTAACTCCCGCTCCAGCTCCTCTCTGTGGGCCTTTTTCAATGCCTCCATTGCTGTGGGGGGGGGGTGTAATAACAATAATAATAATAATGATGCAACCCACTGCATTGTAGGTCACATGACTTTTTAAACACTGTCGAGTCACACTTTGTGTGTGTGTGTGAGAATCTCTCTAATATTGACAAATCTTCATTTACATTAAATGCAAATCAACAGTCACAAAAACATCAACTACATCAGAAATAATCACATTAACTTTTACATAATGATTTGTAGGTAAAAATAGAAGTCATTACAGTTCTCTCGCTCTCTCTCTCTCCCTCCCTCCCTCGCTCACCTTGGACGGTTGCCTGGGTCTCCTCACGTAGTAGCCTCTCCTTCTCTCTCTCCAGCTCCCTGATCTCCCTGACATGCTGCTTCTGCAGCTCCTCCAGTGCTTGTCTGTGGGCCTTCTCCAGCACCTCCAGGCTACGGCCACAGGGTGCCTCAAGGCCACACTGCCCACCCTCTCCTTCATCCCCATCACCCTGCAGACTCACCAGCTGCTGCCTCAGAGTCTCCACCTAGTGGAGAAAGGAGAGTAAGGACACCAATAGAGAAAAATACGGCAAACACTATACAGGATGACCGCAAAGTTGCCAGCCCCTGAATATTATTCCTATGGGTATAATGCTACATTATAATGCTAAATATCGACATATAATCTTAATTTCAGTCAAAATTCACTATAAATTTACTTATAACAGCCCTAATCATATTTATAGACTCTCTTTTCAGTACCTCCGTCTGCAGTGCCTCATTGCCTGGGTGGTCTCCAAGAGTTCCTGTCAGTGGTGCTGACTCCGCCTCCCTCAGGGGCTGCCTCTCAAGCTCCGCCCACCTCCTCTCGATGTCCTCCTCTGACTGGAACGGAGGGGAGTGGCCCTTCTTCAGCACCACAGTGTCCCAGGGGCTGCTGGCGGCAGCCTTTTTGGAGGCTTGGGACTGAAACCACCTGGTCCTGTCCTCCAGCCGCCTCTGCTGCTCACTGCTGGCTCCTTCCTCCAGCTCACTCTCATTGGCCGGTGGTGAGTTGTGAGTCACCGTTGCCAGGGCCAGCTCCGCATAGTCGCGTGAAAGTGGGCAGGGATTGGCCGTTTCCCCAGAGTCACCGCAGGTCTGCCGGGAGGAACGGCGTCGCGACGGTAGGGGGCGGGAGAGGGAGGTGTCCTTCTCACTGCTGCTATCAGGCAGCCTTGGACACACAGAAAGACAGCGAATGAAAGCTGAGGTTGAGGAGGAGCCAGTTTACCTTAGCCCATGTTCTTATATATATAAAGAATGTAAGGCTTTTAGTAGGGCCTACACACACACACACACACACACACACATTATACACACTTCTTTTGTATTAGAAGGCAGAGTGTACACTCACTGAATGATGTATGTGTACCGTAGATAGAAAGACAGAGTGTAAGTGTACACTAGCTGAATGAGGTAAGTGTACTGTGCACAGAAGGGAAACTGTAAGAGTACACTCACTGTGTGATTTCAGGGGAGGTGCCTGGCAGGACAGTCTTCCTAATAACTTCAACCCAGTTCCTTCTGATTCCTGAGGTCACGGCTGACAGAGTGAACACTGCCTCTCGTGTCTGAGTTTACGCATTCATGAGAGAGAGATATACATATTGATATTTATATTGAATGCAGAAAATACACACAGGATACATTGGACCTGGAGAGAATACTTAATAATAGCATTCCTCCTCTGTTACACTTGGGATTTGTGTTTCACATGTTTGTTTGCATGCATACTTGCCTGCAACAGATTGCAGCACACTTGATTATTTTCAATTTGTATTTATTTTTTTTACTTACAAGCCTCTGTAAGCCTCCCAGGATCAAGGATCAAGGCACAAGGAGGAGGAGGAGGAGGAAGAAGAAGAAGAAGAAGAAGAAGAAGAAGAAGAAGAAGAAGAAGAAGAAGAAGAAGAAGAAGAAGAAGAAGAAGAAGAAGAAGAAGAAGAAGAAGAAGAAGAAGAAGAAGAAGAAGAAGAAGAAGAAGAAGAAGAAGAAGAAGAAGAAGAAGAAGAAGAAGAAGAAGAAGAAGAAGAAGAAGAATAAGAATAATAATAATAATAATATATACTTGTATCTGAAAACCGTAGTTCTTCTGCACATCACACTCAGAAACCTTCACGCAGTACTGCAGGCTGAGCTCTCCATCCAGATCATCTCTCTGGGACATTAGAGAGTCAGCGAGTAAGAGAAAATCTCCACACTCAACATACTGAATGAATACCATGCACCATCAAACCATTATAAACTTAGAATGAAACGATAAACTGGAGTTCTCTCTGTCATAAGATCTGATTGGAACAACAACTGCCAAATCATATTCATACTAAAATACCTCAATGACAAAAAGACCCAATCATGATTAACATGCTTGTTTTCAGTTTACTACTACTTGCATTAGGCTAATTCAGCAAAAGTCTGTAAAAATGACCAGATTGATCTCACCTCCTCAGCCTCTGAATCTCTGTAGTACCTCAGGCTGGTATCTGTTAGCACAAACCAGTGCTTCTTCCACTGCCAGGACACACAGGAATCCAGTTAACCCTGCTTCACACCAGAGCCATATCACGCTGCTCCCACTCACAGAATCAACCAGCCTCTTTCACCAGAAAACCATTGCTACGTGCACACTGACACCGTCTGTACTCTCACAATGTATTGTTGACACCTTAAAAATCAACCAATTTACTGCAAGAATGGCAGGATGTGGTGAAGGTTAGGGAACTAGAAGACTGCAAGTATCAAAACAAGGCAGGGCAATGTGCTTGAACGTTTGAGTAAAGTACAAAACACTGAATTGATTCAGTGAATATCCAGCTACGTAATGCACTGGATACAGGCATTTGACAAGCAAATAAAGAAAAATATATTCTGGATTCTTCACACTTGACTTTTGCCAAAAGCCACTGGGCCATGCAATATTACATACGCATATAGCATTCATATCATTCCTATTTTTAATATGTTCATTTCAAATAAACAGCTTGCAGCAACTGCAACGGCAGTGGTTTTTAATTTCATTTCTGAATTCCCTTTAAAAAGTATTCAGTCAGATCAACCAGTAATTCAAAATCTCAGAGCTGAAGTATCTGAACCAAGGAGAGGCAAAGTTCCCAGTACCTCTCCGTCCTCTTCCAACTTCGACATCCATCCCTTCTTAAAGTTAAGGAGGTCAGGCTGGGGGGGAGAAGCAAATGCAAGATGTTTTTTTTTCTCAACAAACAAGAATAGCAGCAAACCAAATGACACTGGGGAAGCCATGCAGAACGCATAAAAGAAAAGACAAACTGCAGTTTACTGCAGCCTACAATATAAAATTGTCAATGCAGCATCCAGCATCTTGCAGGAGCACGCTTGGCCCGACGCTTTAAGTGAATGTGCAGAACATATTACACGACAAACAGGAAAGCCGCTCTTGATTATTGTGTTCTTCTGCATCACCCGTTCTGTTAGACTATGTTCTGCACGTCATTTGTGTGTGTCCAGCCCCAGATAATTTGCAAAGCGCAAACTGCACACACTGTGTGTGTTTGTGTAGGCGTGTGTTTATGCTGAAGTACAAGAGGAAAGATGCAGAAGTGTGAGAGCTGTAGTAGAGATGGACACACCCAGGATTTAACAGATAAGACACAGATGCAGTGACATCAATTACAGGAAACCACTTCACAGCTAAAAATACCGGAGAGACTAGCTGACAGAACAATAATGGTACTGATGGCAAAAATCCACAATAAAGATTTTTGTCTAATACTTTCTAACATGGACATTATGCCCTTTTTTGGACACTATAAAAAGAAAAAACCATAATTGTAAGGAATATATTTTAACACACTACAGCAGAAACATTATATTTTTTCCAGTGACCCAGGAGTAATAGAGGTTAGTGTTGCATTGATGCAGCTCATTGGTATCAATATCAGTCCAGATCTTAAGTAGCCTACTTGTATCATGGTCAGAGAATTAATCTGAGGTAAAATGGTATAATACGTTATGTATTTCTCCTTTTTAAAAAGCATAAGTATCAGCACTCGGTATCTGATGATTGGACAGTATGGTATTATAATCAGCAAAAAAAACGATAAAATGGTCTCGGTGCACCACTAATAGTGGTGATTAAGATTAAGGTGAGGAGTGTATTGATCACATGCAGAATAGAAAGGAGAAAAGAGACAAAGGAATGTTAAGTGAAAATAGGTTGTAAAGTAAGAGTGATCAAAATGTAAGTCGTGTGTGTAGAGAAATGTGTGTAGAGTTTTCCCAAATAGGCTACACGTCAAGACACATAACCCCTTCATGTGATACCCTGCAGCCTACACTGCTGCACAAACAAACCAATGTAGACAACAAAAAAGGGGGGTTGATGCAAAACTGTACCAGTTTTCAATGCACCACTAACCACATAAACAGACCCGCCCACTCACAACACGCTTTCGACCAGCACTGAAAGTAGGCTACAGTAGATTATAGAGCATGAAATTAAAATAACTGGAAACAAAATGCGACTATTACAGTAAAGCAGTTAACTTTTATTGGCGATCGATGCAACATTATAATTTTTAAGTATTGATGCAGATTACTTTAGGCTACTTACCGTCATGTTTGTTGCCACAGATCCGTCAGACAAAAGATGAAAGAGAAACAAAGAATAGCATAGCAAAATAAATGTTGGATGATCAACAATGAAGCGGTTATCTGAGGTGTCAGACGTTCTGCAGGTCAGTTGCTGCGCGTTGACATTGCTGCACTGGGTGAAATATCACCCCGCGCGTTTTTTTTTGTCGTCATTTCAACAGGTTTCACCAGGTGTTTAGGGTTTCATTTTTGCTTGAATATCTCACAGTTAGCCTGTATTAAACCGACGCACTGGCTGCACTGAGTTTCCGAACAACGAGAACGCATTCTTTCTCTCTTTCACAACTTCTGAAAACATACACCGAGCCAAAACCTGTCTACTTCCTGGGCAGGTCCATGTACAAACAACTGGAAACTTTGCTTCAACGAGAGGGTCGCGTCGGGCTTCGACCTCCATGGCAGTGCTGTTGTTTGGAAGACGACTAAGATGAAACCCTTTCATTTCTGAACATGTAATTATTCATTTAAACCCATTTGAAAGTTACATAGTTAGAAACTCTTTT
Organism: Synaphobranchus kaupii; assembly: GCA_029718625.1. Lineage (NCBI taxonomy): Eukaryota > Metazoa > Chordata > Actinopteri > Anguilliformes > Synaphobranchidae > Synaphobranchus > Synaphobranchus kaupii. The sequence goes on from CM056379.1 coordinate 16,507,645, forward strand.
TTGTGGCAAATTGTTGTTTTTTTTATTGTGTATTTTTCCAACACATGGAAACCCTTTTATCTAACCTTTTAAATGAAGCAAAGACATCTTTGTGCTGTCCATGTCCTAGTCCAATATTCCTTTTTCTGATGATGTAAAATCCTCACCATCTGCTCTCTGGCCTTGATTTCAGGCATTTTGAACACCAGCTCAGACGGCCCTGCCCAATATACTGGCATTTTGAACACCAGCTCAGGCAGCCCTGCCCAATATACTGCCATTTTGAACACCAGCTCAGACGGCCCTGCCCAATATACTGGCATTTTGAACACCAGCTCAGACGGCCCTGCCCAATATACTGCCATTTTGAACACCAGCCCAGACGGCCCTGCCCAATATACTGGCATTTTGAACACCAGCTCAGACGGCCCTGCCCAATATACTGCCATTTTGAACACCAGCTCAGACGGCCCTGCCCAATATACTGCCATTTTGAACACCAGCCCAGACGGCCCTGCCCAATATACTGCCATTTTGAACACCAGCCCAGACGGCCCTGCCCAATATACTGGCATTTTGAACACCAGCCCAGACGGCCCTGCCCAATATACTGCCATTTTGAACACCAGCTCAGACGGCCCTGCCCAATATACTGGCATTTTGAACACCAGCCCAGACGGCCCTGCCCAATATACTGAAAGAACATCCTCACAAACATGTCTGTAGGGCATGTATGGAGGAGTCCAGAGAATGTAAAATGTGCATCAGTAAATATTGCTGAATGACAACATGATGTCCAACAATAGTGACACCAACTAGTCACTATATTGTGGTCCTTGGTGCTGGAGTCCTGCTCTTTTGTTAAGAAGATGCTTCAGTCTTGGTCAGACTTAGCTTATAGGCAGTGTTCCATGCTATTTACTTCGCATAGTAATTTAGCAGTGCTCACTGGTCATGAAGACCACACAACCATAACAAAAATTGAGGGTTCACAATCAGTCAAGGTAATCAGAGAATTAAGCCAGATCAGACATCTTAATAGCATATGAAAAATATAATGTGCACTGTAGGGGATCCTTTCTTAATTACAAATGCCAAAATAACACTTTTCATTTTTAGAAGAAGTTAGACAGTAATTAATAGTGTTCATATCCATAAATGTCATACCATAATTAAGAAATATGCCAGTTATTCATCACAAATTAAAACACTTTTCTGGTGTTGTCGTAATTTTCATATCACATCATTGACGATGATCTTAAGCTAATCATGCCGAAAAAATTAATAAAAAAAACTAATCATGCAGCTATTCTGAATCCTTCTGCAGCAGATATTCATACGCTGATTTGTGCTTCCAACCTCCGCTGTGTCTACTTGTAGATGCTTTACAGGAATGTGATTGCTGAGGAGTGACAGAAAAATCAATAGATGTAGTATGCTCAGTGACTCAGAATAACACAGGAGTTTCAAGGGATCATTCTATCAAGTGCAGTGGGCAGTTACAGAGATGTAGACACGTGAGAAGAGACTCAAATACGTAAATACTGTGGAAGGAAATTTTGTCTCTGATGGTTTATAAGCTTGAAAAGCAATATTAAAGGCAATATTAAAGGTATTATTAATGGAAATGTATCAGTACACATGTATTATGAATGGAAATGTATCAGTACACATGTATATGCATGCTTTGTAGCTTTTGTAAGTGTATACCTGTAACTGTTTGCCCTGTGAGGGAATATACACCTCATAATACCAGTATGTGCGTGTCCTTAAGTAAATGTGCCTGAATGTGGTCAGCCTCCCATGAGAGGAAATCATGGGAAGGGACTGTTCTTTGTGCCAGAATTGCAGCGTTCACTGAAGGGTAAACTTGTGACCACCGGTAGGAAAGAGATGACTTACTGGGAATGCATCCAGGGGATAGGAAGAGGGGAGTTGAAGTCTGGGTTACCAGGTGTGAAATGACATGCGGAATACCCAGGTGCATAGTCAGTTCTGCAAAACTGTCGAGGCCAACGAAACAGAGGATGTCTCAAGGTCCATCATGGGTTATGTTGCCACTTTGGCCCAGTCTCATGATTGTGTTTAGAGATCAAGGGTGTCCAGATGATTGGACTCATGACAACTAACTGTCATGTATGGATTGTTTATGGCTGCCACATATTGTGTAGGATGATATAAAAAGGGACATGGTTGTTCTTGTGACTTTGGGAAGAGAGCTGGTAAGCACTCTATCCCCATTCTTTGTTTGACTCGCGAGAATAAATAAAGTCTTAAAAGAATACTCAATAACTTGTTGTGCTGAATTGTTATCTAAAACTCTTTCTGTTGACACTCGGTGGTATTACATAAATTTCCACGACAATACACAAACACAGGTTGATTTGTATCTATCATGTCTATTAACACAAAAAAGACTAACTGAAAAAAACAAACAGAGGAAAGGTACCTCATTACAGAACCACAGCAGAGCATACGGGTCAATTCAATGCAGGGGTTACGTGCCTTTTCATTCAGGGTTTCCCCAGACAGATCGGCCTGGCAGCCGGAGGAGAGATTCACAGTCCTCCTGTCCACCTGGGGCGCACTCTGTATTTGGACAAGATCATAGGCTGGTGGCCACAGAGTAACAAGCAGACTGCTAAACATTGGTTGAGATATTTACAAGGTCAATATCCTCCTGAGACCTGGCAGAAGAGAATGTTTTTAAGTGTTTTATGTTTTTGACAATAATACTTACATAATACATAAAAAAGTGTCTGTTGACAAAAACATGTTGCAGTGAAAATATTTTATATTTACTCATTTTATTTTTATTGAATGTCCCTCACCGTGTAGGTTTCATCATAGTAGAAGATATGGTTATTGAGATTAAGACCATATGAGACTCATGTCCCCTAGAGGGGATACAAATGAATTGCGGGGGCTTAGGAGGATATAACAGATATTGAGATGGAGAGGAGGAACCAGCGAGAGAAAGGAGAAGTGCAGGGACACCCAGACATACAGTAAGCCCCAGACACAGACTGCTGGACCTGTGTGTGGGTGTGTCCACAGGGTTGCTGTTCATTCAAAGAGGTGACCTCTGCTCCAGGGGGTCGGTTGGATCTCTGTGAGGGTTGTGGTCAATCACACTGGGTTATATAGTGTTGTGAGTCTTAATAGTTAGTTATATCATAGCTATAGTGTAATGAATTGTGCTGTATGTAGTATTGTGTATTCAGCTGTACTAAAATAGTACATATTTTGATCTGTTTTTGTAATGCACCACAATGTATAAGAGTATATTTGCAGCCCTTATATTTGAGAAGCAGGATTCTCCTGGAGTGTGATGTCACTGAATGTAGTGTGATTGCATGTGCTGGAGCTCATTGTGTCTGTGCTGCGAGCGTGTCACATTGCACATACCTGCGAGTGGTGTGAAACTGTGGACTGGGCTCTGGATCGCCTCCCGTGTTCTACATCCCGCCTTTCCCTCCTGTCTCTCCCCCTCTCCCTCCCTCTCCCTCGCTCCCTGGAATCCTCCGGCTCCCTGCGGCCATCAGTCGTGTGAGAGTACCTTAAAGTGGAAAGAGCAGGAGAAGGAGAATGGAGCCCGGGCTTATTTCTGCACTTACTAATTGGCTGAACACTAACACACTAACATCAAGACCCTCTTAACTCCAGCCCCCTCCTTCTCCCACACACTATTGTTCCCTCCCATTATACCTGGATGACTCGCGAGGCTCCTCCACTTCTGTCCTGTGACTCTGAGACTTCCCCCTTTGCCTTGGCCCCTCCCTCATGTATATGGGCTTGGTTTGGGGGATGTCTGCCATCACAACGTACTCCTCCATCATTCCTGCAGTGTCCGAACCCCCAGAGCCGCCGCCGCGGCACGCCTCAGACTCTAAGGAACTCTGGGAGGACGTGTGCCCGTGGACTCGAGGGGAGGGGCTTCTGTTGCGATAGGATGACCTCCTGTACTCTGAGGAGGGGCTCCGTGCTTCTAAGACCCGCCTACTGATACTTCTGCTCCTGTGGTTGGCCTCCGTGGCTGCCGGGTGGATTTTCAGCGAATGAGGGGAAAGTTGAGAATCCAGGCCCCTCCTATGAGGCGAGGAGCCCCGAGAGAGGGCGGGGCTGCAGAGGGAGTGGGTGGATCCACCCCAGGACCCGGGTAAGAGGCCCGGGTCGGTCTTAGCTCGACCGTCCCTGGATTTGTGGGAGTAGGATGCTGCCGAATCACATCTGGTGTTGTTATTGGCGGTTTTGTTCTGGAGGGAGTGGTTGGGTGTGTCACAGCCCCGCCTGGATGGGGAGGGGTTACGGCTGTCTCGGCTACGGCCGTGTGAGTAGCCGTTCATCTCGGTTTTGCTCCGGGAGCTCTTCCAGTTTGCAGCGGAGCCGGACTGTTGATTAAAGTCACCAGAGCTTGCAATGGAATTGAGGTTTTTATACAGCTTTTCTGAATCCAAACCCCGCCCGTGCAAGTTATGGGAGGGGCTTCCACGCTCCCGGTCACGACCCTGGGAATAATCCTCAGGGTCAAAATGTCTTCTTCGGGAGGAGCCCGAGTATTCGCTCTGGCGGAAGGGGGAGGAGCTCCGGGATGGAGACGAGGAGTGAGATAGGACGGAACCCCGTCTGTGCGATGAGCTGGAGTGTCTTGATTGGTGATTGGACGAGGAGTGCGAGTAGCAGCGAGTAGGGGTGGGGCTTGTGTTATGGGGGCTTGGAGTATAAGGACTCGGAGAGCGAGGGCCCCGTCTGAAATTTGAGTGCTGGGAGTACTTTGACGGACTCGTCAGCAGCGGCTCGTTACTCGACCCCGAGTTTCGCCTCTTGGAGGGGACCCCCAGATCAGGGTTTCTAAAAGGGATGCAGGCTTTGGGCTCTGGACTACGAGTGCTTGGGAGGGGGTGCCCCAATTCTGAGTGCCGGTAGGGCGGCGGTGGACTGCTCTCTCGAACGGAACTTCTGCTCCCCGCTCTCCTCAGGGAAAGGTAACCACTCTCACCTTCCCTCTCCCTTCCACCTGGAATTAAGAAAAGTATAAAGGAAATAGATAGAAATGAAGGAGTGCATATATGGCGCATCACACAATACATCATGCACATTTTGCTTTCGTCATTGAGATCAATGATTTGCCCATCACAGATTGTTTTTCAATGTAATAAAGGGTGTGTGCTGTAAATGTGCATTGGTATAACTGAAGACATTGACACAACTGAAGACATGCTAGCGAATCATTAGTTTAGATGTGGTTACAGCATGTATAATTAATTATAACAGTGGAGGGGCTGCTGGATGGTTCGTCCTGGTAAGGCACTGTTCTAGTGTGTGGCCCCATGGTCTGGTATCAAATGTGGACTCTGTCAGTGCTGACTGTGGCTGGCAGCCCTGTAGGGCGTCGCCCAGAGAAGAGATAATTTCAGCCAGCCAGCGCGACAGCATCTCACTGCGCACCAGCGACCCCCGCTGGTTGATTTGACGCCTGCAATCTTCCTCCAACTCATGCCTGTGCAAGCTCAACTTGAAGAAGTGATAAGAAGCAGTGGTTGACACCATGTTCATGTACATGCATGTCTCTCCCAAATCAATAGCAGAGGGTGCAGCAATGAGCACTCCAAAAACATTTGAAATTGAGAAGAAATACACTTATACATCATTATACACAATGATGTATAAGAGCCTAAAGACCCACAATAGGTTAGTAAGCAATGATAATGCTCTTTCCCTGACCCGTGTGTCTGCTGAAATGTTCCCTGCCTCTGGGCTCTTCACTCCAGGCACGGGGGCTCAGTCTGTGAGGAGAGGGGTCCAGCCGAGTCATGGTGTTGGGGCCCAATTCTCTGTCCTAGAGGGGTGGACAGTCCTCCTCTGGGCCAATGGAATCGCAGGACTCAGGGTGGACTCACCAATCCTGAGAACTGGGAGAGAGCGACCAACAGGGAGATGAGCAGATGGAGAGATGGGGAGATGGAGAAAGGGATGGGGACGGCGACGGAACAATGGACAAAGAAAAGAGTAGTCAGTGCAGAGGTGTAACGAGGTAGAGCAAGGAGGTGTATGTGGCCTAAGAGGTGGGATAGAGAAACCCAGGCTGGGGGGCAAGGGAGGGGCATGAGGTCATATGGGAGGGGCTTACACATAGGATGTGGAGAGTGGGAAGGAAAGGTGATTTGGGGGGAAACTGCTTGATGTGTCATTCTTATTCACAAAAGGAAAACCAAAGCAGTGTAGATTTGCACTGCGTTGCTGGGCAAAGGTGGAAAAGGTATAGACACAAAACAGTGAATGTTGAATGCCCACAACAGGCCTAACATCAGCTCTCATGCCATATCAGCCATTACAAAGAGAAGTCAACACAAAGCTAGTGTCCATGTATAAAGAATGCCTCTGACTCTGTGGTGGTGCATCTATTGTTCTTACAATTGCTATGTTGTAAATAACAGGGCTCTCTTAATTCTCATTGAAGCCACAGTCACCTCTTACTAGCCAGAGGCCGTCCAAATGAACAGTGAAACAAGACATTTCTGACCAATCATAAATAACCAGGACAATCAAACTGGCCCTAGCTGATTACTGTTGAGTGCTTTAAAATCAGTTTTACATTTTATGATGCAAATATGCTTCACGGTCCAAATGTATAAATGCTGTTCAGTTTAAATTGCACTGGAGGTCTTCAGCGTTATAATAGTCATCATTAACAGTACAAACATGACTCAGTGATCCACTGGTTCAACAGCAGTGTTCACAGGCATAATTATAGGTCATGTTCCTTTGTATAATCCCATAACAAAAACACAGATGCACCATCAGGCCATCATATTGCATTATAAATCACATCTACAGTTTTAAATGCACCTGTTCAGTGGTCTTGGTTCTCCTCTGTGAAATCCATTGCCAAAGGCGACTTCATCCGAAGGACTCGCACTTCTCCTCTTCTGTGTCCCTCTCTACTCGTCTTTTCCTCTCTCTCCCTCCTTCTCTCCGTTTTTAGATTAGGGTTACACATTTGTAACTCAATCCAGATCCTGGCTTGGCTCATGAAAATTTAACAGAGCACCACCCCGTCTCATCCACTGTTTGGTCCCTTTTTCATGTATCACTTCCAGACATGCTTCCTTTTCTCTGTCTTTTAAATCTTGAATGAGTGTTAATGCTCAACTCCAGAATGAGAGGATCACGCACGCTTATTACGTCTTTTTGTGTATTTGTTAATTTTTTTATGTCCTACTTCTTCCATTTATAAATTATTCTTCCTCCAAACAATGTCTTTCTCAGGCTATACCTGAACTATGTTCTTTAACTTTTTTGTGTGTGTGTGGTAGGAATAAATGCGAAAACATGGCATATTGGCTTCTCGCAGGATATTTCATTATGAAGCATGACTTCAGGATATTTGTCACTGCATCGGAGTTCAGAAATTCAGTGCGTGAATGTGTCTTGAGATGTGTTTGTTCTCTGTGCATATTATATTACCGACTATTCTCAAAGCATTGTAAATGATCTCTGCATTAATTATTAATGAGGAAACAAAGTCTCACGTCCGTCCTCCCATTCCGTTGTCGTAAAATGAATTGCAGTAATGAAGCAGTGCAGCGGTTAGCATGCTAGCTGTGTGTAAATGATGGATCAGGCTAACTGAAGCTTTTGTAATAGCCAGGTAAACATTTTATTCACGTGGAGTTTGTTCATTGGCATGTAATTTCAGATTGTATGTAAACTAGATTAGACAAGAATGATACTAAATTATACAGTTACTTCCCACAGTGGTTGGACAGCCATACAGTAAGACAATACAGCATTGTTGCTGTCCATGGTCCTGTTCACAGAAATAAGGCATTTCTCAATTCTCCATATTTTGAATCTAGTAAGTAGGTTATAGAGTAAATAGTTGTGATTAACTCACAATGGTTCCATTTTTTGAAATTATTTCATTAATAAAGAAAAAGCACCGATTGTATCAGAACCTGCAGAATAGACTGAGAAACCAATAAACAGTAAATGATGATATAGTAATAAGCCAAGCGGTTATGAAAATTCTGTACAATAACAAAATGCACATATCGTAATAAAACTATGTATACTAGTGTCAATCAGTTTGTGTAAATGTACTTGCTTTTATGCCAATCATGATCATGTTAAGATGTAAAAAAAAAAAAAAGTATATGCCTAAATAAAAAACTTTACAAACGGTAAAAGATATGAACAAAGAAATTACAACTGGGAGAATGTTCCCTTGAAAAAGACAAGAAAAGCAATGAAAGGTTACATGTAATCCTTAAAGCTCATCTTTCATTCATACATACAGTATTTACACCACTCATACCTCCTGGCTGCATTACCTCTTAGGTAGGACTGGCAATAATCTCTGAGATCAATGCAGACCAATGCTTCAGCGTATTTCAATGCAGACCAATGCTTCAGCGTATTTCAATGCAGACCAATGCTTCAGCGTATTTCTTCTTGCATGCGGGTCACATAGTGCAGTTAAAACACGATAACAGTCATTTTAGAGCATTTTTGTGAATAAAGGTCAATTGTAAACACAAGCATGTGGCATACAATTGGCTACTTGGCCCCATATTTGATCTGTGGCATAGAAGTTTCTCTCATTTCTTCTGTTTTAGATGGACAGTTCTGGTTATTTGGCCATCATTACACCTATAAAACATTTCAGTTTTCTCGTTAACATTTATATACAAAGCAACACACACTGTGCTCAGATTTTCTGGATGTAACAATTCAGTAAGTGAATAAATGCTAATTCAGGCTTTCGGCACGCTTCGCCAAAATCTTTTGTAAAAAATGTTCAGTGCAACTTGCTCCTCCAGAGTCAGGTCCTACTATATTTACAGCCCTGGATACACAATTGCAAATAAGTACAATAAAATAATAATACATAATATACAGTATACATACGCAGTAAAATAATACATTTTGGTCATGCTGAACACAGATTGTTCAACAAATAGACAACGTCATTTAATCTCCTACAGTTACATTAAAGCCAATTCAGTTGCAGTTAAATGTCCTTGTTTTACATGTAGTGTAATGTCAGCTGCACACAGACAACACACAGTCATTAAAACAGCTGGGAGTTTAGCCTGTGTCAGTAGTAATCCATGACAGCGCCCCCTAGGGGTTCACCAAAGGCCTTTACAGCCAGCAAGCTCAGGTCCTCATATGCCTCCTGCATGGTAATGGGTGCATATATGTGAAAGGGTTAATAACCAAGGCTCTCATGTGCGTCGAGTAGAAGGCATTGCTTTGTTTGTGCACATAAGATCTGTAAGGACCACAGGACTGTACTGTTTCCCAGGGCACCCATCTCTAAAAACAGTCCCAGGTCAGTTAGTTACACACAGTACATAGTTACATAGTACTGTAGAGTAAGATTAGTCAGGCTTCCTTTAGTCCGTAGCAGCACACATAGGTCTGTATAGTGATATTCACACAGGGCTGAGGGCACCTGAAGTCATCATTAATCCCTTCAGATGCCCAACTCTGTTATGGTACATTGACACAATCATAAGACTGACAGCTGGTTTAGCTGGTACACAGATATTGAGACTTTGGCTGATAAGAGTTTGCAGTCTGGCTTTGTCTCTGTCTGCATATGTAAAATAAACTGTAGTAGATTTGTTGACCTGTGTAGGCCTAAACTTCCGACTTCTCTCAATCGCTGAAAATTTTCCCCTAACGCATGCACTGTGTATGCATGTATCTGAGCCGCCTCCATACACCCCCATAGAGCGTGTGTGTGTGTGAGCTCGGTCTCTGTGTGTGCGCGTGCTCGGGTCCGTGTTTGTGTGCGCTCGGTCTGTGTTTGTGTGTGTGTGTGTGTGTGTGTGTGTGTGTGTGTGTGTGCACGCTTGGTCCGTGTTTGTGTACTCTGTGTGTGTGTGTGTGTGTGTGTGTGTGTGTGTGTGTATGCGCACGCTTGGTCTGTGTGTGTGTGTGTGTGTGTGTGTGTGTGTGAGTGTGTGTGTGTGTGTGTGTGTGTCTGTGCGTGTGTGTATGTGTGTGTCTGTGCGTGTGTGTGTGTGTGTCTGTGCGTGTGTCTGTGCGTGTGCGCGTGCGTGTGTGTCTGTGTGCGTGTCTGTGTGTGTGTGTGTGTGTGTGTGTGTGTGTGTGCGCGTGTGTGTGTGTGTGTGTGTGTGTGTGTGTGTGTGTGTGTGTGTGTCTGTGTGTGTGTGTGTGTGTGTGTGTGTGCGTGTGCTCTGACCCCCCCCGGTTCGCCGTGCTTGCAGGCGCCTCAGGAAGCGGCGATGGTGGCGCCCCCGCTCAGCCTCAGGAGGACCTGCTGGCAGTCCTGCACAGAGCGCCGGTCCCCCACCCGCTCCAGGGTGCGCTTGGCCTCCGCCAGCAGCCGCGCGCGGTGCCCCGGGGGCGTCAGCAGGGGCAGGGGCAGGTGGCGGCAGGCCAGCAGGATGGCGTGAGCCCTCTCCCTCTCCCCGGGCACGCAGTCCCCATCTGGGGACGGGGAAAATCAGGGAGGGGCGGAGAACACGGGATGGGAAGAAGGATGAGGGGAGGATGGAGGGATTAGGGAAAGGCAGCAGGAGTGGAGGTGGAGAGCAGGAAAATGGGCGTGGGGACAACGGGAGGTCAGTGACTGTACTGCAGGCACTCAATGCACACATTACCATCAGCAGAGGACATCCACAAGTGAGGAGTTAGTGTCACACAGAGCTCTAACTGATGTTCATTATATATAGAACTGTTTGTAGCTTTGTTACTGGTGTGTCTCACTGCTCTGTGTTCACTATACTATAACACGATGTTTGTAGCCCTGTTATTGGTGGGTTACCTGTTGTTCTGTGTGCATGGTGATTTGCAGCCCTGTTATTGGTGGGTTACCTGTTGTTTTGTTGGCATGGTGATTTGCAGCCCTGTTATTGGTGGGTTACCTGTTGTTCTGTGTGCATGGTGATTTGCAGCCCTGTTATTGGTGGTTTACCTGTTCTTCTGTTGGCATGGTGATTTGCAGCCCTGTTACTTATATTGCGGAGTGTTGTTTTTTAAGACTTTTTGTAGGATTTTTCACCGGCATTGTGATTCGTAGCACTTTCACAGCTTAGCATTTAGTTCTGAGGGGTTTACTTATAGTTCTGCTGGCATTGTGATTAGTAGCCCTGTTTCAGGGTGTACACCTGTAGTTCTGTTAGTACTGTGATTAGTAGCCCTGTTTCAGGGTGTTCACCTGTAGTTCTGCTAGTACTGTGATTAGTAGCCCTGTTTCAGGGTGTTCACCTGTAGTTCTGCTAGTACTGTGATTAGTAGCCCTGTTTCAGGGTGTTCACCTGTAGTTCTGCTAGTACTGTGATTAGTAGCCCCGTTTCAGGGTGTTCACCTGTAGTTCTGCTAGTACTGTGATTAGTAGCCCTGTTTCAGGGTGTTCACCTGTAGTTCTGCTAGTACTGTGATTAGTAGCCCCGTTTCAGGGTGTTCACTTGTAGTTCTGCTGGCATTGTGGTTAGTACTGTGATAATTGTCCCTGTTATGGGGGTTTACCTGTAGTTCTGCTGGCATTGTGGTTAGTACTGTGATAATTGTCCCTGTTATGGGGGTTTACCTGTAGTTCTGCTGGCATTGTGGTTAGTACTGTGATAATTGTCCCTGTTATGGGGGTTTACCTGTAGTTCTGCTGGCATTGTGGTTAGTACTGTGATAATTGTCCCTGTTATGGGGGTTTGCCTGTAGTTCTGCTGGCATTGTGGTTAGTACTGTGATAATTGTCCCTGTTATGGGGGTTTACCTGTAGTTCTGCTGGCATTGTGGTTAGTACTGTGATAATTGTCCCTGTTATGGGGGTTTACCTGTAGTTCTGTTGGCATTGTGGTTAGTACTGTGATAATTGTCCCTGTTATGGGGGTTTACCTGTAGTTCTGCTGGCATTGTGGTTAGTACTGTGATAATTGTCCCTGTTATGGGGGTTTACCTGTAGTTCTGCTGGCATTGTGGTTAGTACTGTGATAATTGTCCCTGTTATGGGGGTTTACCTGTAGTTCTGCTGGCATTGTGGTTAGTACTGTGATAATTGTCCCTGTTATGGGGGTTTACCTGTAGTTCTGCTGGCATTGTGGTTAGTACTGTGATAATTGTCCCTGTTATGGGGGTTTATGGGGGTTTACCTGTAGTTTCACTGGGGCTGGGTCCCCGGCGTCGCAGACTGTGCTCCAGGAGACGGTGAGTGCGGGTGGGGCTGGCCCCCGCCATCAGCCTCACTGTCGTCTCGTGCAGGAACACCTGTGGGAGAGGTGGCCAGGTTCAATATTACTCCATCAATCAACAGATCTTTACTGTACCTGTAGGGCAATTTGCTCACAGACAATTAAAAACAAACATTCAAGAAGACAACAGATACAACAGAACACACGGGAAGGAATTAAACTACTTAAATAATAAAAATACGGCAGTTTGAGAAGACGTATGAAACACATGGTACCGGACTGGTTGACAATGCCAAGACTGTTATCGCCAGTAGAGTAACCAAGATGCTGTTCACATTAATGCAACATGCAGTACCTGCATGCCGGCTGCCTATCTATAATGGAAAACAAGTACATTATGTATATTTTGTACACTTTTCGCCCTTCAACTGATTTTGAATTAGTTATGCTTCCAAAGTCGTCCATGGCAACTTAAACCCAGCCCATAACTGTCAGTACAGGGCCAGCTCCCTTATGGAAAAGCAATATACTGCAGTATATTGTAAATATATCAAAATTATCTTCACAATATATTTTAAATATACTGCAGTATATTACATTTCCATAAGGGGTGGCCTATCACTTTGAAATATTAGCCACAAGTTACAGATTCCTTACAATTACACTGTACTGGTTATTATAATTACATTGGGTTAAATATAACGTATAAGGTTAAATATTAGCGCTAGCTATTGTGTAACTGCTAATTTCACTGGAGCGGGGGAGTAGTCATACAGCACCTTATGCTGTGCCTGCTTGTAGCACTGCCCCAGTCTGCGCAGAGAGCTGAGGTCAGTCTGAAATCCAGCCAATTGGGAACCGGGGGCAGGGCCAGGCCCACCAATGGGGCCGCCTCCTCGCTGCCACACTATGGTTCTCAGGGTCAGCAGGAGGTCACACACCAGGAGCTCCACCCCCTTGGGTTGAGAGAGATTGAGGGGGGCGGGATTAGGACACAGTGCACGGTGTATGTGAAAATTATACATTGTTTAGGAGGTTGATTACATCACTGTCAGTGAAGTAGGCTGCATATCTACTGGGGAACTATGCATGTTAATCAGCAGAGTGAGGTGTTCAGGATAAGCTGTGCATGAGGTTTTTCTGGGTGAGGAATGTGCAGACTGTGGGTACATCGCACTGAGCTGGAAGTACAATGCAGCACAGCCGCCGACACAGCCAATCCAAAGCACTGCTGATTAGTCCTGTTACAGTGTGTGTGTGAAGCATGTACAAAAGCTCTCCTGTACACACATATAGGAGATCCAGGGACTGTGAGAATAAAGCCTTTTACAGTAGTCACTTCAAGGGTTATTTATTCAGGGCATGCGGGTGAAGGCGTGTGTGTGTGTGTGTGTGTGCGTGTGCGTGTGCGTGTATGTGTGTGTATGTATGTGTATGTATCAGACCTAGGTTCAAATAGTATTTGCTTTGGATTCAAATACTTTTCTGTGCTCTATTGATCTTGCCTCTATTGATCGTGCATTTGAGCCTGCTATGAGGAGCAGATGGGCGGGGTTTACATTTTTGGGATTATTTCATTTGTCACTAGGCAAGCTTTGTGAAATGCAGAAAAGTATTTGAATCCAAAACAAATAACGTTACCATTTGAACCCAGGTCTGGTATGCATGCGTGTGTCTGTGCGTGTGTGTGTCTGTGTGTGTATGCATGTGTGTGTATGTGTGTGCGTGTGTCTGTGTGTGTGTGTATGTGTATGTGTGTGCGTGTGTGCACTTCTGTTTCTCCTACATTGGATGAAAGCATTTGCTAAATGTAACGTGTGTCAGTATGCAGTTTGTCCTATAAACACTTAAAGTACAGCATGCACAGGCATGTTCAGCCTGTCCAGTGTAGCATTGCAGCAGTGTTAGATGCCCACCTTGTTAAGGCAGTTCCCAGACTGAGTGTGGGTAACAGAGATGCTGGTGCGCAGGTGTCCGCCGGCCCGGTCGCAGTGGGACAGGCAGCCCTGGGCCCCCTCCCCCTTCTGAGGGGACAGGCTCAATTTGACTGCCCAGCACAGCTGCAGCATAGCGTTGGGTAAAGGGTGACTGCAGCACAGGATGGAACAGGATAAACACAGAGATTAGCACCAACAGCGCTAACCCCCACAACTGCAGCACAGGATGGAACAGGATAAACACAGAGATTAGCACCAACAGCGCTAACCCCCACAACTGCAGCACAGGATGGAACAGGATAAACACAGAGATTAGCACCAACAGCGCTAACCCCCACAACTGCAGCACAGGATGGAACAGGATAAACACAGAGATTAGCACCAACAGCGCTAACCCCCACAACTGCAGCACAGGATGGAACAGGATAAACACAGAGATTAGCACCAACAGCGCTAACCCCCACAACTGCAGCACAGGATGGAACAGGATAAACACAGAGATTAGCACCAACAGCGCTAACCCCCACAACTGCAGCACAGGATGGAACAGGATAAACACAGAGATTAGCACCAACAGCGCTAACCCCCACAACTGCAGCACAGGATGGAACAGGATAAACACAGAGATTAGGACCAACAGCGCTAACCCCCACAACTGCAGCACAGGATGGAACAGGATAAACACAGAGATTAGCACCAACAGCGCTAAACCCCACAACTGCAGCACAGGATGGAACAGGATAAACACAGAGATTAGCACCAACAGCGCTAACCCCCACAACTGCAGCACAGGATGGAACAGGATAAACACAGAGATTAGCACCAACAGCGCTAACCCCCACAACTGCAGCACAGGATGGAACAGGATAAACACAGAGATTAGCACAAGCAGTGCTAACCCCTACAACTGCAGCAGCAGCATACAGACATACGCAACACATGCAGTAATACTAACTTGAGTACATGCAGGGTTTTGGGCATTAGCTCCGCCTCAAACAGCAATGACCTCACCGCTGCGTCATCACCCTGCAGCCAATGGACGGCCGCCTTCAGGACCAACACCCACCATCGGCACGCGGGGTCTACAGCTGAGCGAGAGATGTGTACATGTAAATATTGTGTTCAAGAGACATTTTACTAAATATATACAGTCGTAAAGCCTACTGTAGTCAGGGAGTGCTCAATGCATTGCTCACAGAGCACATGTTTGCATTGCAAAAGCAGCATACAGAAACTTACAACTGAAGAAACGGCCAATAACGGCAGAGAGACTGAGACTGCCTGAGGCCTGACAGGGATTTAATTGGACGGTAACTGTACAGCACCTGCAGCGGAGTTGTGATTGGGCGGGGGAGGGACAGTACTGGAGGGGCGGAGCGACTCTTCTGTGCAGCTGCCCAGCAGCTGGAGATACTCCATGGCCCCCACAAACTCCCTACGGGCAAACAGGACATTAGAAGGGTTCAGTACATCAACTCTAAAATAACTGCAGTAGGGTGTTAAGTACATACAGTGCGCTGAGTGTGTAGGCACTGTACTGAAAGAGAGAGCTGAGCACAGCATTAACACGGCGCTGTGAGAGGCGTTTAGACCTGCGCTCCTCTTGGCGGGCGTCCGTGTCCCTGCTGGACACAGGCTGGGTGAGGGCGTGCACGGCTCTCTCCAGCAGCTTCTCACAGAAACACCTGCGCAGCTGGGAAATGGGGTCCGCTGAGGACACACAGAGGGACGGACACTGACATCAGCCTGAGGGAGCTGGGTACTCTCTACTGCAGACTGCATACATCAGTGAACATGAACAAACACTGACTGAACGCTATAATTGTAAGTGAGAACGTACACAGGAATGTGTACAGACTGACAGCACTGTATGTGCAAAGAGGAAGACAATGTCAGTGAGGGCATTAAGTATTACTTAAGAGATACCCATGGAATTCTGAAAAATCTAAACGGATACAAAAATGTAAGGAGGAGAGAGTACTTTGCTACAAAAGGAACAAAAAAAAGTTACAAAAGCTCAAGTCTGCCTGTTATCAGCAGTCAAAATGGACAGTCAGTTCCTGGCATTGTTGTTAGTCATCAGGATAATGCTTCATGCTTCTTAGACAACCATGTCAAATTATACACATTTACATGACTTGCATTAAGTGCACATTAAACGAGCACCTGGGTCTCTCTGAGATGTGTACACTCCCTCTCGGCTACTGAATTTCACAGACCAATCACAACTCAGAAAGAACTGCCTTCCCAATGGTGTAAAGAGCCAGTGCAGCCAATCAGAGGGCAGTGTGGTGTCTGAAGAGGGAAAGGCCACACTCTCTGCACAACTCAGCAGGTAACCCTGAGAGAAACACAACCACAACACAACTATTTACTGACATGCACACAATACGCAACACACACACACACAAACAAACCTGTTACTGCTTCATACACACACACGTACACACACACACACACACACACACACACACACACACACACACACACACACACACACACACACACACACACACACACACACACACACACACACACACACACACACACACACCTGTTACTGTGTTACTGTATATATATTATCCAGATTAAATATTACTGTTACTTTTTTTCATGTTGACATGATCGTTTTTCTCATCCAACAAGCTTTGGCAATACAATTGTACAATTTTTTCATGCCAATAAAGCATACTGAATTTAACTGAATTGAGAGAGAGAGGGGGGAAGGAGAAAGAGCAAGAGAGAGAAAGACGTGAGGGACAGTATGAGAG
The DNA here is from genome assembly GCA_029718625.1 of Synaphobranchus kaupii. NCBI lineage: Eukaryota > Metazoa > Chordata > Actinopteri > Anguilliformes > Synaphobranchidae > Synaphobranchus > Synaphobranchus kaupii. The sequence goes on from CM056379.1 coordinate 16,524,496, forward strand.
AGAGAAAGCAAAGAAAGTGTGGAGCAGTAGGAGTGTAGGCCCCTTCCATAAGCGCAGCCGCAGTAACAGGCTCACAGGCAGGCAGGAGGGGTGTGGCCCCAGCGCGGAGCGCAGTGCGATGGCGGCGGTCACGTAGATCTCGGTCCTCTGAGCCGCGGTCACCTTCCCCCGGGCGCTCACACTCAGGTTCACTGCGCTGAGGGACAGGGACAAAGCCCACAGGCTGCTGTACTGGGGCAGATACCCTAAAGTCAGAGAACCACAGCGCTGTTATTACACCTTGTGCGCTCCAACCACCGTCATCGATTCACAAAACGGTACAGTACCATTGGGGCATCATTTCAAACATTTCATGCTTGTTAATCAGCTGTCAGTCAGTCAGTGGGGTACCCAAACATTCCCACCCTCGTGCACTTATAATACACACTGTGCAGCAAAGTGCTTAGGTCACAGGGAGCATTCACCTGTACACTCATTAAACTGAAATAGCCAGCGACAAACACCTGTGAGCTGCAGCTGACTGAGCCTGTGATAGGCTAGGGAAGCGTCACGGCAACTGGTTTGAGACTCCTCCCCCTCGTGCCCCCCTCCAATGTGCAGACCCAGCCAGCGCAGGGGGGCCGGCCAGTACAGGCAGTAGCGAATCACGTTCCAGGAGAGGGAGCAGGCAAGGTCGAAAGAGGAGGCCGGGAGCTCTCTGGACAGGTCAGAGAGGCAGGACTGCAGGCTGGCAGCTGCAGCTGCATAGTCACGCTGCGAGAGGGAGGGAGGGAGAGAGAGAGAGAGAGAGAGAGAGAGAGAGAGAGAGAGACAAATATGATATTAATTAATAAATACATATCAGATTAAGCTGATGGACTGCTTTTCCCTCAAATTACCCTTGGACTTACAAATTACAAATCAAGGGCAGAAGAAAATAAAAATTAAAAGAGCCCAAAGACACACATGAACACAGCCTTGTGCTCACCCTGTGGAGCTGGAGGTCTGCTTTCTTGTAGCATCTCCAGAAGCAGACGGATTTGGGGGAGTGGAGGGGGGTGACGGGCTCCCAGAGGCACAGCACCCGGACGCAGCCCCACACCGCGCCCACGCAGCTCAGCGCCCACGCGGTCACCCAGGGCAACAGAACCCACAGCCAACCCGCTGGAGACCCGAGAGAGCAGGGTCAGAGCAGGGTCAGAGCAGGGCGGTCTCTCTGACCGTGCGCCACCATAATCACACCATAATCACACCACATTCAGACACTGGCGTCACTCAGGACACAGGAAGGACACAGGTCACATGACATTACCTCACATTCGTTTGGCGGATGCTCTTATTAAGAGGGAATTACAATGTAAGAGAACATAGCTGAATTCCCCTGATCTACATATGCAATAGTGCCAGGCCTGGCAAACAACATTCCCAGACCAGTGAATATATACGCAACATTACTAACGCACTAATGCAAGTTTAACTTTAAATACATACAGATAACATCCATAACAATCCCTAAGAAGAGAAACATAAAACTATTTAGAAAATACCACAACCTAAAATCATGACCTTCCAACCAGGTTGAAAGGAGTATATTTTCAAAATGATTAAAGAACATTCAGTCATCTGCTCTGTTTAGATGCCATTCATTTTGTTTGCTCTCAAATACGACTGTATTTCAATGACCCAGGTTGCAAAGTGCAAAACTGACTCACCAAAGCTCTGGGATTGCCCAGGTAGCCCAAACATGGTTCTGTAGGGTCCATGTTCACTCCCGGCTGAGTTCCAGCTGGGCCCGGCCTGGGCCCTGGACCCCAGGAGGGAGGGGAGGGGGTTTAGGGAGAGGCAGAGGAAGGTGAGGGCACAGAGGAGGAGCCGAGAGCGATCCATTACTCCCTCAGAGTCCCGCTCACTCGTCCCCTGAGAGAGAGAGAGAGAGAGAGATACAGAGAGAGAGAGAGAGAGAGAGAGAGAGAGAGAGAGAGAGAGCAATACAGAGAGAGTGAGAGAGATGCAGAGAGAGAGAGAGAGAGAGAGAGAGAGATGCAGAGAGAGAGAGAGAGATACAGAGAGAGAGAGAGAGAGAGAGAGAGAGATACAGAGAGAGAGAGAGAGAGAGCAATACAGAGAGAGTGAGATACAGAGTGAAAAAGTTTATCTTACAAACATACAGTAGTGGGGATTATGTATTTTTTCTTTTTTTTTTTTTTCTTTATTCAGACATCCAAATCACAGACGGTAGCAGATAGAGAAGGAACTACAGCCATCCGGACACTGCTAAACGTCCGGAACGTTAGTTAAATAGTGTGTAACGCTTTATGTGTGTGTATACATTCTGACCACAAAAATAAATCTATTGCATATTACTGAAAAATTCTATGTGAAGGGGTGTGTAAATGTGCGGTGTCTAACCGGCTCATGTGCCAGCAGGGGTCTCTCTGAGTCTGTGTTTATGCTGTGAGGGAAGATCCTCTGTGGGGAACTGGAGCCTGACGCGGAGGCCGGAAGGGAAGTCGCCGTGTTGTTGGCCGCCACGTCTGCAGACAGACACACAGACACAGACACAGACACACGGACACAGACAGAAGGGAGAGAAGTCTGATCAGAGAGCGCACAACCTGGGCACACCGGCTGAGAACTGCGCTAATACTCACTGTCTAATACTCACTCAGGAGTCAATTTACTAAGATCCCAAATAAGGGGTGTTATTTTGCAGGCGCAGCCAAAGTATTTGCACGCGTAATCATTTCACACTTCATTCAGGCTAACCCGCAAAAATGAGAAACCAATGTACATTTCAATTTTAGCACATGCAATCCTCTTTACACCTCGTTGATCACCTCGGACAATTTTTTGCGTGTGGTAACAGTTTTACTCGTGTTTTTGTACATGCAAATCTTTAGTAACACTCAGTGAATCAACCACAACAGATAATGGTGTATGAAGCCTGTTTGACTCTAGCCTGTTTCTTGTGACACAGTTCAGGAAGTAGGACAATAAGAAGATAAACTCACTGTTGTTCTGCCCGGCCACCTTGAGTGCCAGGTTCTCCTGCCGTAGCCTGTGGTTGACCTGCTGCATGTACTTAATGTAGTCAATGGTCTTCCGCAGAACCCCGGACTTCTGCACCTACACAAGGATGGAGTGATGGTGTCAGCGGAGGCAAAAACAACTCCAAAAACTATAACTGCTCAATGCCACTAAACTCCTCACACAAGCCCATTCACACAGGTCTCATGATCATAATGTGGTACACGTTATTATTAGGTTACCCACAAATTAACATTACTGAAATACCTCTTGCCCTAGTAAGTTCATTCTTCTCATCACCATCAACCCAACCTCAACCCATCCCATCCCATCCCGACTCACCTTTGTATCGCTGCCCATGACCAGGTCCCTCAGCTCCATTATCTTGTCGTTGATGGATGAGCGGTATCTCTTCTCAATGACATTGTGAGTGGACCTCCTTTCTCCCTCAACCTCAATCCCTATCCCCACCCCCTGCCCAATTCCCAGCCCTATCCCCAACCCATGCTCCTGTCCAAAGCATGCCACCCTCCCACTCAGAGGTGTCCCAGGAGACAGCTGGTTGATTGGCACACTGTCCCCGCCCCCCACTATCATGGGCACAGTGGTAAGAACATTGCCACCCAATAGGGTCTGGGAAGACGGAGAGGGTGGGAGGAGAAGACAGAAATTTGTTTATCAAACACATAAAGCAAAGGCATAGACCCGGGCCTGGATTCAATCACACTCATCCTTAATAGTGACATACAAGTAAAGGCAAATGGCAAATTCTCCTGACAAATACAAATTTTTTTTTTCTTTTAAACTTGTCAAAATGTGTTTTAAAAAAACACAATTTAACTATGTGTGAAGGATGTTAAGGAAATTCGTGATTGAATCCGGGCCATAAATTGAGAGAAGATTCGAGACCAATCTAAGACCATTACATTACAATCACTCATCCAGACTGACTTACAGAAGTGGTAAACATCAGTGTTAGTGTGATATTATCACCAAGAAGGTAATCGCAGACCACACTAGGTAGCTAACCGCGGTAACACACACCAAGTAAGAAACAAGACCGTAGTCTGCACAGACCCAGTGTGAGATACAGAGAAAGTGATAAAGTCATACTGGAACTTGCAGGGCAGAGGTCTGGATGGGAGTTGTCAGAGTGCTGATACAGGTCCGGTTCTGTATGGCAGGCAGAACCTGCGTCACATTGGGTTTCAGTGTGGTCAGCACCAGCGAATCGGTCTTTATCATCTGCGGCTGGTGGATCAGGATCTGTAAAACACAGAGAGTAAGACAGATGAAATATGACCTGCTCCATGAACATACAGACCTAATGCACAGCATGCTTTTCACTGCTTTTGGCTGAATTCACAACAACATGATTATGGCAGATGAAGACAGTTCAAAAGGATTTTAGTAATGAAAGTGCAGTTGGCGTGACTGGGAGTTGTTTGTTTCATCGAACACTCTTCCCAGTACTCAAAATGAATAGAAGTCAGCGCTCAGCATGAGGTCATGAACAAATAGGAATATATTAGTCTAGAAAACTCTTTGACATTGTTAGAATTTGTATATTGGTAAAATACAACCGAGGTCCTATTTTCCTGTTTTGTGTAGTATTAAATTTTTCTGCAGATAAACTCGAGTTCACACAGTGATATTGCCACAGCAGGCACATGACAATTTAAAAACAGATTGTGTCTTCGACTCGCTATAGCACCAACTATAAGCACCAGATGTGTTTCAGCCCATTAGGGTTTTGCCTTGAATCCCCACTAATCAACATTCTACGATACCGCTGAGAAAAATCAACCATCTATCAAGAAGACATACCAATTGTGAGTGGAATCCTCAATAGTCCAGAATGCAACAGCGTGGCTACGTGGGGGATTGGGAGCGTGGCCATGATCTACGACTTTACTTTTAGCCTTTTAGCTAACATTCTCACAAGGGGGGGTGGTGGTGAAAGTAGTTCTGGGTAACGTAGGAAAACTGGAGCAGATCCAGAATCAGCCAGACAGATAGCAAGTGAAAAATGTTGAATAGCCATAAATTAAAATATATTACACATATAAAATAAACTCTGGAATGAATTGTACATCTCTGCAACGCGTATACAAAGAATGTACGTGTTTTAGCCTGGAGTTTTCCTTTAAGGTCAAACTCTATGGCAGAATCCAAATGTCCGGTCTTCCCCGCACTTGCAGACTGGTGGACTTAATGGGCGCATTCCTGTGAAGTCTGGAGCGGCGAGGGCTGTCCAATTCTACAATTCATCAAGTCCACAAGGGGGAACATGCAAACTTTCATGCAGACTTCACCAGACTTTGCCAGTGTGATTACCCAAAATTCATAGCAATAAGGATGTGACAATATAAAAGACACCAAGGAACTAATTCCAAAAATGAAAATGGTAATAAAATCATGGAAAAAAACAACTAAAGAAGGTATTCCAATGTTATTAATACACAATTCATATTGCCCAAATGTATACATAATTTGCAGACATTGTTCTATTTATTTAAATTTTAAATTTATATAAGGTCGTATCCACGGCAACGAGTGAGATCTGAAGTCCCGTCTCATTAGTGCATTTTATACCCTCGCAGCCCTATGACCTTGCAGACTTGACGCAATGACGCGGAGCACTTCAGTGAACGTCACAGTATGTAAGACTGAAGTCCGTGAGGGCTGAGTCCGCTAGTCTGGAGTCCGGATATTTGGATTCAGCCTATGTAGTCTCTGTTACAGACTTGAGAATCTCTGGTTCAGCACCTGTCAAAAAACCTGTTTTTCTTGGTTTGGTTTGTGTCCAATCAGAGGAATTTCTACAGTGTCGCATCACAGAAAGATGCCATGATGCAATAGTGAAAGGCACCTGCTGGACTTGCTGTGACATGGTCTGCACTGTAGGTTGGGCTGTGGCCAGTGTCTGGATGGTCTGGCCCGATGAGGTCAGGACACTCTGATGCTGGAATGTCATTGGCTGGACATGGGGTGAAGTCACAATGTTCTGTATCTGTGGTTGGAGGACTGTGAAAAGTTTTGTTATTGTGATTATTCTGATTACAGAAATAAAAGATATTTCAAAATTTAAAAAGGACTGTGAAGGCATACAAGACAAGGCATTTTCCTCCACATTAAGATACAATCAAAACATATTCACTGTCATATTAAATAAAAATGTCCAGTACAGTTTCTTATTACAAACCTCAATTCCAAAAAAGTTGGGACAGTAAGTAAAATGCACATAAAAGCAGAAAGCAGTGATTTGTAAATCCTCTTTTACATATATTTCATTGAAAACAGTACAAAGAAAATATATTTATATGTTTTACCTTATATAGATATGGATTTTTCAGGGTTGATTCTCCTGACTCATTTTCCTATTGAACTTATTGAAATAAGTCAGAAAAAACAACCCTTCAAGTGATCCATCCATATCTACTGCATATCTGGCAGCAGAATGATGGTTTGAGGCTCGTTTGGTACCTCTTTTGACCTTGATGACTTACAGCCATTTAGCCAACCACGGGTTCCATGCTATTCCCGTGTAATTTACAGCTTAATCTAGTCCCATCCTCCAATTCCCGTAGAGATCCATTCAAATGCAGAGAGGTTATAGTATCGCTTGTAAGAGCACCTGAAAATAAGATATCAAGTCTAAAAAAATATATATATAAAAACAATATAATAGATGCATAACTCACTGTGGAAACCAGCTGCAGGGTTCTGGTGGCAGATGAGGGAGTTCTGGATGAAATGAGACTGGGAGCCACTGGTCAGACCAGGAGTAAACAGCACCCTCTGGGCCAGAGTTTGCACTGGGAGACCGTGAAACTGGGCCTGGCCTTGCAGGCCCGGAGAGTTAACGGTCAAGGCTTGAGTTTGGACTGAGAGACCGTGAAGCTGGGCCTGGCCTTGCAGGCCCGGAGAGTTAACGGTCAAGGCTTGAGTTTGGACTGGAACTACCTGGGCCTGCTGCACCTGGATCTGTGGGACGGGCTGGGGCTTGGGCTGGAGCAGGGGTGGGGCTCGGTGTTGGGGCTGCGCAGGGGACATTTGGGCAGGAGTGTGAGGGGTGGTGAGGGAGACGGTGTGCGGGGTGTGCACGGTGGGGCTGGTTTGGAATACTGCAGCACTGGAGGTTTGTGGCGTCAGTGGGGTCTGAGAGATTTGTTGGAGGGCTCCCAGCCTACTGCCTTGGATACAACCCAGAGCATTGTGGTGTTCAAAGAAATCGGGAAGGTCGTCTACTGGGTTGGTGACAAACTGGAACATTTCTGTAAATGAACAGGGAAAGAAAATATGGTTTATCTAGAGAGGAATGAATCTGGGTTTTTTTTTTTCTTTCACTCATTGATTAACAGTTACTGCTTGAAGTGTTGTCAGAATGTTTTTTTCATTAAATACTCTTCAGTATATATAAAGGACATACAATATATGTTATAACATTAAAGGCTTTGATTTTATACAAGGGCAAAAAATACACAGCCCAAGGGAGGGTAACGAGTGCTTTACTGTTTGTGGATTTCATGCCAACTGAATTATTTAATTGCACCAATCCTTTATTGTTGACATTTCAGATAAATATCTTGATGACCTTATGGATGTCAGCTAAAGACTCAGTCTCAGACTGTTTTTGTGTGCCTATATAAAATATTTTACCGTGGTCAAATACAGTGAAGTCAGTGTTGGCATAATACACAAATTTGCTAATTAGTTCAGCGTAATTAGTGAGAGTCTATCTAATATATCAGTTAACATACTACATTTCAATGTTTAATATTGTCCTTTGTGAGAAACACAGTCCAAATGCACAAAGGTTCAGAGAAAGCCCCCCCCCCCCCCCCCAACAACCCTGATGCACAGAAAACATCTTAAAGGGCAACAAAGCACTAAAACTACTTATTTTAGATGATAAGTGATACATTTGGTTTTTTCTGAGTATTACTGACCTGATCCTGATCCAAATCTTGACAAATTACTGCAGTCAGTGCAAAAAAGCGTAAACTTTAAGAATCTGGTTTCTCCAGTGTTAAAATGTTAGGTACTGCACGTTCAATCTGTGATTGGCCAGAAATTTCCTGCAGCTGACATATTCCTCCCGGTGACGAAATAGAAACCTGTACAGCTACGCCCACCGATAGTTTGGTGGCTACACCCTGATGTTTTGGAGAGGGCAGGCAGCGCAGCGGTTGATCTGCGTGGAGAGGAGATAGAGAGAGCGAGCGATATAGCTAGCTTACAGTTTAGCTTTTTTGAATATTCTAGTTATAGTAGCCTATTTATTTTTGGTATATATTTTTTTTATAGTTAGCTTGATAGTCCCTTGTTTTTTGAAAGTTAGTTTTTCAGTCTAGCTTAGCAAGTAGCTAGCTAGTTAATTTTTTTAAATAAATATATAGGCTACTTTATTAAATACAAATATATAGTATAAAGCATAGGAAAACTGCGTATTTGACAGGGACGTGGAGAGCTACTCTGCGTTGCATGCATGGTGTGGATATTACCCGAAACCAGCGTGTTTTGTTACCCTTTAAAAATTAAAACAAAATGGTCTCAGCTTGATTTGTTAAAATAAATTATAACAATTATTATCATTTATTTTAGCCAATTATTTGACTCTGCGGCTGTGTCACGTGTAAACCCACGGGACTCTACTGTATGCTAGCTAAGTGAGTCCTGTTCTTGATAGAACAACATGATGCAACAACTTGCCCTTGATGATTAAGTTGTAAAGACACTGAAGCAAGTAAGGCGGTACCATGTGTAAATGTGGTGTAATTCTTCGCCATACACTCAAGAGGTTGTGAGGTACAGATGTATTCCACCAATACTTTTTTGGCCATAATGAGAGAGCCGAACCAAACTAGACGTACAGTTGAAGTCGAAAGTTTACATACACCTTAGCCAAATCCATTTAAACTCAGTTTTTCACAATTCCTGACATTTAATCCTAGTAAACATTCCCTGTCTTAGGTCAGTTAGGATCACAACTTTATTTTAAGAATGTGAAATGTCAGAATAATTATAGAGAAAATTATTTATTTCAGCTTTTATTCTTTCATCACATTCCCAGTGGGTCAGAAGTTTACATACACTCTGTTATGTAAACAGAGTGTATTAACTGGTGTAACTGAGTCAGGTTTGTAGGCCTCCTTGCTCGCACAGGCCTTTTCAGTTCTGCCCACAAATTTTCGATTGGATTGCAGTGTTTCCCCTAGATTTTTTTTTCAGGCCGGGCGGTGAAAGTGCGCCATTTTGCGTAGAGGCGGAAACTATAATTACACCCTCATAATATCAGCGCTGCCATTGAAAATTTGAATTAGGCCTAAGGGGAAACCGTTTTGGCAAGGGTTTTTCCAGATGCTATTTTGATCATTCCCGCATTCTGCGGTAAGGGAAATATTGCAGCTACATAAAAAAAATTAAAAAAGATTATATTAAAAAAAAAAAGAATAATATTTTTTTTTTTTTAATTTTCATTAAACTTATTTATTTTCCCTCTTGTCCAAGCCGGGCGGCACGTGAGTTTGGCCGGGCGGGCCACCCGGCCAAGATAATGGTAGGAGAAACACTGGATTGAGGTCAGGACTTTGTGATGGCCACTCCAATACCTTGACTTTGTTGTCCTTAAGCCATTTTGCCTCAACTTTGGAAGTATGCTTTGGGTCATTGTCCATTTGGAAGAGCCATTTGCGACCAAGCTTTAACTTCCTGGCTGATGTCTTGAGATGTTGCTTCAATATATCCACATAATTTTCCTTCCTCATGATGCCATCTATTTTATGAAGTGCACGAGTCCCTCCTGCAGCAAAGCACCCCCACAACATGATGCTGCCACCCCCGTGTTTCACGGTTGGGATGGTGTTCTTCGGCTTGCAAGCCTCACCCTTTTTCCTCCAAACATAACGATGGTCATTATGGCCAAACAGTTAAATTTTTGTTTCATCAGACCAGAGGACATTTCGCCAAAAAGTAAGATCTTTGTCCCCATGAGCAGTTGCAAACTGTAGACTGGCTTTTTTATGGCGATTTTGGAGTTGTGGCTTCTTCCTTGCTGAGCAGCCTTTCAGGTTATGTCGATATAGGACTCGTTTTACTGTGGATATATAGATACGTTTGTACCTGTTCCCTCCAGCATCTTCACAAGGTCCTTTGCTGTTGTTCTGGGATTGATTTGCACTTTTCACACCAAAGCATGTTCATCTCTAGGAGACAGAACACGTCCCCTTCCTGAGCGGTATGACGGTTGCGTGTTCCCGTGGTGTTTATACTTGCATACTATTGTTTGTACATTTTTGTTGAACGTTTGTTGAACTATTGTTGAACATGGTACCTTCAGGCGTTTGGAAATTGCTCCCAAGGATGAACCAGACTTTTGGAGGTCCACAATTTTCTTGGCTGATTTATTTTGATTTTCCCATGATGTCAAGCAAAGAGGCACTGAGTTGGAAGCTAGGCCTTAAAATACATCTACAGGTACACCTCCAATTGACTCAAATAATGTAAATTAGCCTATCACAAGTTTCTAAAGCAATGGCATAATTTTCTGGAATTTTCCAAGCTTTTGGCAGTTTAAAGGCACAGTCAACTTAGTGTATGTAAACTTCTGACCCACTGGAATTGTGATATAGTGAATTAAAAGTGAAATAATCTGTCTGTAAACAATTTTTGGAAAACTTACTTGTGTCATAGTAGACAAAGTGACAAAGTAGATGTCCTAACTGACTTGCCAACACTATAGTTTGCTAACATGAAATCTGTGGAGTGGTTAAAAATTAGTTTTAATGACTTCAACCTAAGTGTATGTAAACTTACGACTTCAACTGTACATGAATGTCCCCACCACTGCACTAAAGTCATGATTGAAGCCTTGGTTGTAAGATCATCTCTGGTTTAGAAAACTAAGAGAATCAAAGAGTCCATTTTGATCCATCATAGGAAACACCTATTCAAGAGTTTGCACTGATAACAATGGAACAGACTCAAAGAAAAATGTGTTACTGTAAATTGCAACATGTAGGCTACAGCAGACGGACACAATTTCACATCAGGTCAGAGAGATAAAGAAAATATCAGTATCACAGTGTTGGTGATAACAACGGCAGCCTTGAACTCACACACATTTGTACAGAGATCAGTGAGTTCAAGGCCAGAATCAATGTAATCATCTGCACCGTCCACAATAATAACTATAGTATAATTACAGCCCTATAATATAATCAGATAAAATAAAAATAATTTTTTTTTTCTTTTTTGACCATTTTTATAGTGAGTCAATGCAAGTTAAATACATTTGGTTGGTCATGTGCGCAGTTCGCCTATTGAATTTAGTACCAACACACACTTCTGTGTCTGTCTGCAGCTCAGGGTTTCGGAGCAGGGAAGAAGTGTTTGGCTTGAGTGAGAGGGATGAATGCAGTTAGTTTCACTGAGTCAACTAGCAACTCCAACAGTGAAACAGGCAGTAGAAAAATATCGAACAGAAGTTTATTGAAAACACGTTGGTTCATTGCTTATGAGCTAGCTAAACTTAGTTATAACCTAGCAAGCCAACTGACATGTCATGTGCGAGGCCCTATAACGTTGGCTAAGGTATATTTTCGGTTTAAATATTAGCTAACTCACAACGGCATAGCTCGTAGGCTACCTGTCCTTACAACCAGTGTCATTCTGAACTCCATAACTTAAGTAACTCGATATCGACTTAGTCACCACAACCTCGTACAACAACGGAGGGAAACTTAGCTAAATGACTGTAACTACGATAGACAACTGTGCAGCATGCTCTCAAACGTTGCGCTACATTTGCTTGCTAGCTACCATCAACAAACCGAAAGCAGCTAACTTAGCCAGCATGTCTAAATCACCGTATTAAACTTGAAAGGACTTTTGCAAACTGACGGACACGCTGACTGAATCTCTCACCATCAATGTCACCGAGTGTAAACTCCTCTCCAAGTTCTGACAACGTCGGATCCATGCTTTCTGCTGTCATTAAGTATTCGCGACCATCCATCTTCGCCCGTCTCTCTTCTCTTATCCGAGTGAGTCTGTGTGGTCTTTTGAGTTTTCACAAACGTGTCATATTTGGGAAGAAAACTATCAAAATTCCGAGACTTTTTGCAGGATCCATTTCCACATTTGCGATGTTAAACCACGTTTGATCCTCCGTCAATGACGAAATTTACAAACACTTACGTCACCAGCAGCGTTCTCGATTGGTTTAAACATGCATGTTGTTGTCATAAGACCAGATACTACCGTCCAACCGAAAGGCTCCCGATCGCGTGGTCTGACTGTACGTCATGGTCGTGGATCAGAACAATTTTCACTTTGCTGTCAGTGCTGTGAATGCCCGTTTGAAAAAAGGCTGTCTCCGCAAGCGTTTAAGGCTTCAAGATATTTTTACCTATTTACTAGTAACAATATATGTACCTCTGTGTGCTAAACACTGAAAATGATGTGAGTATCTGAAACTGGGTCGTTAGAATAGGCGAGGCTGTTAAATATTCGCACTTGGTTCCAAACAGCATTAATTACATTTATGTGTCACAACTGCCAAAGGCAAATATTTTTAAATTCAAAGCAGAATGGGAGTTGAGACGGCATCAGATCTATGCCGACTACTCAAAATGATTTAGTTGTTTGTTTTTTAACTGTATTGATTGACATCCAATTCCGGATTCCTCAGTAAAAAAAAAAAATTCAGAATGAATATGATTGTTCTATCTGAATAACCACAGCTCCAGAGCTTACAATAAACAGTTACTGGTCTGGATGTACATTTTAGGATATGCTCAGGCTTCAGTTTTATTATTAGCCCTGCCACAAAACAAGGTCATTCCCACCTGTCCCCTCTATGCCGCAGGTGAAGCCCTATCACAGGTAATGCTTGGTGGCCTATTTGTCTCCCTTAGCTTTCACAGTATCTCAGCCTAAAAGGCCGCCTGCATCTTTGTTTCAACCACCAAGCTGCAATGACATGATAAATTGCCACAGAGGAGACATTGTACAAAAATACGTCCTGGGACAATCGTTCAGTTTTTACCTCCTCGTATCTCTGTATTAATATGTACTGATTCACTATTTTGTTTCTTTTTTTGTCCATTGAGTTCTATGGCTGTCAGAGGTGGAAAGTCCAGGGATCAGAAAGTAAAAGTCCTGCCATGTGCTTCTTTATATTACTGCAAATTATATTATCATGGACATTGGCTGTTTTGACCATGCTGGTCTTTAAGCCCTAGACCCTGAGCCGACCAGAGGAGGATGGGTTCCCCCCTTGAGTCTGGTTCCTCCCAAGGTTTCTTCCTAGTTACACCAGGGAGTTTTTCCTTGCCACTGTTGCCTTTGGCTTGCTCTTGTGGGGGGTTTAGGCTGGGTTTTGCTGTGAAGTGCATTGTGACAACTAGTTGTGAAATGCGCTATATAAATAAATATTGATTTGATTTGACTTCTTCCACTCATGAATTCAGCCAGCTCGTTTCACTAATTAGTTATGCCTCCTGGCTGAAGAATTGTAATAATGAGCAAGTCCAGGTAATTGGATCAAAATACTGGGTAGGACTTAGTTTTTCAGTTTGTCTTTGTTCCATCTCTGCAATAAATGCATTATTTCTCAGTGACCCTTGTCAAGTATAACTAGTTTTTATTTCCACATCCATGCAGTATGCCTATTTTTCATTTGCAAGCCCTCAACCCCCCACGTTCTTAAAGTATACTATAGTATAGGCTTTCTACTTTCTATTGGCATTTAAGGCATGAAAAATATTTAAAATGTAGGCCCATTATGTTTGTAGTATTAGGCTCTCTGAATAAATCCCAGCTCTTGAAAAATATGTAGTGCATTGAATTTAAAGTGAAATTTAATGCGAAGACCAACTTAAGAGATTTTCTGAATTTTGATTTACTAAAAAAGACAAGCATGGTTAATTTAAATTTCAGAGTGAATAACCAATGATCTTCAATGATATTCTAATCTAAGTTCATTTTTTAAATTACTTAATTACTCATTGTTTATTAGGCTACTACATATGTTTACCAACTGCTTTTTAAGAAAGCCATCTTGCCAAGTTCCCGCACATAAATTACACCCAGAAGACATTTTCTTTTTTGCATCATTGTATATTAATATACAACTATCACTTTAAAATACCAGCAAATTGGGCTTTATTATGACTAGGAAGTGGGTGGTTATATTTTTCAGAATGACGTTAATTACAGAATAGAGATGCCAAGTAATCAGTGGAATCAGAAAGATGCCAAGTCTGGATATAAAAGTGTGAGTGTAATATATCTTGGCTACCCAAAAAAAATAATTAGCATAATTGCATACAGCGTGTTGTATTGACAATTACATCTTTAACAGTGAGAACATGGAGGTCCAGTCTCAGGTCACAGAGCTACTGAAATGGGTACCATGACCAAACCAAACGGGAATAATGTACCAGCACTAATAATATCTGCAATCATATAATCACAAAGATTATCATGAAGGCAGAAAACGCAATTTACAACTGAGGAGTAGAGACAGCAATGGCAGTTGTGGTAGGTAAGGCTCTAGGACAGGGTGAACAGTAGCAACAGTCGAAACAGGACCAGCTCTGGCTGTAGTTACAGGACCAGCTTCGGCTGTAGTTACAGGACCAGCTCCGGCTGTAGTTACAGGACCAGCTCCGGCTGTAGTTACAGGACCAGCTCCGGCTGTAGTTGCAGGACCAGCTCTGGCTGTGGTTGCAGTAGAATGAGGAGGAGGTGTAGCTGCCCTTGTGCAAAGTAAGAACTGCAGGAGGGAGGTGAGTGACTCAGTTTCAGGCAGTTCCCTTTTTAAATATTGTCACTGACATTGACGTTTGTAGACTGCAGAGAAGGGCAAAGAGGTCTGTATGTTTTCCTTTAAGGAATTGCTGTGAAAGAAAAAAAATCATCATAGTGGCTTTGTTTCTTTGTTATACTGCACCTCACATTTTTTCCCCCCAAAAATAGCAACCACTTAATTTGATCTTTAAAAATGCACTGCCGTGTCCCACATTAACGGCAAACAAAACTCCTCTACTCTGTCCCAAAGGGAAAACTTATGCAACTGACACATTTAGGAAGGCATTCCGTGTGTGTGACTCATATAAATCTCTATTGTCAGTTCTGCAGCAATAATTAACAAACACCGACACTTAATGAGGGGAGAACTAACAGATTACCAGAATACATAATCAAATTTACAGAGATGACGAATAGCAGTCTTCCAAATACACTGATTCATGGGGCACCTAAAAAATTAAAATAGTTTTGACTCATTTCTCAAATGAAAATGATTCAGCCTTCTGCATTACGATCCAAGTCTGACTCCTTTTTTATTAGGGAGACTATGTTGGTCTCTTGATGGGCTATTTTAATTAATGTAATTAAGTGTGAAAATGGGTGGAAAAAAACATAAGGCACATGTGCTAGAGATTCATTGACCTATATGACCTTAGTCAATGAATGGGGTGAAATCATTACACATTACTAGCGGGGTGGATGCTATTGAACGTGACAAGGTCCAGGATCATTCACACAATCTTTGATTGAGATACAACATTTTCTAGTCATGGGGGAACATCCATAGTGCAGTATTCTGAAGAGGAATACGCGGCACCAACTATTTTAGTTTTGGTTCCTTACAAGAGAGAGCATGGCTACAAGGTTGCAAAGGAATTTTAGCCAGAAGGAGCCATCATCTGAGGCGCAGGTATATCAGGAGCAAAGGCGGATCAAATAGACCGTGACAAACGGCAGAATCCGGGAGAGCAGCCGTGGGAGAGTGAGGCAGAGATACAGGAGGGTCCATCATTTAGCTATATACAGTATAACTGTGCAGCACAACAGAACCAATAAAAAAGGGATCATTGACTATGATTGTCCGATTTGAAATTGTGCTTTTTCCGACCTTGTACTTTCAAGCCGCCCATGCAGAAACGTGGAATGGCCCTTGCGCCAGTGTTGAGCCGGTGGGGTTTTTTTCACATGAAAAACCTACAACCTCAGGGTTTAAATTAGGAACTTAATCTTATGTGTTTTCGCATAAGAAAATGTTACGTGTTAAGTGAGCAGCACAAACAGGGAAAGAAAAGACCCTCCGGCTTTGAAATGTTTGTGAACCTGATGGCATATTCATTTACACTTGAATTTAACTTGAATTCATTTGGAATGTGCCAGCACGGCGTTTTCAGAGGCTATACTAAGATTGTTCAACTTAGTTCTGAGAATGGTCTGTTCAGTTGACGTCTGAAATCAAGGACTCAATACCCCCATTTCTAGAGGAGATAAATTGACCCCAATAACTACCGAGGCATTTATGCAGGCCGCTAACTGGACTGTATTCATTCATTTTCAGAGCATGCAAAGGAAAATGCAAATATGCTATATTGACAAAAAACACATTGCCCAAAAACATTTAGCAGTTAAAAAGTAGGAATAAAACGTTTTTTAAATCCACTCACTCAACAGTTCCTGTAAGAACAAAGAGATACACAGTGACACTAACGTAGGGATCCTGTGTTCAACATTGTGGGGGGTGGGGGGGTGGGGGTTATTGACTGAACCTGCCTCTGAACAGCCTTAGGCTTCCCTGCCCTGTGTACTGTATAACAAGCTGTTTATGCACAACAGACATTCAATGCACCAGACCTCAAAATATTATTTTCTGTCTACAATTTAACTGTATTTATTCAAGTTTACTCATTCCTAATGTCCTCACACCATAAAGGTGTGATGAATAATTACTGTAGAATGTTTACATTTGTACCACATTTGTACCACATCTCGTGTGCGAGACGTACTTGTTTACTACACTTTTTACAGCAATGAAATAAAAACTTGATTTCCTTACCATAGTCCTATGATGAGCTCAACACCAGTCAGCGACATGTCATTTCAGGGTTCCAAATATAGCACCACTGCAATTACAGACACGTACGTGGATCAGATTTGCTGTTCCGGCGGCTAGATTTGATAATATGTCTGATGCTTCTTCTGCGCCCATTTCCCACAGCAGTGAACACATACCTCTAATTACTGCTTTGCTCCTTTTGTTTTGCTCCAATAAACTGTCAACAAGTCTCTCTTCCTTCTTACCAGCTCTTTTCCCCAATACTCCTCCTCTTTTTCTGTATTACTTATAAAATGTCTTTTAAAGAAGAACTTGATCTTCATATGTGATGCCCTCTCTTGGTTTTCCCCCAGTCTTCTATCTCACTGTCTTTAGTTGACTGAGGTCCACTGGCATCACTCACACATGAGGGTGTATTGATGCTGCTTTACAGTGCGCTTAATTCCTTCATAAATCAACAACATGCTGTCTTCTCAGTACATAGTTTAAATGCCCCCTCTATACCCAGGTTCATCCTGAGATTTCTTCCCTCTGCAAAGTTACCATTGTTTGAGTGTGTATTTTTTACCACTGAGTTTTTACCTTACCTCTTGGTTTTTGGGGGGCTCAGGCTCTGCTTGTACCAGTTTTCCTATTTCCTGATATCCTGTAAAGCACGTGACAGTGCCTGTAAAAGTGAACCAGATACAAATTGAATTGAATGCAATGGCCATGCTGCTGCTTTGATCTAAATGGCAATAAAATGACTTATTTGATTTAACTTTATTTTATACTGATCTGATCTTATGTACTGATCTGACTTAACCTAATTCTGAGAAACAGATTCAGACATATGTCTTCTTGACCAGCACTTGCCAACTGCCTTAGGCATCCTAAAAATAGGTCTGGTCTAAAAAAAAAATCCTGGTCTATCTGATCAGTGCCAGTACATTATATAAACACTAGATGCCGGCAAATATCCATGTTTATTTAGTTCAGACCTTTACAATAGAAAATAAATAAAATGTGGTATTACCACGCTGATGAAGTTTCTTTTCATACCATGCTGTTTTTATTCTAAATACAGTGACAGAGTGTAATGCTAGCACTGGCATTCATTCATTCATTCATTCATTCACAGACTCACGCAGCTGTTTATTATGTTGTAGGGATATATATAGTTTCCTTGTCCCTACAGTGTTTCATTAAGTCGTTCATTCAAACATTTGATCATAGATTTATTTATTTTTATGTGTGCTTGATAAGGGTATAGGAGGAAGGTCAGCATGGGAAGTCATGATAGATATGAAATATATTGGCTTCACTTCTCTAGATGATGATAAAAATGCAGGTTATGGCAATATATTATAAAACATGCAGTTATTATCACGTCTCATTAGAGAAACCAATTTTTATCACTATTCATGAGAAGTATAAAAGAAAGTGGCAGTAAAGTTAGTTGCTTACGGCCGGCATTTATTCACTATAAATTACATGTTTCTCATTTTCAAAAATAATCATGTCTTCAACCGGCTGAGTACAGCATGTGTCAAACATAGCGAACCAGCAAAGAGGTGTCAAGTGACATTATTCCAGTACTGTACTGACAGGCTCCGGGCCCGTCTATCAGCGCCTGTCAAAGACCACCTGCACAATGTACTGCCCGGGACATTTATCATTCCCCATCCTCCAGCTCTGAACTGAAACACAGCGAAATGGACTAAAGGACAAAAGAAATGGAGCAAAGGAGAAAGAGAGAGAGAGAAAGAAAGGGAGGTAGGGAGGGAGGGGTTGAAATAGAATGCATAGCGAGAGAGAACGAGAGTGAGAGAGAGAGAGAATAATTAAAGAGAAACACAGGTGGAGAGACAATTTGTCATGCTATTCAAAGGCTCTCAGTGGACTTCATTCTCACCTGTCCTGGAGCTCCAGCCTAGATGCACCACAATGTGTGCTGTGTATTTATAGACATACTGTATTTCCGTACCGAGAATGTGCCATTTAACAGGGCCAGTCTCCACGCAAAGAAACAGGTCATTAAGCAAGGGCTGGATTAAGGCCTGACGCTGGGCCATGATATTTCTGTTATCTTCAATGAGAATAAGCCCTGCAAAGAGATTATGGGGCATGTAAAGCTGCCTCACTCGCTTCCTTTGATTTAACTTTCAACTAAGTTAAAACATTAAGTCTGAATTAAGTCTTTTCTAGAAGGCATGCAGTAGAAAAAGTGAAAATCCATAGTTTTTAGAATTATTCAAATTAATCAGTTGTCCATGTAATGATATAACGTTATATCTTATAATAAAATAAGGATAAAACAAAACTAATTAATTGTTTGATTTTGCTTGTAAATAAACAGAGAGGTACAGCAACCTCCAATTATTCACAATTATTCACACTATTGAGAAAAAATTAGCAAAGAAAGTTGTGTAAAATGGACAATGCCAGTAATGACACTATACTATAAATAATTTTTGAGGGTGCTGTATATATGTGCCTTAAATGTTACATTTTCCAGCTATGTTTGTTACCTCACAATTATATTAACTGGTTTGTACGTGACATTACTTTGGTCTGCAGATGCAAAATGAACAGTGACCCTGCGAGTGAGATTTCTCTGGTTTTAAGCTTACAAAAGTATGTTTTTTTATAGCTGCCCTAAAACCATTTTGTCAGTCATAGGCTCACTGAGTAAGTGCTTCCTGCTGAGATCTTTTTCCACCGGCAAGCATAAATGGTGGAAGGCTCTGACAGCTTTGGAACAGTGCCTGTTCGCTCTTCATATGTGCATTTAAAGTTTTCTTCTTGCTTGTCACAATTCATGTGCTGTAGCAGAAAAGTCTATTTTTCTCTCCCAAGGAAGGCTTCTTTTTTTTTTTGCTTGGTGTTACTGGGTAGCCTGGTTGCATAGCTACACTTTGTTGCCATGCCAACAGTTCATACAAGTGCAGATTTGGTAGCCATGGCAATGGGATGGCAAAACTTTAGCATCTAGCTCATACTATTTGGCATAACATCGAAACATACATTCAACTTGTACATTTAACAAATTCATATTATTATCGTAATGATGTGTTGAATGTGATAACATACGGGGCAGCTATGCATATTACGCTTATTGCCTGGAGTGTGAAACCAAAAGGTGTTTCTGAAGAATGATGGTATTCATGCCAAAGAGTGATCTAAACCAGGCTACTGGAATATTCCACTTCTTTCAGTTGTATACCCATCCTTCCTTCTCCCTTTTACTCAGAATTTGCTCCTTGTACCGTCACAGGTAGACGAGTGAGCCTCGTCCTGAAGCAGAGCATTCTGGGAGGATTCTGAGATCTTCAGTATCAGCTGAGGGGAGCATGCAGTGAAAGGGGAAGTGCTCCCAATGAAGCAGCAGTAATTAAGACCAGCTCCCCTGAGGAGCAGGATCTGAGATTCTTAAATATCAGGGCAGAGGTTATAACTGTCGATTGTTTTACATGATGAAGCAGTGCAGATCTATTGGTAGATGGGTGGCAAGTCAGAGCTTGGGGCAACACTCTGTCTGTCTGTGTCCAAATCAGAGCCCTATCTACTGAGCCCTGTCTTCTGTGTACAGTGCACTGGCAGAAGTGTGCTGTTTAATGTGCAGCACTGTTTAGCACGCGACGTGCAGTATGGAAAAAATATCCACCGTACTATTTTACAACCGTACTGTGGAAATGTCGTAAGACGTCCCACCCTTGTGAGGCCATGTCACATGTTGTTTTTGTTGTATTTGAAGGAAAACGTCAGCGAAGCTGCACCTCATTTTTTAAAACAAAGCTTCATGTCATATTTATGCAACCAAAATGTTTGTGTACTTCTAGAAAAGTGTGCTCCTGAATATACTCGGCGAAACCCCGGAAGTGTGTGTATCATACAGGGGTTTAAAGCATACTATATTTAGAGAAAATTTCAGGACTTATTTGTCCTGTCTACTCAACAAGCCTACCTAATAGTATGGAAGGGTGCTAACACAGCCTCTGTCATACCTGGGTGACAGTAGTACAAAGCATTGTGGGGCATGAGAAAACACACAGCCAATGACAGATGTTCTAAGTGAGTGAGACTCCTGCCTTGTTTTTAAATACCTCAGGGTTGACTATCATCACTGCTCTAATCTTTATTTCTTTATTTCATGTGTTACACTAACTTATCATCCTCTAACTCTCCTCTAACTTTAAATCTCCACAGAGTTAGCAACTTCCTGAGTGTCTTTCAATGTCCACTGAAGAACTCTCTGTCCTTCAGTCTGAAGACGCCCACATCTCACCTCTCTGGCGCTCACACACTGGAAATTGTTACAATGCAAGTGCAATAATGCCACAGACATGCAGTTATTCTGGGCACTGTACATTTGTATTAGGTTACACATTTGAGTTCCCATTTTGGACTTGGCCTTTCCTGATGATCATTTGTATATTCCCATATACAGTATATTTACTGTCTATCTCCCACTGCAGTTGTGCCCAGCCTCCATATAAAATTTCTTCCCTCAGTCTGAGTTTGCCTCTCCATCTCCATCACTCTATCTTTATGTCAGTATCCCTCCCTCCCTCCCTCTCTCCCTCTCTCCCTCCCTCCCTCTGACTTTTCCTCCAGTTTTATTACAGGTACACCATCCAAAAACCACACCCCCTCCCACCCGGTCTCTCTTAGATTCTGGTGTCTGTACCAGATAATGTTATCATTTTTTCTCTCTGTCTGTCTGCCTGCCAGAAAGTCCCCCCTACTCCCTGTACTCAATGGAAAATTGGACAGTTCTAATGCTGAGGCCTGGCTCTTATACACTGGGGCTAAAGGAAATTGGGGCTCATACATGGAGCCCTGTGTTTGTGCTTTTCCACCATAAAAAGCCGGAAAAGAGCTGAAGATCATTGTTTAACCAGGGCAAAGATGCAGGACAGTTAGCATGACTGTCCAGTTGATGGAAATGTCGGGGCCCTGGGCCAAGGCATGTTTCACACTGATGTGAACTTGAATTCAGTCTTAGCTTATCTACGTAGCCACACCCCTTTAGTATTTGCATTGCATGCCCTATTTGCCTCCACGTCCTTTGTAAGGATGACATTGAGCCATTCTTTTCTTTTTATATCGCTGTTAGCACAGAGGAAGTGTCTAAACTTGTCTTTTGTCATTTTTCTTTGTCTTTCTCCCTCTCGTGGATCTTGACATTTATTTATAGTCTTTCTCCCCTGTCTGTCATTTTTTTTCCATGAAAACTGCCAAATCACTCTCAAAGCTCAAAACACTAGGTCCATATCTCATATCTCCATATCTCATATCCTCCCAGCATAATCCTTTCTGTCTCCCTCTCCTAAATCAGTTTCCAGAACACTTGCGATACAAGACTTGATGTCCACCATGAAATATGAAGAGGTCTATAGCCCCCAGGAAAATCATGCCATATCTCCATGCTCAGAATTCCTTATTGCCGAATAACTCAGATAATTCATAATCAATTATGAATGTAGCCCTTTTTTGTGAGTATTGACTGGGAATTTATTGCTGGAGTAACTGAATTTATGGGAACGGAGGGAAATGATGTGTTTCATGTAGAGAAATGTTGCCAGTCAGAGGGTCAGATGCATCTTAACATTGTGGGCCTAACAATAGGGCTGTATGAGCTAATCTGACCCTCTGACCCTTTATACACACAGATCAGGATGTTTCACAGAGCAGGATTACTGAGTTAGCTGGATAACTGCACTGAGTGAAACCCGGAACAGCTCTTTTTACTTCGGTCCATGTTCCAGATTTGGGAGTGTTCTGGGTTTTACTGTTATCCAGCAGTTATCCAGCTGGTCTCGATTTGGGTGGCTGGCCATTGTGACGCAGACTCTCTAACACATTATTTTCCCCATGTCTTCCTTAGAGCCTCCTCTCTCGCCCTGCCTGCTGTATACCTGACTCTCCCTTCATGTCTTCCTTACAGCCTCCTCTCTTGTCCTGCCTGCTGTATACCTGACTCTCCCTTCATGTCTTCCTTACAGCCTCCTCTCTTATCCTGCCTGCTGTATACCTGACTCTCCCTTCATGTCTTCCTTACAGCCTCCTCTCTCGCCCTGCCTGCTGTATACCTGACTCTCCCTTCATGTCTTCCTTACAGCCTCCTCTCTTGTCCTGCCTGCTGTATACCTGACTCTCCCTTCATGTCTTCCTTACAGCCTCCTCTCTCGCCCTGCCTGCTGTATACCTGACTCTCCCTTCATGTCTTCCTTACAGCCTCCTCTCTCGTCCTGCCTGCTGTATACCTGACTCTCCCTTCATGTCTTCCTTACAGCCTCCTCTCTCGCCCTGCCTGCTGTATACCTGATTCTCCCTTCATGTCTTCCTTACAGCCTCCTCTCTCGCCCTGCCTGCTGTATACCTGACTCTCCCTTCATGTCTTCCTTACAGCCTCCTCTCTTGTCCTGCCTGCTGTATACCTGATTCTCCCTTCATGTCTTCCTTACAGCCTCCTCTCTCGCCCTGCCTGCTGTATACCTGACTCTCCCTTCATGTCTTCCTTACAGCCTCCTCTCTAGTCCTGCCTGCTGTATACCTGACTCTCCCTTCATGTCTTCCTTACAGCCTCCTATCTCGCCCTGCCTGCTGTATACCTGACTCTCCCTTCATGTCTTCCTTACAGCCTCCTCTCTCACCCTGCCTGCGGTATACCTGACTTTCCCTTCATGTCTTCCTTACAGCCTCCTCTCTCGCCCTGCCTGCGGTATACCTGACTTTCCCTTCATGTTTCCCTTGCTGTCAGTGTTTGCCTCTGACTTCCTTTCTGGGTTCTTGGTTAATATTGTCTCATATTCACCCTCACCATTTAGATCTCTCTGGGACCGTGTGGGAGACTGGCTACTTCTTTCTTTCCCTGATTCCTTTCTCTGTCCCTTGGTGTGAGTGTTACTGTATGTGTGTGTGTGTGTGTGTGTGTGTGTGTGTGTGTGTGTGTGTGTGTGTGTGTGTGTGTGTTCAGCAATACAGTCATAATGTGTCATAACATAATGTATCAAATAATGTTTCATTCACATTCATTGGAATGTATGGTAACGTTACCACATCTGTTAGTAACTATGACGTTCAGTGATACAAAATGTGATTTTAAATTTGACCTCATCCCAGCTCTCTCTCTCTCTTTTCTCTCTCTCTCTCTTTCTCTGGATCACACTTCCTCATGACATTTGCTGTTTAAGTGGTGTACTAGATTTCACATACTCACTACAGCGGTGTACTAGATTTCACATACTCACTACAGTGGTGTACTAGATTTCACATACTCACTACAGTGGTCTGGTTGATTTCTCTTTCTCACATATCTCTTGCAGCTCTCTCCCTTTTCACTTGCACACAGTTAAACAATATACATTCTCACACGTCACAAATCACACATACAATTGCATGCACACACCACGTGCACACACACACACACACACACATTATCAGTGCATAGGATTTATTGAGTCTTGTAGTAGCTGACCTGCTGACCTGTGCATCACGTGACCTGTGTTTTAGTTCTCTTGTAATTTTAGTTCTCTTGTAGTAGTTGTAGTCTCCCTTCCATCCATTTTTTTCTCTGTGACCTTTGGCCTCTGCCTACACCTCCTTGTATTCCAAACAGCCCCCCCCCCCCCCCCCCCCCCCATATTCTCTGGCTGTCATCTGGACATATAACTCCCACCTCTTCTTTCTGGAAAGAAGGGGTTTAAAAATAAATAGCTTCAGCCGTATAATTTAGAAAAAGAGCAAGAGAGAGCGAAAGAACATTAAAAGGTTTCCATAGAAACTATAGGATTGAATATATTTTTATAATATATCGTTCTCTATCGTGGCAAAGCTGAAAATAATCATGAGATGTGAGGCATTATCAATACTGTTCAGTTTTTTTCTGTGAGTGTAAATAAACACTGGCTTTAAACATTTCAATCTGACATTTTTTTTTTTTGGCCAGTTCTAACCAATTTAGATACATATTTCAAGATCAGACACAGCTGAATAGAATCTGGGTTAAAGTGCATCGCCACTTATGTAACTCTGTCCAATCAACATAAAAAAAACACTGAAATGAAATGCACTCATTAACAACAGTGAACGACAGTGAGAGCAATAGCAGTTCATCTACCAGCCATTCAACATCAGAACAAACCGCTCTGATTGCACGGTTAAGTTTTTTTTAAGGCTCTGTGGGTTCAAAGTAAAAAATAAAAAAGACTGACTGACTAACTGAAAATATACGTCATTTTAAACATGATTATGACTGTTCCTCTGAGCGTTTTAATGGGAGAAGGGACTGAGGAATGGGTGGGTTGTTTCTTTTTCTGCATGTTTGGAGGCTACATTTCTCTGACAGACAGGCAGAGTGCAAAGGGAGAGATAAAGTCTTGGGCTGAGTCTGTGGGTGATGGTATGTGGGGACCGGGAGATGTGGCTGAGTATGTGGGTGATGGTATGTGGGGACCGGGAGATGTGGCTGAGTATGTGGGTGATGGTATGTGGGGACCGGGAGATGTGGCTGTGTATGTGGGTGATGGTATGTGGGGACCGGGAGATGTGGCTGAGTATGTGGGTGATGGTATGTGGGGGACCGAGAGGCGGGGCTGAGTCTGTGGGTGATGGTATGTGGGGACCGGGAGGTGGGGCTGAGTCTGTGGGTGATGGTATGTGGGGACCGGGAGGCGGGGCTGAGTCTGTGGGTGATGGTATGTGGGGACAGGGAGATGGGGCTGAGTCTGTGGGTGATGGTATGTGGGGACCGGGAGGCGGGGCTGAGTCTGTGGGTGATGGTATGTGGGGACAGGGAGATGGGGCTGAGTCTGTGGGTGATGGTATGCGGGGGACCGAGAGGCGGGGCTGAGTCTGTGGGTGATGGTATGTGGGGACCGGGAGATTCAATTTTTCAATTCAATTTTATTTATATAGCGCTTTTCACAGATGACTGTCACAAAGACGCTTTACAGAACAGAAAGGGGAGGAAAGGGGAAATGGGAAATGCCAGCTCTAAGCCAGCTCTAAGCCCCCAGATAGCAGAGGTAAAAACTCTAGTAGGAGAGAAAAACCCTCATACTGTGGCGAGAAAAAACTCCCCGATGGGAAGAAATCTCGAGAGGAACCCGGCTATTGGGGGGATGCCCATCCTCCACTGGCCTATGGGTTGATTATGTCATAGGGAGGTATTCTATTCAGATGACTCCATCATGTAGAGATCAGCAGTGGCAGGTGGGGGGCGCCTAGCTGGTCTTGGATGTGGGTGATGGTATGTAGGGACCGGGAGGCGGGGATGAGTCTGTGGGTGATGGTATGTGGGGACCGGGAGATGTGGCTGAGTCTGTGGGTGATGGTATGTGGGGACAGGGAGATGGGGCTGAGTCTGTGGGTGATGGTATGTGGGGACAGGGAGACAGGGCTGAGTCTGTAGGTGATGGTATGTGGGGACCGGGAGACGTGGCTGAGTCTGTGGGTGATGGTATGTGGGGACAGGGAGACAGGGCTGAGTCTGTGGGTGATGGTATGTGGGGACAGGGAGACGGGGCTGAGTCTGTGGGTGATGGTATGTGGGGACAGGGAGACAGGGCTGAGTCTGTGGGTGATGGTATGTGGGGACCAGGAGACGTGGCTACATGGTTCTGTGTAGGGATGACTGTATGGTGAACACACACACACACACGCAGGAAATTCAGATACACTTTATCTTCAGGAAGAATACATGACGAATACATGTAATACATGAGCAAGAAAATACAATTTAAGGGGGCACACACATAGTACTTGGCATGCATTATGTAAAGTCATGCATAATCTAATCTGTCACTGAGAACACAACATTATACTTCAACACACAAACATGTGCACGTGTGAGTGCATATACAGACACACACATATACACACATGTACATATATGCTCCCTTAGCAAACATGGACCTGTGCTAATGTTTTATAACCTCATTCAGGAAAGGGCAGGGCCATGCCTTCTGCCTGTTCCTGACGTGTAAAACTACTTCCATTCTTGGTGGTACTTGGTGGTTAGTTTATCACTGGAAAATAATCTGTCAATCTGTATATTTAGCGATTCCCGTCCATTTGCCCTGCTAATACCAGCGGCTTCTTCTCAGTAAGAGTTTTTCAGCGGCTATTTCACCATCTTTCAGCACTGGACAGCTCCAAACACCGGATCCCACTTAATGGAAGGGTGTCCGTGATCTAATGCAGACGAGCTTTCTTGGGACAGGATAGACATTTTAATTGGAAAAAATCAACACGTTGCTTCTGTAGGAAAGAGCACAGTAGTTTTCCCTGGGAATGGATTCTTAGTCATAAAATTCAAGTGGCAGTGTTGTGCAGCAGTGGCCGTGCAGAATGTTGCACGTTTGAATCCCAGGTGTGCTACTGATTATACACCTGAAGGGCCCTGGCGAAGCATCCAGGAGTACAAATGAATGATATGTAAAATGTGAGCTATATAAATCTACTAGGCAAAGAATAAAGTAATGTAATGTGGAACCTACTCCTGGACGGAACACTGGCACAAATAATAGGGAAAAACACCTACACGCGCTCGCACACAAATCTACACGAACAGGGACATAATCAAACTGACAAGCTCTCCCTCCCTCTCGCACCCACACACGCGGAGATGGAGATGGACTGGGGGATAGCAGGAGCGGCGAGCAAGATTCGCCGAATATAGAGGCAGCGCGCAAAAGAGTGGATTACATAGCAAACGGGGAAGAGGAGATAGCGGAGTACTTGAAATTAAGGGAATGGGATCATCGTCAAATAAAATATTGCAAAAAGTAAAGAAAAAGGAATAAAAAGTAAACGGTGTGACAACACAGAAAGACGTTTTGGACCTCGCCAAGAGGAGCGGAGAGAGAACTAGAGATCGAAACAGCGAGACTTGCGCCAAAGGTTCCGGATTCACTAGGCTACTGGTCAGGGGATATGGATACCTTTTATTTCTGCAGTTTTTTTTTGAGAAGGAATAGATTCATATAACGCACGCGAGCGGGTTTTGTAGCCGTAATCGGGCTGTAATTTTTACCACGAAAAGGTAAGCGTCTGGTAAGGTCCTGTGTCTTCACTTTACCCTCTACCTGTCAGCTTGTTTTGTGAAGTTTTTGAAGTACAATATAGAAATCATAAGCATAAGTCAGTGGATATTAAATTATTAGCCTATAGTGTTGTTCGTACCGTCCATATTATTTACCACCATTTTAACATAGTTATTTCTGTTACTTTTGCATGCCTAATGCGTTGTCATTACTGTCGCATAATGACATCCATTATAGAACTCAGAAACCCCACAATTTCTCCCTGCAAAACTGAGCAGGATTTTACGCACAACGAATTAGCATTCGATTGTGAGTGTATAGCTACATTAGGCACCTTTATGTATTGAGACGATTAGTAGTCTATTGCTTCCTTGTGAATTTCTGAGAAAAATGTCCACGTTGTTGCTAGGGTGCCGAGAAATACCTAGATGGTCTGCGGTAAACCATGAAACTGAAATGTTTTCCTTATTTCACGCGGAAGTGATTTTGATTGTTATGTCGCACTAAGTTTGGCAACTTGTAGCCTAATGGCTGCTTCAGCAACGACAGCTGGTTTGAATTTCAACTTTCTGCCGGTCCTTTCCTGAAATGACACTGGCATCTCTCCATACTTACTAAACGCATAGACATCCAGTACAAACTAACAGAGTCTATATAGGACAATTGTACAAATATACATTTACACAAATAATCAGGTTATTGTCGGTGTGTTGTATTCAGTCTGTTTTGGTAAGCTGGCATGTTTGTGTAGTGGCAGACAACAGGACAATACAGTAAGGGAGAAGAAAGTACTGAGGGAAAGTTGAGGCTAAAAGAAAATGATTGTGTGGGCGATTTAACAACATATGTGTAGGTCTGCAACAATAAAGGATTATTAAAAATACAGCAATAAGTTCATCTGACCATGAAAAGGGGGATATTACATACACAGGTGTATATATAGTGTACAGGTGTGAGGTATATTTGCAATATGATTTTCTTTTATGAACAATGTACAACTGGAATTATTTCAGTTACTGCATAAGCTCCTTAACTACTGACAATAATTAACTAAATTAAATATGAATTGACTGGATCTCTACATTATCAAATGAGCAATTATATTACATCACCTAATTACATACACATTACATAATTACATCACCCAGGTGGGTGCTACACATTGGTGGTGGTTGAGGCGAATTTCCCCCTCATCATTGTAAAGCGCTTTGAGTATTGAGAAAGGCGCTATATAAAATGCCAGGCATTATTATTATTATTTATTATATTACAAACTGAAAAATGATAACAACAAAAAGGAGTATATCATATATCAATCATATAAATTCAGACCCCATCTAGTACTGATGTTCAGTGTAACTGTTAATGATTGAAAATGGATAGTATACACTTTTGTGTTTTGATTATCAAAATCCAGGAATCCATTAAAAATAAGCTCATACACTGTACATGAAAACTAGCTGATATATACATGTATGAAGACATGCACTGTATGTGTGAATCAGTGTGTCAGCAATGACTTGAGTGTGACAAAGCCTTACAAATGAACGTAGTTTGTATTTCCTGTGTGCCCTTTGGAACAGAATAAATGAGTGAAAACGTGAACTAATAAAAATGTCTGAGATGGAGAAATGGTGCCACAAAATAAGAAATCTGTTGGGAATAAATCGATCAATGTGCAGAATTAGACTTATCTGCTCAGTGGGCGTTAATATCCCTCTATGGTATGCAATATCATAGCATTGGGTAAAAAAAAATTTTGTATTGGTTTTTTGTACTTAAAATAGTACTTTTTATTTTTTTATTGTTTTTTATTTTGAGGAGTTAGTTGCCTCAAGTCATCATTGCACCGTAATGGAAAATACTGAAACAATGGAAGTAAGAAGCGGAAAGTATTTATTTAAAACATCAATTTGCATAAACAACAACTTAGACACATTTATGTATTTTTAATGCATTACAAAACCTACATTTAATCATAAGACAAGTTTCATATTCAGTTGTTGCCCTCAGGCAACATTGTTCCATTGCGGAACAATAAATCCGTAAGTGATCATGAATCACATTAAGTACTTAATGTGGACACAAACTTCAACAAAGTGAAAAAACAACAAGTGAGGTAAAAAAAAGCCATGTGATAGCCCATAAAAAGATCTAATGTCACTGTATCTTAATCTAATGTCACTGTATCTTAGGGAATCTAATGTCACTGTATCTTAGGCAATCTAATGTCACTGTATCTTAGGGAATCTAATGTCACTGTATCTTAGGGAATCTAATGTCACTGTATCTTAGGGAATCTAATGTCACTGTATCTTAGGGAATCTAATGTCACTGTATCTTAGGGAATCTAATGTCACTGTACCTTAGGGAATCTAATGTCACTGTATCTTAGGGAATCTAATGTCACTGTATCTTAGGGAATCTAATGTCACTGTATCTTAGGGAATCTAATGTCACTGTATCTTAGGGAATCTAATGTCACTGTATCTTAGGGAATCTAATGTCACTGTATCTTAGGGAATCTAATGTCACTGTATCTTAGGGAATCTAATGTCACTGTATCTTAGGGAATCTAATGTCACTGTATCTTAGGGAATCTAATGTCACTGTATCTTAGGGAACCTAATGTCACCGTATCTTAGGGAATCTAATGTCACTGTATCTTAGGGAATCTAATGTTACTGTATCTTAGGGAATCTAATGTCATTGTATCTTCATTATTATCACCTCTGTATATGTGTTGAGTTTTTCTCAGGACACGATCTGATTCATGTGTCGCTCGCAGTGTCTACAATCCAGCTCACTGTATGAAAGTTGAGGAAGCAGTTCCTCTCAACAGAGAAACATAGGTGTGTTACACACTCGGAGCGCTGCGCCTTCGCAGTGCCCCTGGAGCCCCTTTCACTCCACCCAAACAGTCCAGTGATCTGCTCAATCCAAATGCACCAGTGTTGATGACCCCGGCTCCGCATGAGCTTTGGGCCCCTCTTCAGCCTGGCCTTCCCCTTCTCTTTGGGCCTTCCTCTCCATGCACATAAGCAACTTGAAACCTCCAGATTTGAATTTTGCCAGGCTGTACACATCCTTCTTTAGGATAACACAGTCCGATGGAAAAAGGTGCACCCAGCCAGGCGATTCTGTCTCACGGTGCCAATACAGTGGATTCTTCCCTTTTCAAGAGGCCCTTTTCTCTTTTGGAGGTCAACACTGGAGAACCGGTTGTTGAAAAAGAGCTTGTGGGAGAGGGATGATGATCTGGGATGACGCTGGGTA
This sequence comes from Synaphobranchus kaupii, assembly GCA_029718625.1. NCBI lineage: Eukaryota > Metazoa > Chordata > Actinopteri > Anguilliformes > Synaphobranchidae > Synaphobranchus > Synaphobranchus kaupii. The sequence goes on from CM056379.1 coordinate 16,555,675, forward strand.
GTTGTAATACTATATTGCCACTTGCTCCGATGTGAGGCATGCCATTAACTGGAGAGATATTCCCAGTGTATCCCTCAAAGTTGTAGACGAGACCATTGCTATCTGACAGGACGAAGGTTTTGTATTTCCAGTGTATCCCTCAAAGTTGTAGACGAGACCATTGCTATCTGACAGGACGAAGGTTTTGTATTCCCAGTGCTTTGGTTTATTGGGGCTATATTGTTTCATGGCGTTTTCCCCCCTTGAACTGGACAATTTGCTCATCTACACAGAGCTTCTCATCCATTGGGACTGTTTGAACCCTCCCCAAGAGGGATGTCAGCAGCAGACACACCTTGTACAGCTTGTCATGGCCTGGCTTTCCAACAGGAATTTGCTGTAAGTTGTCAGCAAAATGCAGGTTGCTCTTGATGGCCTCATAACGATACCAGGCCATGGCGTTAGCCACACAGTCAACTCCTGTTTCTGAAGGCCCGTACATTCGGGATCCTGTTAGGCCAACAATCGCACATGTAGAAGCAAACGCCAATGAGTTGGTCAAATTCTTGAGGTGTGACCTACAGTGGCTTACAAGGATCACACTGGATTGCATACAGATTAGATCGCTCCACCATGGTTTCAATGCAGCTACTTGTGAGCAGGCCTCTGGAGTATTCATCTGGACGTATCACACCTGTGGCTTGTGGCAACCAGCCAGCCTCTCCATTTTGGAATGGGAAGGACGGTCCTGCGTTTCATCCAATCCAATCTTTTAGCCTTCATGTATTGCCTTTGATAAGCCTCTGAAAAACAAATGACCCTTGTAAGCAAATGGAAAAAGATGCATTACTCAAAAAGTGAAATGTATTGCAAATTCACCTTCATCTTCTTCTTCATCATCACAATTACTTTCTCCACGTAGATCACTGTACCTCCATCTTCACCTTCATCCTCACACTCACTTTATCCATGTAAGGTTGCTACCACCTCGTAATTTTCCTCCTCACTAAATCCGACCTCATCCGACTGCCACCGCTGTGTTGTTCTTCTTTCAAGTTCCTTAGAACCTTAGAACCTTAAAACCTTAGATAATCCAGAAATGGTAGCTGGTCATAGGTCTGAATGCCACGTTGGGAAGTGCCATTGTGAATACAGTGCTTAACCCAAATTGAAAAAAGAAATTTTAATCTATATGTTACATATTACCATGCCCTGGATTATTTGAATAGTTTTTTTAATTTCACATTTTCGCCCCTGTTCTCCTCATATTTGGAACATCCAAACGTAAATTGAGGCCTTTCCCTTAACCGCCATGTTCTCCGTCCATTCAGGACACACACAAGTGTGCACGCTTTCCCAAAATGGCTGCAACCAGCCGGAGCTGCTTCTCATTCTGTAGTCCTCCAGGTGAGCTGCACAGTTAGCGCGGTAGAGGACTGCGTAACGTCCACAGGCATGTTGCAGGTGTCTAATTGATCTAATGGGAGTGATTACTGAGCAGCAAGGTTGGTAATTCTCTCTCTCTCTCTCTCTCTCTCTCTCTCCCCTCTCTCTCTCTCTCTCTCTGGGCTGCGTCAAAAACTACGGCCACTGTTATTAGGCCTCTCCCTGCAGGGCCTCACATCCACTGTGGACACTAAAGGCCAGTCCACACCAAGAACGATAACGATGTGAGCATCCACACTGATGAACGGTAATGTTCTGTAAACAGTGGCAGCAAGCACCAAGAACAATAACTATAACGATAACGATGTGAGCATCCACACTGATGAACGGTAACGTTCTGTAAACAGTGGCACCAAGCACCAAGAACAATAACTATAACGATAACGATGTGAGCATCCACACTGATGAACGGTAACGTTCTGTAAACAGTGGCACCAAGCACCAAGAACGATAACTATAACGATAACGATGTGAGCATCCACACTGATGAACGGTAACGTTCTGTAAACAGTGGCACCAAGCACGCGCTGCACGCTCCAGCTGTGTCGGCAGCTTATCAATGAAGGGTGACGCCCTGTAAATTTTGGATTGGCTGTCAGTGATTCTATCGTTCATCAAATCGCTCTGAAAGTGATCCCAACGATATTGTTCGTCACTGTCGTTGTCATTATGGTTGTGGTTATCCCCTTGAGTTAGAATGATTTTTAAAACAATATATTTATAGGTATCGTTATAGTTATCGTTCTTGGTGTGGACGGGCCTTAACACACCTAGACCATGACAGGGTGCCTAAATGCACAAACAAGTATCTCAACTGGATTGGCCACTTGGGAGTCCCACAATATATCCAGGATAAGAGCATCTGCTTACTAAATAAATAATGTACTCAATACTCCCATATGTACATGCTGTTTACACCACAATGCCTTGTAGGGAGAGCAAGGAAGCAGATTTTCAGATAGTACTACAGTAAGTGGCTAGCCAAAATTGATATGTAATCGTGAGTTTCAATGTATTTTTTAAAAGCTGTCAATTGAAGGCACGTCGTAAAACAAATCAAAAATCTCTGCCGCGTTATGTTGCAGAGTAATGAAGAAATGGAAAGTCATTTGTTAGAGGGCTAACAACTCCATATCCATCAATATCCATCCATCCATCCATCCATCCATCCATCCATTATCTAACCCGCTTATACCTGATCAGGGTTGCAGGGGGGTTGGACTATCCCAGCATGCATTCGGAGAAAGGCAGGAATACCCCCTTAGACATGTCACCATTCACTCACACACTCATACCTACGGGGAATTTAGTCTCCAATTAGCCTAATCTGCATGTCTTTGCTGTCAATATAAAAATCTCATAAAATGTATATAATAAATATGTTAAGTAAATGTAAAGCAGTGTCATTTGGGCTGCTTAAAAATTCACATGGTTTTATAATTGACTGTTAATAAAATCCACCATATTAAATAAATAAATTCATCTTCAAATGTATTTTTTGAATGTCACATCTTTTTATGATAAAGCAACCACAGAACAATCTTTAATGTCTACACTGCCACGTTAACTCTTTAAACTTTCAATGTCTACACTGCCACATTAACTCTTTAAACTTTCAATGTCTACACTGCCACGTTAACTCTTTAAACTTTCAATGTCTACACTGCCACATTAACTCTTTAAACTTTCAATGTCTACACTGCCACGTTAACTCTTTAAACTTTCAATGTCTACACTGCCACGTTAACTCTTTAAACTTTCAATGTCTACACTGCCATGTTAACTCTTTAAACCTTCTGCTGGGGGAACACAGCAGCTGCATTGAAAATATATAAATATATATATTTTTTTTTTTATTCTAGCTTGTTTAGGTAGATTTTGTCATATAAGGGGCATATTTTTGGCTTTCTATCAGCAGCTGAAATTTTGAAGTTGTGTAGTTAACCAGACTAAAAGTTAAGTCTGGCATAGTTGATAGCCAGTGATGGCCAAATAAGGTTCACTTGAAAGTGCACTACACCAATCCCAACCTTCATCTGTATTTTTCCCAGAGAAACCTTGACTTCTGTATGGGATTATATTTATCCTTAAATAAATTTATCCTTAAATAGGATACGTCCCCAAATGAGCTCAAAACTGCAGCGCTAGCACTACCTTTATAAAGCACAGCTGCACCAGCTTTGAAGGGGTGAAAAGAGGGTGAATAAAAGCAGTTGCTCATAGTCCCTTTGATGCAGAATTATGACTGGTACACCTGGGAAATGGCTCATTGATAACTCATAGCAATAAAATCCAGGAGCAGTGACTGAGAGACCTATCTCTAGCCTTACAGGCTTGTGCTGCAGATATCATGTTGTTTCGTGCTTTTTGGCAATTCCTTAATTCTGTAGAACAAAAACACATTGTTTCTCCATTTGAGAAATGTGCCATCTGAAAACTCAACAAATAGACACTTTTCTGCATCCATCAAGCTCCACCCACCCAAACACTGGATTTCAGTCTTCACTCCTGTTTATCTTTTACCAACCAAAATGATTTAATAGTGAAATGATATGTAACATTAATCTCTCCTAAATGTTCTTTTTTTCAATGTACACAAGCGATATCTCAGCGCAGCGTGCGACTGGATAGCTCCGCTGTCAAAAAAAATGACATTAGTAGCTCACCCACCTTTCCACACCAATTTTCTACACCACTCGATGCTGAGAGCTCCAGAGAACCAGCAAATATAGCATCTGACAGCTCCGTTGCTGGCACGTATTTTGCCATAATGATTATATACGAGCTTGAATAATGCAGGCACTTCTACGGATTCTACTTTTAGGACAGTACTACAGAAGGTGTTCGCACCGTTGACTGTTCAGACTCGCTCTCGGTTGGGCACGACAGAACAAAAAGACTAATAATACATTATTAGGGATTAATGGAGGGCTACATTGGACTTGTGCCCGTCACTTTGTGTTTTGAGCACTGGACGACGCTAAAGGACTTGCACTTTCTTGGTCTGTAACAATTACAAGAAACAGGAAGTAGATTGTACCCGGTATAATTAACGTATGGAGCTCTGTGCTGTACTTGCATGTGGAGGCCGACCCGAGTGAAACAATCGGCGGGCTTGTTTATGTCTATGCCTACATTTGACGCTACAATCTAAACTAGTCATTCCAATTAGTTCTGCCTGATTGCCACCTTCGCTGTGAGACAGATATGATATGACAACGCAGTCCAATGCAACACAGTTTGGCTCTCATAAGATGAGTTCAAGACATGAATGCTTGTTCATATTGTTTATTCTAGATCCCCTCCCCACCACCACCCAGACACACACACACACACACACACACGCACAGACACCGATATACATCATGCTTCCCAGCTTCCTTCCTTCTCTGTTCCTTAAGTTTCAGATTAGATTGAGAGCGCTAAACCAAGTCATTGCATTGAGATGTACCGTTGTATGACTGAGAGAGATTAGGAGATTAGGAGACTATTAATCCATAGTTTGGTGTATTGGAAGTTAAGAATGCCATTGCATGTCCTGTGTACATACACACAGTCTCTGAGCTGCCAAGGGGGATTATACAATATGTCTTTGAATGTTGCGTAACAATGGATCATTCTGCAGTTTCTTCATGTGACTGTCTATGTGTGTATGTATGTGTGCATGTGTGTGTGTGTGTGTGTGTGTGTGTGTGGTGTGTGTGTGTGGTGTGTGTGTGTGTGTGTGTGTGTGCGTGTGCGTGTGTGCTTTCTATATGCCAGGCACATGTGCAAGAATCAGCAAACCTGTATTTATATATTATCACATTCCTCGTAGAGCACTGAGTGAAACTCTACAATCATCTTCCTGTCAATCATAGTCAATATGCGTTCTCATCTTGCTGCGTGGAAAAAAAATTGAATTAGCACTTTCACTTTCATTGCTTAAAGGGGTTGTTAGAAATGTAAAAACAACATGAAAAAGGAATGAATTGAGTGGCAAAGCATGAAAAATCAGAGTGGACAGGCTGAACACCGGATCACAGTAAAGAGCCGTTTACATAACTCATCTAGTGAAATCAAAGTCGAAGTGCTTTTTATTACCACACAAGCAATGGCACGTGAAATTCTTCTTGGCACAAGCAGCTCACATCAGACACACCAGACAGGCAAATAACAATACAAACGAAAATCAAAACAATCAGTCGCAGGAAGACGCACAGACAATACATTTAACAATGAAGGACTCGGTTTCCTAGAAACGCACCCAGAAAACCGCGGATAAGATACCCAAAACTCTTGCGCGTGTGATTCAGCATCTCTCCACCCTTGTCAATGAATCAGGCCTGTTTTCTCTGACTCATTCCAAAGAGCCCTTGCACCCCACTCTCCTGTCTCTCCTCTCCCTCCACATCCCTCTCTTTTCCCGGCGCGCTAAATCATCTCATCCTGAAATATTTCATCAGCCTGTTAAGGACTGAGGTCCTATGGAAACCGTTAATTGTCTTCATAACTATTTAATTACCACAACTTTATTGAAGGAACCGCGCAACCTCTGCCAAGAAAGGGTGTCAAAATAACTGAGTGTAAGGGTTAGGTATATTGCGATTTCTTGACGTTTGATGCAGAATTTGTCTTGTGCATTTTTTAAGGCGAAGAAAGAACATCTCCCTGCCTCCTGTCCCTACTTAGTGCCACAGTCGATGCGGGGAACCTTGAATTAGCCCCGTTTCAGGAAACAAAGCGAGTGACAGCAAAGCCTTTTGCAGATGAAGTCTAAAATTACTACAGCAACTCAAATTCATAAATATTCAGAAAAGCTCATTTAAAATAAAGAGACTTCTTGCATTTAACCACCGAACATGGCAGCTGCCACGGGCTGAGGCTGTTCTGACACTGAAGCTCTGCTATCTTTGGCCTCGTCTAAACATATACGGTCACCGTGTTTTTGGGCTCAATTTCCACCTGATCTTAGGTCCATCGCATCAGAAATCAACTGCCCCTCACTCCATCCCTACAGGCATTTATTTTTTTTACGAGTCCATATGAATTAGTTATCCGTGCAGAAGGTGAATAAAATTAACTTGAACAAATATTAAGTGAGAAAGACGATGCTAGTTTAAATCACTTTGTGTGCACTTCTAATGGGTGTATTATCATTACTGAACAATGTTGCCATTTAAATTCTTGCTACACTAAAAGAATCTACTGTAGTTAGGGTGGCGGAAATGACAGCACAGCTAATTGGTATGGCGGTGTAGATTATTTGACAGTTAAGTTTGAAATGCTCTTAAAGCCGCTCATCGGGGCTAAATCGGGGCTTTGTGGTAATTCGCTCTGTCTATATAAGGTGCTAACGAATGTGGTTCATTAGCACCTTGCTGTCTGGACTTATTCAGGCTTACTGCATTGTGTCTATCCCAGTTCTCTGCCTGCAGACGTAGAGTGGGGGGGCTTATATTGGCAGCTATGCCTGTACGAATGCAGCTAGTCGTCCAAGAGCTCTTTCGCAGAATAAGTGACAGGTTTGCATGCCATTTTATTGTTAAAGGGGCAGTTCACCCAAAAATTTAATTAAGAAATGTTTCTATATCTTAATTACATTTTTGGGTGATCTGCCCCTTTATACTTTCCCATGCCATGATGTCCTAAGTGTTTTTTTATTTCAATACAACTTTCAGCTAATAAAAGTGTCAGTTAATTAGTCAGTAGGCTACTTTTCAGTTCTGTTTGTTTTTTGAATCAATATTTCTTACATTGATCCACCAAGTGAAAATGCTTTTCTGATTTTCACTATTTGTTCATTTACAGGAGACATATATGTGCCATTTTGTCACAGAAAGTTGTTTCCTGGAATCTAGCCAGTGTGTGTGTGTGTGTGTGTGTGTGTGTGTGTGTGTGTGCGCGTGTGTGTGTGTGTGTGTGTGTGTGTGTGTGTGTGTGTGTGTGTGTGCACGTGTAAGTGTGTGGTTGCAGCGTGTAGGTGTGAGAGAGAGCATGCATGTAAAAGCATTTGACTAATACATAAAAAGCAAATACTTCAACTGCCATTACTAAACTTCTTCAAAGGCATCATAGACTAAAGTCAGACCATCACGTCTGTGACTAAAGCTTTATTTACCATCGGTGCGCTTAGTAAATACCATGGACCTACTGTATCCACAGCAACCCGTTATAAGTACATATGTTCTGCAGCCTGTATTAACTGATGGATTTGCTCTGTAACAATCTGGGTGAAGTGCTTTACTCTACAAACGTCAGTGTCCCACTTCTATTCTGCTTAATCCAGCGTCCCTCACGCTACACGAGTCGAGTGTTGTAGCTGGTTCCCTTCACAGCTCACAGTACCTGAAGCACCTGTGGCTATGCTGACTTGGACAGGTCACTCCGGGGCCTTTTCCCCTGTCCCCCTGTCCTCCTTCCCATAAAGCATGTCTCTGAGAAGCCCTGTTTGCTCTGAGAGTTAAATCACTGGGCTCCTGGGTACGATGACTGTGAGGCTCTTTTCCTGTCTCACCCTGGGCCCCTGCCAGCCTGCCGGTGTCGGGCCAGGAAACCGGGCTGCCGAGCCTAAGGGGGTGTGGTCCTGGCAGGGCGCGGCTGACTGAGCCTGCCATTGGGCCTACAGGAGACTCCAGGCTCACGCAGAGCAGATGGAGCATACAAGCTGACTGACAAAGGCAGGAAAGAGCATAAAGACAGACAGACAGACAGACAGGTGTATGCTGGCATGCTACGTGGTGAACAATTACCACCACAGTTAAGCATCTCTCACCAAATAAAAGGCAAGGCCAAAAAACAAAAATAAAAATCAAACCGGCTATGAGTTTATAAATAGCCTGCTTACAAGGCAGCCATCCAGGCAGAAAAATATTCAGTGAGGATAAGTGAAAAGGAAAGGCGTAGCATGCTGTAGAAGAATAAAGCAATTAGTGCATCGTGTCAGTCTTCAATAACGTAATAGAGAATGTCTTAATTACGTTAAATGGAAATAGGGGCATTAGCAACACCCATTACCACACTTTTAATAACTTAAAAAGCAGAAATTATGAATTCAGTGATTTCAAAATGTAACTTTCCAGCATAATAAAAAGATTGAGTATTACATAAGTAAGCATTATTGTCCTTTATAACCACAGTTACTATTGGAGAGTGGAAAATTGACCCTTATTAACTTAATAATTACATTACATGGGATTACATTACAACCACTGAGCAGATGCCCTTATCCACAGCAACTGGCAACAGTGAACAAACATCAGTGTTAGTCTCAGGACTATGAAAGTGCCACCCATCACCAAGGCATGGAAGGCCCTTTTAAAAGGCAATATGCAATATGTAGCTATAAACAGTAGGCTTACCATGAAGATGCAGGACTAAATTGAATGGTTTAGTTGAGATAAGAGGCTCTCTTTAACTGTGAGACAACTTAAGACATAGGAGTAAATTGGGGACACAGAGGGGCAATAGGGGAAATTAGGGACCAACCCCCCCCCCCCCCCCCCCCCCCAAAAAAAGATATTTACTCAAACACCCTTAGATATGATGCAGGAAGCTGAAAAACACAACACAGATAAATTACAGCTGCTCTAAGTTCAAGCACATCTTATAACAGCATGTTACACACATTTACACACACACACACACACACACACACACACACACAATAGTATGTTCAGTAACAGAAATAAAACACACTCTGAATCAAACAAAGGAATACGCATCATATCAAATGAATGAGAAAAGCACACTGGCAAACACCAGACACACACCTAGCAGAGTTTTTACAGACAAAGAAACGCACACGTTGGCGTTGCCTAAAATACACTCGCATCAATACCTTCTGGTATTGCTCTCTGAACAAAAAACAGACTGCGTACCACACTGTGGCTTTGGAGCACATTGCACTGCCCACGTAAAAGCACTTAAGACACACTGGAGTGTTCATCAGCATAGCTGTCATTCATTTGCTGCTCCTTCAGCGGCTCATACATTAGCCAAGAGAAATGTAATCATAACCCGTCCTGGGAATCAAAAGCCGTGACAGTCTTCAATCTGGGCAAAAGGAACGCAAATCCCGACATCTGTCAGTGTCGTGTGGGGAAACTAACGCTGTCACGCAGGGGTCACAAGTCGTTTCGCTTTGTAATACAAAATCCTTTTGTGTGTGTGCGTATGCAAAGATATGCATTTGCGTGTGTGTGTGTGTGTGTGTGTGTGTGTGTGTGTGTGTGTGTGTGTGTGTGTGTGTGTGTGTAAATACATATATGTTTTTATGTGCGTGTGCGGGCGACGGGCGTGTGTATATATATATATATACTATATATTTATGTGTGTGTGTGTGTGTGTGTGTGTGTGTGTGTGAGACCAAACCTGATATCATCAGCCAGTGACAGTTTAGTACTTAAGCTTGGATTTCTAGAGTGAACATTTGTCTTGCTATTATAAGAATTATAATTGGTTTTTATTTGTCTGTTTGTTTGTCTGAAAACCGGAAAATGATCTTCTTAAGATTTCTAGTAGCTCTGGCCTTGTGAAGAAATGGATGTTTTTTGAAAGGCATACTGTATTGTACCTGCTTCCTTTATTGCACATACCGTACATACAGTGTTACTAACCAGAGAACCCCGAAATCAGGACCCAAAACAGAGGGACCATTTAATCGTGGGCAAAATAGGGTCTGCTACATGACCAATGTTCCTTTACCTGTAGCCAAAATCAAGGGACGTTTCTGTAATCCTTCATGAACGTGGAAGTCATTTGTACCATCAATGCTGCTGACTGAAACCTTCCAACCCCTGGGAGACATTGCGGGAATTGTGCATCTCTCTGCACGGTGGCTGGCCACAGTCAGCACAGGAAGCAGACCATCCCTGCACTAGAACAGTGTCTAAACATGATTCACAGCAGGTCCTAGTTCATTTTGTTTTACCACCAAATGTTCTAACAGGCATTCAAACAAAATTTGCCTGTTAACAATTAATTCAGACAAACCCCCCCCCCCCCCCCCCCCCCCCCCCCCCCTCTATCTCTCTCTCTTTCTTTATCTCTCTCTCACTGTCTCTTTCCCTCTCTCTCAACAGAGGTGTTTCTCAGGAATAGCAGTCCCACCTCCCTGCTGCAGATCACCATGCCAGTCTCCAATCCTTCAGAGTAGATATCATCCAGAGGCTATCCCAGACCCTGTTTCCTCTCACCCAATCGCACGGCTAGCACCACCTAGCCGTGCTCCAGTTACCCTCCTCCAACTGACAGCCCAAGCGATCACTGATGCCATGGGAACGGTGCGAGTCAACAGGTGAGTAGGTGCGTGGCTTATACATTATAGCCATAAATAGCACCTAACAAGGCCACCATGTGAAGGCATGCGCCATGTTACTTACACTAATGGACCCAAACATACTCTGTAACTGTACAGCAACACGGGCATGCAGTGATACGTGAGGTAGCAGCAGATACATGTGAGAGTACACACACATAATACATGCGCAATATAGCATAATATTTGTCCCAGTGAACAGTGTTTTCGTGTTTGATGTTTGTAACTGGCATGGCTCATGTACAATCCCTAAACACACAGTAACCACAAATATAAAATATTCACACAAAAACATTACGTGCACGCACACACACACACACAAACACACACACACACACACACACACACACACACACACACACACACACACACACACACACACACACACACACACACACACACACACACACACACACACACACACACACACACACACACACACACACACACACACACACACACACACACACACACACACACAGAAGGGGTGGTGAGGGGAGAGCCAGGTAGGAGGAAGATAGATCTGCTGGCCTAGCAGATGCTGAAATATCCTAGAAATACATCTAGGGTTTGAGATGGGGCTGGAAAAACAATAGGAGAGATTGAAGAGCAGGCGGTTAACACACTGTCAATGCACCATTACAGTATAGTAAAATTGAGTCTTCCTGTAAATACAACAAAGGTTATAATTTAGAAAACACAACAAAGGTTATAATTTAGAAAACATTGTCTTTCATTTCCCAGTTTTCCACAACTTCTAATTATCTCTGGAACATGTCCACAGTGAGGCATTGCGTGTACCTTATTGTAAATGATGCTATATACTGTAAAATAAATACTGATTTATGTTCCTCTTCCACACAGGTACAGCATTGTAGGAGAGGATGAGGGCCTAAAGATTTCCGCCCTGGGGTTGCACAATGGCCACAGCACCCTGCCACCGCACCCGTACTCCCTGGGTGGGGCAGGGGGAGGGGGCAGCGGAGGAGTAGGAAGTGCAGGAGGAGGAGGTGGAGGAGGAGGAGGAGGTGGAGGAGGAGGAGGAGGAGGAGGAGGAGGAATGCTGGGAGTACCAGCGGCAGAGAGCGCATACGGCGGGAGGAAGATCTCCACCACGGGGCCCCGGACGGCTGAGGAGCCGCTTCGTGAAGAAGAACGGGCAGTGCAACGTGGTCTTCGCCAACATGGAGGACAAGCCACGCCGCTACCTGGCCGACATCTTCACCACCTGCGTGGACATCCGCTGGAGGTACATGCTGCTCATCTTCACCACTGCCTTCCTCTTGTCCTGGCTGCTCTTCGGCCTGGTGTTCTGGTGGGTGGCCCTGGTCCACGGTGACTTCGACGTGCCCCCCGGGGCTGGACTTGTCTTTGGGGGGGAACAGTGCAGGGGGCCCGGGCCCGAGGGAGAGGGACAAGCAGTGGAAGCCTTGCATTCTCCACGTGTACAGTTTTGTGGGAGCCTTCCTGTTCTCCATTGAAACCCAGACCACCATCGGTTACGGGTGGCGGTGCGTTACCGAGGAGTGCCCCGGCCGCCGTAGTGACGGTGGTGGTGCAGTCCATTGTGGGCTGCATCATCGACTCCTTCATGATCGGCACCATCATGGCCAAGATGGTGCGTCCGAAGAAGAGGGCGCAGACCCTGCTCTTCTCCCACAACGCCGTCATCGCCCTGCGGGACGGCAAGCTCTGCCTCATGTGGCGCTTGGGCAACCTGCGGAAGAGCCACATTGTGGAGGCCCACGTCCGCGCCCAGCTCATCCGGCCCTACGTGACGGCCGAGGGGGAGTACATCCCCCTGGAGCAGACCGACATCAACGTGGGCTACGACGAGGGCCTGGACCGGCTCTTCCTGGTGTCCCCCTTGATCATCGTCCACGAGATCGACGAGCAGGAGCCCCCTCTACCACATGAGCAAGGCCAACCTGGAGGCGGAGGACTTTGAGATCGTGGTGATCCTGGAAGGGATGGTGGAGGCCACCGCCATGACCACCCAGGCGCGCAGCTCCTACCTGGCCCGGGAGATCCTCTGGGGCCAGCGCTTCGAGCCCGTGGTCTTCGAGAAGCAGGACCGCTACCAGGTGGACTACTCCCACTTCCACAAGACCTACAAGGTGCCGTCGATGCCGCACTGCAGCGCCAGGGCGCTGAGCGAGATGGCCAGCCAGTCCTCGTCCACCTCCTCCCGCTCCGCGTCCCCCGTCAGCCCCAAGGTCACGCGCCACCTCATGCCCCCTCACTCGCCCAGCGCCTTCTGCTACGAGAACGAGGTGGCCCTGCACTGCGGAGAGGAGGAAGACGAGGAGGCGCAGGGGGCCAGGGAGAGGGACGGCGGCGAGGGGGAAGAGAGGACTGTCATGGCAGACTTTCAGGAGAGGTTTCAGGAGCAGACCGGCGACATGCTGTGCGTCCTGGACATGGAGAATCAAATTGAGTTTGACATGTTACAGTCTGCTATCCCCCTTGACCCACTCAGCTATAGGAGGGAGTCTGAAATCTGAGGAAGAAAGAGATACTGGTGTCCCATCCCATATCCAGACAAGATCCTGTAAAGATCTTTATCCAAGGATAGGTGTTTCACTCCTTTTATTCCACTGGATGTCCACAAGCCAAGCAAGACCTTATTGACTCGATTTCACTTTCATTCTATCCTTCCATCATTTCCTTCTTTTTATTTTCTCTTCATTTCCCATTCTCTCTGACCTCACTATTTTAGGAAAAGGTGAGGTGAAGACCGGGTAGCACCTCCACCTCCTCACTCATTGCCCTCCCGCAGTCCATGTTGCTGAGCTGAGCAGCTTCTCTCCTCTGATTGGCTAATTGGGCTTGCCCGAGGGGGCATGTCAGCCCAGTGGCTGTTCCTGTTGCTTCTAACCGACCAATCAAGATCAGCAGGGTGTGAACGTCATCTAGTGTCTTGCTGTCAGTACGAAGGTTAGTGCGTGGTGTGACTCTCAGTGCGAGACAATATTAGCTATGATGAACAGGTGCAAACCAGAGGTGTCAAACTCCAGTCCTGGAGGGCTGCGGTGTCCCGGAGTGCACAGACAGTTATGACACACACGGTACCATTCCAAGTCTATGCCGAGGAATGATTGAGATGAGATGCAGCATTACAAACAAGCATTCATTTCCATCTGATAGCTTTGTGGAGTTTCCTCGATAATTGTTATTTAAATGGGAAGTCTGGGGTGAGACAGATATGCCACAGCGGAGAGTCTTAGCAGTGGGTTAACAGATGGGCACTTTCATTTATATTGCAGGCTAAACAGAGGAAGGAGACGTATATGTATGCGTACAGTAAATGCAGTAGGTACACAGCACTGCAGTGCTGATGTACTTATTCTATCTTTCGTCGACTTGCAAAAGTGTGTGTTTGTGTGTGCGCGTGTGTGTGCGTGTGAAGGGGAGGGGATAGAAAGATGGAATTCTTTGCTCATTTACAAAATTAATAATTCTTCTTAAACATTTGTTCTGTTTTTTTGTTTAATTCTTCCATTTTACCCCAAGTCCAGGAGCATGAATACTGTATAAGTACTGTAATCTGTAGACTTTTTTTCTGAAACTATTATTAATTATGCTCCCTCGCAAGATAGTTGATTACTTTTGATTAACAATCCTTTCCCCAGTGCTATTTACTCATTTGTACTTATCTACTTTTTATTAATTTTTTACCAGCTTTTCTTTTTCAGTTAATTATCCACATAATCCACATTTCTGAACTTGTCTGGGATTATGTAAAATGCCCCAGTTTTGGAGAGGGCATCTCCTCTACCAATCTCCATCCCAAGCTATAAATAAATATTAAAATAATTAAACATTTTATTGTTTATAGATGGACTATTTCTGATTTCTGTTATTATTGCATGCTCCAAGTGACACATTCTCTATAGATATATATAAAAAATGAATGCTTTAGCTTTTTATTCCTCTGGTTTCTTGTTTATACCCTGGGTGTAGGCCTACAGCAATGGACTAAAACTGAGTTCATAATGAAAACACTGATACCTCTGTAGTTTTTACAACCTCTGTGCAAAGCGTTTAAACGTTAGTTTGGTTTGCAAGTAGTTTAGCTGGCTTGTAGAACATGGATTTATGGAACTTGCAGTGTAGTATTGTATATTTATTCAGTCGTGTTAAACTAGATTAAGTTAGTGCCCCTGTCTTAGTTAAGTTAATACTGAACTGTTGTCTGAGGCCTAGATCATTTATGTTGCATGATTTAGGCGGAAAATATCTTACTGTCTCTTTCTTTCATTCTGGACACCATGCCCTATTCTTTACATTATCCCTGTGTGCCAGATCTTTTTTCCTCATGCTTTTTTTCAGGTTACTGTTGCTGTTCTGAACAAATCACTGAACACTTCTGATTTCCAATCATTTTATATTCTTTATCATTTTATACCTGCTCCTTATTCCAATCTTTTTGTTTTTCTACCTAAATCATAAATGGCTCAGGTGTGATTATGCATGTGTATGTGTATTGTTTACATGCGTGTGTGTATGAGTTAATTTAGAGTAAATTATTTATGTCAAATATATGATATAACCCCCTCATTTAAAAAGAAAAACAGTCATTGCAATACAGTATTTGCACAAATCCTGCACAAAGATCAGTAATATATATTTTTATACAATTCTTACATTCATTTTATATGAATAAAAGTTCTCAAAATAACACATTTAGAAACAGCGATTGTTATTACCTTCCAAAAACAATTTCACAGCCTTCATTATAAAGTCTCAATCAAATATATGGTTTCCCAGCAGTCAGTTATCCTACATGTTTGCTTTTCTACTGAATATAAACAAATGAAATCTACTGATATTAATATTCTTATATATAGTTACGTATGCTCAATAACACATAATTAAATGTACAAATCGCTCTTTTGGAGACACAAGTAAAAGCTCTTACACAAATGTCTGCATTCCAATGAAGTGAAAATGAGTCTATGTGCATGTGTATTTTTGTTCTTTACTTTTTGTTATC
Source organism: Synaphobranchus kaupii (assembly GCA_029718625.1). Classification (NCBI taxonomy): domain Eukaryota; kingdom Metazoa; phylum Chordata; class Actinopteri; order Anguilliformes; family Synaphobranchidae; genus Synaphobranchus; species Synaphobranchus kaupii. The sequence goes on from CM056379.1 coordinate 16,571,394, forward strand.
AGTGATTAAGTCTTATCGCCTCAAAAATATTACTGTATAAATGGATCCAAATTTTATGGAGAAGTAATACAATACAGAAATTGTTATTGGTCTTGACAGACAAATCATGCATGGAGACTGCTTGGATAATCAAAAATGAGCACAGATCCTTGAAGAATGACTTATACAAATAAGCACTTTATTGTCTATACTTTCTGAGGTTAAAAATAATAAAAAATGACTATATTGAATACTTGTGTGGACTGTGCTTTCAAGTTTTTGCTTTTTATTTTACTTTTTCGTTACTTTTTTCTACAACATATCCAATATTTGTGATTTAGCAATTTATGTTCCAACAATTTCCACTAATATTACCACTAATGCTGCAGTACAACAACATATTATAAATTATAACTTAATATACTGCATTATTACTACTGCCACTACTAGTGTAACAGCTGTATCATTCTATTTTCTTCCATTTCTACTCTGAATAATAAAACTGTAATTCTAATCCTGCATCTTTTATCAAACCCCTGTATGTGATACGGCAAGATTTTTCAGGTGAGTATAATAGGTGTGGGTGTGTGTGTGTGTGTGTGTGTGTGTGTGTGTGTGTGTGTGTGTGTGTGTGTGTGTGTGTGCACGTGCACATGAGGTCATAATGTCAAGAAACCCCCTGTTGTTATCCAACTGTTCCTGACTGGTCATGTGACACGCTACCTCTGTATTCTCATTGGCTCGTTCAATTTTAGGAGCTGGGAAGGTAAATTGGAGGTAATCCAGCTCTGTGTGTTTGCAGGGGGGACTCTAATCCCACATGCACCTGTCTCTTCCACAGTCCACACACACTAAAAATATGCAGTACATTTCCTAATCCACTGACACACCACCCTTCCACGCAACTCTGGCGCCTTACACCATGGTTTTGCTTAATTACCACTTTGCAGCTTCCTAAATCAGAGCTCGTCTGGAATGAAAGCCACCAGTGACTCCACCCCCATCTCTCGAGACCCGGGCTGCATTAGAATCCAATTTAACACGCTCCCTTCCCTTGCTGTCTTCCCTCGAGGGAGCTACCTTGTGACGCAATTTGCTACGTGCAGCAAGCAAACTTAAAAGGTGCTCTGCAATGGAGGATTGACAAGAAACAAACAAAAACGGAACTGAACCGCCCTCGCAACATTTCGGAACTGCAACACCATAGAGTTGAAATGTGACCGCCACATAGTTCTGTGGTGACCGCCCCACTTTTTACACATGGAGCATTGCATTGTGGGATTCCCTTCTTGCTGGAAGCTTGCATTTTATACCCTTGGTGGAAGGGAGGATAAACCAGGGAGCGAGGGAATATAATTACTCCCTCCCCTTTCTTAAATTGGATCCGAATCACACTTGCTGTGGCTGCCATATTTCATCCTGGTATTTTGGGGATTCCCCCCTTGAAGCAAGGGAAGGGAATGACAGGAAGAAAGGATAGATTTCAGATCCGAACACAGCCCAGGCCTGAGTCTGGTGAACCATCTCTAGTCTAGAGGGTAAAGGTACTGGTGATATCAACGAGCCTAATCTACCAGGCTAATGACTAGATTCACCTGTTTATCCTGCTGTACTAACAAAAGCTAGGCATGACATGCACTGCTAACAAATAGGTGCTGAAAAAATGTCCATTCCATTTCCTCATGTAGAGCAATTCATGATGAACATGCAATCATACATACAATAAAACATAACCACAATAATACATAACCACCAGAATAATACAATTAAAATCTAATCTACACGTTGCATAATGCATATTTACTGTTAGTTTCTATAAGTGGTTTTATTGGTCTGATGGACAGCACACCGCTATTCTGCACACAGAGCATATTTTGTCTCTCTAATCTTGCTATTCTGCTACCATATAGAATAGCAAGAGAACATCACCTCAGTGTGAACATAGCCAGTGGAAAAGAGACAAGGCCATAAACTTGTGTTACACGGTGGGAAATGATTGAAGTAATTTAACGGATTACTGGGGTACACTGAAGTGGTAGGATGTGTCTGAAGCAACACACTATTCAGCATGCTATTCTGGATCAGATGGAGAGAGGATGTCAGAGAAGGGGAGGAGGAAAGGATGGCAGAGGCTGAAGGGCAGAAAGAAAGTGGGGACGGATAAAGAGAGAAACAGACACTGCTGTGCACGTATTTTGCCACTAGATGACTCTAAAGACTATTCCGTTGTGCAGAACCGTCTCTCAGCCAACAACACAGATAGCAAGTTCCCTCTGGTGGTGGAGAAGTTGCAATGCTGGAAATAAAATCAGGTAAGGGCATCACATAGTTTGTTTACTCAAATTCTTTTTATTTTTTTTGTGCTGGTATTTTTTAATCAGCCAAGAACAGGCTACAGGTCACATTGAAGTATGGATCATTCCCCTAAGTTTGGCTGCATATAATACACAGGTCTGTAGGCTAATCATTAAATCAACCCTTCAAAAAGTCAAGTCTAAATGCGACTGACAATTTTACCACTCACAACCACTCTAGCTCAATTACCTTAATGGCTTCATTCTTCTAGCTCAATAAAAAAATACTTTTTTAGGGTAACTCATCAGCTTGTTAGACTATTGAAAACTTGTGTCAGTCACACAAATACCTCAGGGCAGAAATTTGTCCGTACATTAACATGAATGGATGAGATGTAAATGCATGTACATGTCGGTGCAAGTCCATGCGTCGATTGGTTGGCCAGTCCCTGTTACAGTCAGTCAAGACAGGTTTCAGTCATTCGATCAATGCATCACTTGGAAAGTCAGTAGACATGGGTGTACGTCAGTTACTGTGGCAGTCTGCAGCACTATGTCACCATCTCAGTGTGTGCGCCCGTCTGTGGGTGTTTTGGTGGACAGGTCGGTGTGGCAGGCAGTGTCGAAGTGCACTTAATAGTGCAGGCCAACTTTTAACCAATTAGCTGACACGGGAACAGTATTGAGCCAATCACTGTGTACTGATCAGTATATCTCTGGGGAAATCCTTCATCTCTGTTTTCAACTTCCCATTCCTGCTCCCCTTCTCCGTAATTAAATCACTGGGTCCTCCTCACCACAATCGAATTAAAACCGCCCTCGCTGTCTCCTAACGAGCCACTTCCCCTCATTAGTCCCTTATCGCCATATTCCTCCGACCCAAATCGAAAAACTCCTCCTCTGGAATTCCTATACGGCGCATTCCGACAGTATCAATAAAAAAAACTGGCAGCCGTCTGACCTGGCGACCTTTTCTCAGAAGTGGTGGGCATATTTGGCAGGGGGAAAAAAAAAGTTGGAGGACTGGGCTGGGGGTGGCGTCTCATTTTCCAGCTCCAACCCCAGGGCTATAGGCTTTATTGGAGAGTGAGTGCGTTTAGTGGGGTGGTAAAAAAGGAGGATGGGGAGTGGGGGTTCCTAGTGACCACTAATGTGGTTTGAGCCTCATAATGACCTATTGTATATTGTCCAGCTGAGAAACCCATCATCTGCAACAGAGACCCATTGTGTCAGTCTAACTGCCAAATGCAATCCAAAACAGGAGATGGACACCATCCCCCCCCCTCTCTCTCTCTCTCTCTTTCTCTCTCTCTCTCTCTCTCTCTTTCTCTCTCTCTATCTTCCATCTTAATTTCCCTTTTCTTCTCCTTCCTGTTTTCTTTCTCTGTTTAACTGGTTTCATTTTTCTTCCCTTCACCCTTCACATCTCCTGCCCTCTGTTCTGCATCGTACGTCACTCTTGATTAGAAGAGCACCAGTATGTGTGACTTTTTGCAATCATTATAAATCATCTCCTCAAGTGAAGAGAGAAGTTAGTGCCGGAACCATGTGACTGAGTGGAACTGGATCCCTTGGGGACACATGCAGGGCTAAGCCAGTCATTAAATCAACCGTTCAAAAAGTCAACTCTGCATGCCACTGACAATTTTACCACCCCTTGCCGAGTAGCCACATGAGTGGCCTGTTCTGACCATATCCGTCTTCATTTTAACATAATGGCTTAATTTTCATAGCTCAATAAAAAATAGTTTTTTGGGGGAAACTCACCTTGTTAGCATTCAGTTGCTCACAGGAGAAGCCCTGAGCTGCAGTGTGAGAGCTCACAGGAGAAGCCCTGAGCTGCAGTGTGAGAGCTCACAGGAGAAGCCCTGAGCTGCAGTGTGAGAGCTCACAGGAGAAGCCCTGAGCTGCAGTGTGAGAGCTCACAGGAGAAGCCCTGAGCTGCAGTGTGAGAGCTCACAGGAGAAGCCCTGAGCTGCAGTGTGAGAGCTCACAGGAGAAGCCCTGAGCTGCAGTGTGAGAGCTCACAGGAGAAGCCCTGAGCTGCAGCGTGAGAGCTCACAGGAGAAGCCCTGAGCTGCAGTGTGAGAGCTCACAGGAGAAGCCCTGAGCTGCAGTGTGAGAGCTCACAGGAGAAGCCCTGAGCTGCAAGTGTGAGAGCTCACAGGAGAAGCCCTGAGCTGCAGTGTGAGAGCTCACAGGAGAAGCCCTGAGCTGCAGTGTGAGAGCTCACAGGAGAAGCCCTGAGCTGCAGTGTGAGAGCTCACAGGAGAAGCCCTGAGCTGCAGTGTGAGAGCTCACAGGAGAAGCCCTGAGCTGCAGTGTGAGAGCTCACAGGAGCAGCATCACGTCTGAAGCCCATATGATGCCGCACTATCAGACTCTTAATCCTCTGTGTATGTACAACACTACACTAAAATATCATATTGTATATTTCAACCAGACTTCCTGACTTCACCTTTGAGAGTCTGGATAGAGCATTTGGATGTTAGTAGCATTACATTTTAAAAGCTTACATCCCAGTGAGAAAAGGCCGGAATCCAGACGTCTAGAGGGGTGAAAATCTAGGTTGAGAGATGCTTTTACATAAACGGACTAGATTAACCCCAATATAGCTCAGGTTTTACCCAGATATAACCTGGGTATGTCCTAGTTGGCTAGAAAACTTTCACTTTTCAACCAAATATAGCCCGGTTTTCACCTGAATGCCTAGCTGGTGTTTCACTGACTTTTCACCGCAGAAACGTTCACTGGAATGAGGGAATGAGGCTTGTCCTCTTTTTGCCTTTAATATACAGCATTATATATGCATTCTACCTTATATATGCATTCTATCTTATATCTTATATTTGCATTCTACCTTATATATGCATTCTACCTTATATCTTATATTTGCATTCTACCTTATATATGCATTCTGCATGTATTCTACCTTATATATGCATTCTACCTTATACGTATCTTATACACGGATCAGCCACAACATTAAAACCACTGACAGGTGAAGTGAATAAGATTGATTATCTCGTTGTTAATATTTGGTCACATATCCTTTGCATGCCATGACTTCCTGATGTCTGTGATACAACAACATCAAAAGACTCTTGATATCTTATTTTCTGGTACTCTTACAAGCGATAATATAATGTCTATGCATCTGAATGGATCTCTATGGGAATTGGGTGGGACTAGCTTTAGCTGTAAATTATGTTGGTATGGAATACATGATTGGTAAAATGGCTCTAAGTCATCAAGGGTCTGAGGTATCAAACAACCTCAAACCATCACTCTGCTGCCAGATATGCAGTAGATATGGATGGATCACTTTAAGGGTTGTTTCTCCTAACAAATTTTCCTTTTGAACTCTATGGGAAAATAAGTCAGGAGAAGAAGCCCTTCAACTTATCCATCCATATCTACTGTATTTCTGGCAGCAGAGTGATGGTTTAAGGCTTGTTTGATATGTCAGATGCTTGATGACTTAGAGCCATTTAGCCACCCATGTGTTCCACACTGTTCCAGCGTAATTTACACCTACAATCTAGTCCCACCCCCCAATTCCTATAGAGATTCAAATGCAGAGAGGTTATAGTATCGCTTGTAGGAGTACCAGAAAATACGATATCAAGAGTCTATTGATATTGTTGGGTCACAGACATCAGGAAGTCCTGCCATGCAAAGGATATGCGACCAAATATTAAATATGAAATATGATATGATATTATTCTACATTATGTTAAACTGTCCAATATTTTTTGATGACCAAAAACGGGCTGGACTATGTACAAAAGCTTCTATAATTTCTAAACGGTTCATCCGATATGGATGAAAATACCCTCAAATTAAAGCTGACAGTCTGCACTTTGACCACATTGTATCCTTTCAAACTCAAATTGGTAGAGTACAGAACCAAAATAACAACAAGATAATCAATGTTATTCACTTCACCTGTCAGTGGTTTTAATGTTGTGGCTGATCGGTGTATATGCATTCTACCTTATATCGTATATATGAATTCTACCTTATATATGCATTCTACCATATATATGCATTCTACCTTATATATGTATTCTACCTTATATATGCATTCTGCCTTATTTATGTATTCTACCTTATATATGCATTCTACCATATATTATGCATGCTACGTTATATATGCATTCTACCATATGTATGCATTCTACCTTATATATGTATTCTACCTTATATATGCAGTCTGCCTTATGTATGTATTCTACCTTATATATGCATTCTACCATATATTATGCATTCTACGTTATATATGCATTCTACCATATATATGTATTCTACCTTATATATGCATTCTACCTTATGTATGTATTCTACCTTATATATGCATTCTACCTTATATGCGCATTCTACCTTATATGCGCATTTTACCTTATATATGTATTCTACCATATATGCACTTTAGGTGTGTGTTGTTTCTTTGCTCCTGCCACTGTGATATGGTATCAAGTGCATTGCTGTGTGTGTGTGTGTGTGTGTGTGTGTGCGCATGTTCGCTTGCTTGCGTATGTGTGGGCATGTGCATGTTTACAGCTGATATCATTATTGCTGGCAGCCACTGAATGCGGATTAGTCCTTGGCCTTCTGTGTGTAAATGTGCAACCTGTACACGACACATTTGGACGTGGCACTTGATATTTTGATGTCCATCTGTGAGTTTGTTGGTTTGTCTGACCTGAAAATGACTGCACATTTTTGGCCATCTGTTTGTGCTCAAGAGTGCATTTAAATATTTACACTTTGTGCCTGTGTCTGTCTGTCTGTCTGTCTGTCTGTCTGTCTGCCTGTGTGCACCTTTCAGTTTCTGAGTTCAGCTGCCTGTGTGAGCCAGCGAGCAGCTGTGGGTCCTGTGTTTGAACCCGGGCTCACATGGGCACGGAGCAGGAGGACCGCAGGGGGAGAGAGAGGGAGAGAGAGGGAGCGAGAGAGGGAGAGGGAGAGGGAGAGAGAGAGAGAGAGAGAGAGAGAGAGAGAGAGAGCTGCCGATGGCCCCCCCACCTCTTTCTCCCTTTCATCTCCCTGTCCCTGCCGCAAACAACAGACTCTTTCATTCGGGGCATCTCTGTGGCCGCCCTCAGACCCCTCAGGCCCCCCTCCCTTTCATGGTGCCTAATTAAATGTTCTGAGGAAAAACCCCATGATTGGAAAGTGACTCTCTTTTTTTTTTTTTTTGCTCTCCAGATCTCATTCTCATCCATTCCACTTCTTCAGTCTTTTTTTTCCATCAAAACAACATCTGGTCAAAGCATAGGTACAGAGACAGAAGACAAGACGAGACATGGAGTTCACACACTGCTATGACACTGCTATCCGGCGGAAATCCAGTTATGATGCCATTGAGAAAACGTCCCATTTTGGCCAAAGATTAAAGGAAACTGCACCCATCTCCCATCATCAAGTGCAGAAAACAGAGACAGAAACTAGCTACGATTTGCACGCACAGGTTCAGCATTCACATGGTCTTTAAGGTGTAGTTGTGGGACGTCGAAAGTTTGACCAAATCCGACTGCAGTCATTCTGGGAGAAACTTCTCACTGCAGCAATCCATCAAGCATGTGAGAGAAAAGCATGGCAATCAACCAGTGCAAGACGAAAACACACAAAAAAATCTAATTAACCCACTGCAGTCACTGTGAGACGCAAGATATTACCTCAACAGACCCCTCTACAGCTGACACACCTCGTGGCAGCAATTACGCCACATCATGAAACTAAATTAATTCAGGAAAGCAAGTATAACACCCTGACCTCTACATGCACACAACTGACCCAGGAACGTTACCACTAGCCAAAGGGAAGGCCAAAACAGAGTGTAGAGCTGATGGAGAGAGAGGAAAGAGGTTCTGAGAGTGAGAGAGAGCACAGAGAGAAAAAGGAGACACTGGTTAATGAAGTAAATGTATTTGATTTTGGTCCAGAAAGGTCACGATATCTCCAGAGCACACAGCACAAACCCATAAGCAGCAGTATTCCTGTGGTGATTCTGGCAGAGAGGAGCCAGGGGCTCATAAAGCCACTGTTTTATAGCCGCAGTTTTTCTCAACTGCTAAGACACGCTTAATGAAACTGGAGTCAACTTAGTCTTCATCATCACCTTCTTAGCACAAGAGAAGTCTTCCTTTGCAAATGTGCTAACATTTCTCATTGCCTTCACACATTTTTCACACATTTTCAAAATAGTTAGTACAGATCTCACAGACAGACACAAATTTCCATTGTGGTCCTTTTGTGTGTGTGTGTGTGTGTGTGTGTGTGTGTGTGTGTGTGTGTGGGCAGCGAGTAATGGAATGTGTGTGCAAAACAGCAGCATAAAATGACACCATATCAAAAACAACTACAATGACACCCCCAAACATAATAAAATTAATAATAATAATAATAACAATAATTATAATACACACCCTTATTAAACATTCCCTCTAATATTTTTTTTCAGACAGGTCTTGAATCTATGTATATTTATTGTAGTTTTCAAAACTCTAGGCAAACTGTTCCAGAGAACTGCCGCAGAATATAAGAATGACTCCTTGTCCATGTTCATTCTGAACCTGAATGGCACAAGATCAGTAGAGCTCCCTCTAGTGTGGTGCATGTGAGTATCCCAGGCACAATTAAAATAGTCTCTAAGATATCTTGGTACGTCATAATAGACAATCCTGTGAACTAGGCATAGCTTTATCTGTGCTACTCTGTCTTCCACCTTGAGCCATCTCCTGGCACTATCACCATGGGTGCTGCCATTTCCAATGCTGGGGTCCTTTGCCGTATACTGACCATCAGTCCATGCAAGACCACCTCGTCACATTTTTTGATGACTGCAGGAAAGACTAGTCCCACCAGACGAGAGGGCTGTTGAGGCTCAGTTCATCATCATTGGGGATAATGTTGCCTTGTCTGTCTTAAAATCTGACTTATGATTGGACACCTGTGTTCAAGCAAACGTAATATTAAATATTTCAAGCACATGTAGAAAACTGTAATATTTCATCCGAAAACTGAACTGAATCAGTGTGACATGAATGAGTGAGTGAGTGAGTGAGTGAGTGAGTGAGTGAATACATAAGTCAGTGAGTGAGCAAGTGAATGAGTGAGTAGATGAGTAAGCAAATGATAGAGTAAATAAGTGTGAAATAAGTGAGAAAGCAATCAATTGATCTCAGAATATGCTAGACTGTGGCTCAACATAACTTGGCTATGTTTTCATAGATCAGTGAAACTAATCAAATCCATCCTGTTCAGAGAACACTATCTTAAAGGGAAGTAGCTACAAAATACAGTAAGTGATTTTGAAACAGACTCAATGTAATATATAATCATTCATAAATGCCTGGTACCTCCAAATAACCATTTCCCTGTGCTTTATTTTCTCATGTACAGTAACCTCCAAAATTATTCACACCCTTGTTAAAAATTAACAAATGACTGTATAAATGAATATAGGTAATGAGATGCATGCTCAAACAACATGAAAAATTCTGTTCATTTATACTCATACAATTGCTCATACAAACTTTTTTCCAAAATGTTTGAGCCACAATTATTCCTCTAGTCCTCTTCTATAGTGTTTCATTGGATTGGCAAACATATTGGGAGATCTTTGATTCAAACTGCATACTTTCAATTATGTTCAAGTCTGGTGACTGAAATGGCCTTTGCACACTGTAATTCTGTGATCGGTTAGCCATTTCTTTTATGTTTCTGTTAATTTTGAGGTTTGTTTGGGATCATAGTCTCATCTGAAGTATCCATTTCAGCCAAGTTTGAGTTTTCTGAAGGGGAATGCAAGACCAAAATTGATCTTTTTCGCCATGCACACCAGCGGTAGGTTTGGTGTCGGAATAAGGACACCAAAGGTAAGTATTAAACTGGTACAGTATGGAACACATGGCTGGTGAAATGGCTGTAAGTCATCAAGGGTCTAAGGTATCAAACAAGCCCCAAACCATCACTCTACGGCCAGATATGGAGTAGATGTGGATGGATCGCTTTAAGGATTTCTTCTCCTGACTTTTTTCCCCATAGAGTTCTATAGGAAAATGAGTCAGGTGAAATAACCCTTGCAGTGATCCATCCACATCTACTCCATATCTGGCAACCGAGTGATGGTTTGGGGCTCGTTCGATAGCTCAGACCCTTGATAAGCCATTTCGCCAGTCATGTGTTCCATACTGTACCAGTGTAATTTACAGCTGAATCTAGTCTCACCCCCCAATTCCCATAGAGATCCATTCAAATGCAGAGAGGTTATAGTATCGCTTGTAACAGTACCTGAAAATAAGATATCGAGAATCTTTTGATGTTAATGGGTCACAGACTTCAGGAAGTAACAGCATGCAAAGGATATGTGACCAAATATAAAATATGATACTTTAAAAATACATTAAAGCAAAGGTTCTTTCTTATGTTCATTTCAGGCTTATTTTTGTTTGCTCATTAAGTATTTTGATTATAAATCCGTGTCTTCTCTTCTAGTTTTGCAGTTTGTGTAAAAGTGATACGAGTGGAGCCCAGCGGATGAAGCCCCTTCACTTGAAGGGCTCTGTTGTCTCTTTCAGATTTCCTGATTATTGGAGTTTGTGTAATTTAAAACCATCTTTATTCCTTCAGATGTTAAACACTCATAAAGCATGCATTGTTCAAGCGCAAATTTCCTTTATAATACCAGCCATGAGTGCCACAGTGTTTCGGAAACTCAACTCCCAAGCTCAACTCACAAGTAGGAAGCAGTAGCACCCTTGGGCAAAACACTTAATATGCAGAGGCTGGATATCCAGTTCTGCAAAAGCATAAATACATTTTTGAAACTCAACTGTCAGCGGCATCAGTTGGCCTGAATAAGGTAATGTTCAAAGGAATTAAATGATGCAATGTTTTACTTCTCATCTCAAAATCTCTAAACGATATTACCGTCTGCTTCAGTAAGCAGGTGAAATGGGGAGTAGCGCAGGAAAGGGAAGAACTTCTTAGTGCATCTGTTACTGGTGTTGTGTGCTCGCTTTTCTGGTAACAGCTCTGTAGCATACTTTGATTATACTGCATGTTTCTCACAGTTTTCATATGTTTCTACAGCCAGTGTCCCGTACAAGACACAAACCAAGGGCCTTCGGGGTCAGATACAAGCGCCCCAATCTCAGCTCTATACACTGCTGTCTCAGTAGTGGTTTTCAGAGTATCCCTATAATCAGTCCGGCAACATTTTTTGAGACCCAGGAAACCTGCGTGATGTCCTGGACAATAACAGCAGTCGCAGCCACACGGACTGGAAGGAGCAGGAGAGGCTCGCGGCGTGCTAACAGCGTGCTAACGGCGTGCTTGCGTGAGCACTCGCTCGGGGGAGCGCCGATCGGCGACCATGGGTGTTGCTTGGAATGCGACTACTATCTACTCAGTCGCGTCAAGTCCCCTTGACCAGCAGTGGCACGTTAATGACGAAGGGGTCAGGAGGATCACGGCGAGTGGGCGGCTGCGAAATGGGAGATGTCGGTACTGACTTGAATTTTAAAGCGGCCGCTGGAATGTCAGACGCACATTCACACAGACAGGGTGACCCACGCAACCCCCACCCCTCCCCCCCCCCTGTACATGACAAGAGTCAAAAGTCTTTTATCAGCGCACCCGTTGACGTCTGTCTTCCCCCTTCTCAACACTGCAAGCGGAGTGTCAGTCGCACTTCAAAGCTTTATTCTATCTAGATAACATTTTGTGCCTCTAGGTTTTTTCTTTTAAGCAGGGCACTGCATATGACATTGACAAATCAAAAATGGTAATGCATAAGCTCGTACTTATGTGGTTGGAAGATGCAGAAATGCATGCATTTTTATCCCCCAAATAACCAAAAACTAGAGTGCAGTCATGTGCTCTGGTCAGTTTGCCTATTAATTTGAAAAGAGTGTCCTTAACACAAAATAAAACTCATGACTCCGTATCTCCCAATCTGTGCCCCCCCCCCCACCGTTTCCCCTTTGTCTGCTCCGTGTAGTTCTGGTTGTGTGTGAACGCTGGAAATGTGTAAACGCAAGGCTCAACAAACTAGTAAAGGACACTGAGGGTCGCTAGCGCCATCTGGTGGCTCCTATTATTCAGTGGCCGCATCCAGCCAAACAGACGCAGAGCTGAAGGCTGCCATTGTCATTTTTCAACATTTTAGATGTCATTCCCAATACACCATATTCAAATGATACAATTCCAACCATTGCACATTCTTCTGATTTCTCTTCAATGGCATGGAGAAGGAGAGCCACTGTCAGACTGGGCCCTGGCAGTATACACCACATGTATGACGCATTTAAAAAAGAACCAAATCTCGGATAAATTCAGATCCAACTAAGAGATAACATTACAAAACAATAAAAGTGCAGTGCATCTCTCTCTCTCTCTCTCTCTCTCTCTCTCTCTCTCTCTCTCTCTCTCTCTCTCTCTCTCTCACACACACACACACACACACACCTCACCGTGTACCCTCCACTCTCCTATCAATTTCCTTTAGATGTTCCAAACGCACAACCGAAGTAACTGGATTCTTCCCTTTGACCAGCCAGTGTAGATATGAACCAAGTCATACAATAGGGCATTCATGATGCCTGCAATGCTATGTTCCCTCCCTACCCCCTCTCCACCCTCTCTCCCTCCACCCCTCCCTCCTCCCTTCCCCCTCTCCACCCTCTCTCCCTCCATCCCTCCCTCCTCCCTTCCCCCTCTCCACCCTCTCTCCCTCCATCCCTCCCTCCTCCCTTCCCCCTCTCCACCCTCTCTCCCTCCATCCCTCCCTCCTCCCCAGCTGCACAGGAATCCAGTCCAACTTCTAGAAGCCCCCCCCCCCCCCTCCACCCACCAACAACAACCCCCTCCCACCTCTAAAAGAGGGCACAAAAGAATAGGAAACTCAGTGGTAGGAACACAAAGGCTGACTTCATGGCGAGTCACAGACACTCGAGGGGAGAGGGGGACCTATTTAGGAGCTGCGCAGCTGCACCGATTTATTTTAAAAATGGAGAAAAGGGAGGAAAGGTCATCTTGCTGATTTTATTTTCAGTTACCCTTCCAGGCTCATTCAAATTTGCCGTTTGATTATATGTCACAATGACAGAGCAATCCAGCATATATACTCTATATTAGCTAGCCTACACCATACAAATATTATGATAAATTTTCAGTTTTTGTAGCTGAAAGTAGGATTATATTTTTTGTCATTTATCAACTTATTTATATCAATTTCTTAGATTCTTTTCACCTATATGAGTGATGACATGTTTTCCAACTGTATTATAACTGCTACAAACATGGTAGATTGCCCATGATAAGCTAAATCCCAAATAATAATAATAATAATAAGAAGAAGAAGTCATTACCACCATCGTCACCCCCAGCATAACCCTAATTACTATAACCCTCCATTAATATATTAACCAACACTTTAAATTCCCATCGTGAGAAAAAACATTGACTGACTTCATTAACGCAACTTCTGCCAGTGTGGCTAGTGCTCCATCTTTGAGATACTTGCTGGGCAGCATTTGGTAACATTGCGGCCCTACATGCACTAACAACCACCTGTCCAAATGTCTCTTTTCCACCAGCCTTATGGTTAAAATCTCAACTTCACACCTGCAGGTTGTGGTTTAATTCCAAGAAAGGTGAAATCAATGATATTTGCATCTGTGATATCAATATTAATGTTGAGTTATTTTTTAAATAAGAGAGAGTAGTTGAGACAATGTACCCATATCCTGTCTGTTCCGTCTCCCGGCCTGGCACTCGGTGCTTGGCACTCAGCCCTGCAGTGATGGATTGGTGCTGCTTTCTGGGCAGTAAGCTCCATCTTCGTGGCATGCCATGTCAGTAACCACAGGATGAACTCAGTCACCGTCAGCTGTGTGTGCCGTACACTCAGCTCTCTGATTCCAAAGGGACACATGAGTTTATCTGAAAAGGACAGATAAAAATCATGTTTTATTACACATTTGTGAATATCAAATGTGATTATTTGGTACAGGAGTACAGACAGAATTGGCCTAAATCTTACTGATATGGTCTGTAAAAATTTGGATTCCTGACAGTGTAATGTTACATTTGATGGGTTTCATCTGTGTACTGTATATTGCTATTATCATATTAAGACTATGGGATTTTCAAAATTAGATATTTATTTTTGTTAAAGTTAGTTTTCATGCAGTAGAGCACAGGATGAATGTTGCGATATCAAGACAGCCAATTACAAAGCAGACTTGTAGCCCCTGCCATGATAAAGTTATGTCACTATATGAAGTGACATTAGCCTACATGTGATCCTTGTGTATCCAGCAACTCATGGACAGTAAATTCAGCAGCTGAGTGAATGCAGTAATTTCACTCAATGCCTTGTTAATATAAAGATCATACGTGATGTCAGTTGTGCAATTATTAGACCTACGCATAATAAGGTTCCAGTCTTACATTAAACTAATGTAACTAATGTTTTGAGAAAAACACATCTTTTTTATATTTTTTGATGGTCACATTTAAGAGAACAGGTTAGCTTGCTGCATTAGTTTGTTTGTAAGACCTGAAGGTATTCTTGGCTTGACATATCTTGTGACATAACTTGATTTTACAGGCTAGTAAGGGCTGCCAAAGCTCCTCGGCTTCACAAAACAAGCAAACACACTTCAAGCAACTCCAAAGCAGTTTGTACATTGAGATCATGCCTTCGGATGTGGTACATATGTATATTAACTGTTCACACTTTAAAAAAATTACATTTAATCCTATTTTCAGTTGTAACTATTTCCTATGGCGCATGTAACCCAAGACTGCTGTGCACAAGGAAAGAAGTACCGGCATGATATAAAAACTGATGTCTACTGTATGGTTATAATTAGGATTAAACACTATAAAAATGATCTGTTCATATGCACTGACTCTATCTAAAATCTAATCTAAAATCTTGTTTCCTATATCTAAATCAATAATCTCCTTCATTGAACAAAAAAAAACTGTCTGCTCCAATCAAAAACATACACTAATGCAGAAATAACCACAGAAACTGAATTCCCTTTTCCTTTAATGTAATGTAATGTTTCTTTAAAAGTCGAAATGGATAAAATCATGGTAAATCTTTCGCACAGGTTATACAGAATTTATGCAGCAGGACATAATATTTAGCAACGTTATCAGCAATATTTACAATTATTTTTACTAAAATACAAAATTTATTCAGAACTCTCTTCATTTCAAAGATATTTATGTTTTTGAAAAATGCATCGTGTATGGAAATTAATAAATTACTGTGATATTTATTTGGGGTACGGAGAAGAAGGATACCATCAAATAATTATACTGGGGTTCATACAATACTCATATAATATAATGTGGCTTTTTCTCTTGTATACAAATATACAATATACTACTTCAATATACAAAAGAGCAATTCTAGTTCAGGCATTTTGTGGACGTGTGTACATTCTATATGCTGAATTCCTCTGTAAGACTGTTAATTAGCTGTCATAAATATTCTGTCCAGTTGAATGTTTGACATGGTGTGGTGATGAATGGCTGAATCAATTCAATCCCTAAGTTATGAGATCACTTTTTTTGCAAAATATGACCTAGTCCATGAATTTTTGACTGTTGACCTTCTCTTTCTCTCGCCTCCTTTCCTTAGCATTCTTTCAGCAAAGTTCAGGAATTTCCCTAGGAATTTTTTTGCCAACTATACAGAACAAAAGGGTGCGCTCTCTCTCTCTCTCTCTCTCTCTCTCTCTCTCTCTCTGTCTCTAACATGTTTATCAAACTACTCTCTTTCCTCATGAAATACAATAGTTTTACAAGAAAACCCAACAATAAGCAAATTTTATATAGTTCAGTTTGATGGGATTAGGGAACTATTTATTACATGGAAATGGAATACTACGGTACATTATTGCCAGTCAGTCATGCACACCTGGAGCATGAACTCTTGACCTCACTAGTCAGGAGTCCACCTCACAATCACAGACTGCTACTGACATGGTACAGCATCGTCATGGTCACATGTCCGGTCAGTGAGAGGGCTCATGTGCATTTCAAAACACTGGGAGAAAAGCCACGTGAATATTATTCACAGCCTGTGCAAACAACCACGTTAATACATTTTTAAAAGGCTGTATATAACTGGGGACTTCACTATATTTCGGGCACAATTCCAAAGGATGCAAAACTTCCAAATTCATATGTAGAATAACAGTGAACCTATTATTTGAATATGGTAACGTAAATAAATGGTTCAAATGTAATTATCTGGTAAGGTGTTGTTGGTTTATAATCCCATCAGTATGTATATATGATAACAGTTTAGGCCTACTTTAAAAAAGGGGCTTTACTTTTAAAATAGCCTCGTGCTATGGTCTACACAAAAACGTTCTCAACGCAATAAAAAAATAGTGCTTGGTACACTAATAAATCGATATATAAGATTTTTAAGGAACTATCGTTTGATTTTAGGAAATAGATTAGAATTACTGTACTAGGCCTATTATTACTTCAAAAGTTCAGGACAGGTATGTCGTAGACTATATTCCGTTATTATTATTATTTATTTTATTTATTTTTTCTTTTTTTATTATTATTTTTATCGTGAAACCATAGTCTCTCCAGGCGTATAACGAAAAACGCTACAAGTTTAAGGCTTGAAAAATTATTTGCATGTAGATGTAGTAAAAAAAAAACTGACGCACCATTTTTTTTTTTTTTTTACTGATGATGATTTTATTATTTTATGTCTTAACGTAATCCAAATAACAATACGTTATAATGTAGGCTAAATACGTTATAATGTGCAGGCCCATTTTAATAAATTAAGTCTTTACATGAAAAAGTGCAATACATTTATAATAGGCTATTTTTTAAGTGTTTACAGATTAGATTTTACTCAAAAACACATTATTTGTAAAAAATAAAAAATAAATCAACGGCAGAAAAACAAGTAGGATTGGCGTGGTCATCTGTCCTGCCACTTTTAGCTAAAGCAATTAATTTGCCATCTTTCCAATTGTCAGCTTTTCATTAAAAATACCGCCCTTTACAAAACATTACAGACGGAGTAGATTGATAAATTATTATTTATAATAATAATAATAATAATAATAATAATAATAATATTGTTGTTGTTATTCTTATTATTTACACGTTCATTGTCCTTCATGGTAGGCCTAATCTTCAGGTAGGCTAATAATACAAAATAAATAATACAATGAACAAATTAATTAAATATTAAATATCAATTACATTTGTAGTTTACTAGCAAATTTTTTGCCAATGTTTGAATTCTTCTGCCAATGTTTCTATATAATTAATGTACATGTGTATAACCCTCTATGGTATAACCTGCAGAATTCGTTCGTTTCTAATTATTCAATCTTTCATAAATCAGTTAGAAATTTGTTTTATTGATGTTTCTCAATTTTTCCCAAAGTAACAAATTATAGGCTACCAGTTAAAAGCAATATGAATATATCATACCTGAAAAAGTCTCGAAGCTGTAGATTTGAATGAGTTTACTCTATTAAATGTCGAAATTAAATATTTGGTTAATATTAAAGATCTTGTCAAGTCAAACTTAGTCTGCAACTTTAATTAAATATGAGCGATGTATTTACCATAGCCTATTATAAAAACGAAAACGAAAAGTTACTGAATTCATAGAAAAAAAAACATACAAGTTATTTAGAACATATGTTGTGTTTGGCATAACATCGGTTTCGATAAGATTAAAGGTTCACGTTTTTATTATTCAGTTTTTTCTATTTTTACATGTATAGCCTAATGCAGTATTCATACTGAGTTACATTTATTTTCTTGCCGGGTAAACGATTAAAAGTTGGAAACAGGATTTCCGGAAATTGATTTATCAACAGTCTTTCTGTCAAGTTTGGCATCATGATCTAAATGTTTTACGAAACAAAGCGTAACTGAACAACTTACAAGCAATTAGATAACTAACTATTGAAATTATAATTCTGTTTTATGTGGAAGTAAGTCCTATATGTTATTCATCGTAACATCATACAGAAATTATCCGCTTGTTTCCATAAATATTACAATTTTTCTTACTACAGATGTTCGTCCACATAAGCAGTTTGAATGTCAGATCAACTGTACCAACATAAGTCACTGACACTGACATTTGTGTTGATGTTTGTTTGACCCAACTCCGTTCATTCTTAATCATCGGGGGAAGGCTAGTTACGAAAGTTATTTTTTTTAAATAATATAGAAAATATATTGAAATTAATTTGAAGCTAGTCGGGCTGTCACATGTGGACAGACTTACATTCCAATGCATATAGATTCAGTGGCTTTATATACGAACAGCAGGCAAGCTAATTTAACACTGATTTCATAGTTTGTTTGTTTTTTTTTGGGCTTTTGTTTCGTTTTTGGTTTTTGCAGTGAAATATAATCCAAGAAAATGTTCAGTTAGGCATGAGTGTATTATTTACTGTGAAGTTCATGTCAGCCACCCTTTCACCTCCCCTCTCTGATTCTCTTCCCCTTTCTTTTCCCTGAGTCCTTACCCCCAAATCATAGTGCCACATTTACTCAGACCCTCTCTGAAACCCTGCAGGGAACACTTCATTGTTCCTTATGATGTTGTATCACACCTTTCTTTATTTCTTTACACCCGGAATTAAAATTTTCACTGAAGTTACAGAAACAGGTATTGGTATGAACTTGCTGTTAATACTGGTTCAGAACCACCTGTGCTATGCCGTCTACTCACGCTTACAAACATTCGCAATCACCACAGAAAACGCAGTCTGATATTTTACCCATGATACATGAAACATATCCGCTCTTGTGCACGAGACATCATTATTATGCTTAGCCCTGGAACTCAGGCCAAGTTCACGTCGAGTGGCGTCAGGCTTGCAACGGCTCCTGTCCTCGATAATGCTATCCTTCACTGGATACACATACACACTAAGACGCAGAAACTCACTTCAGAGCCGAGGCCAGGCCACAAATCCTGAGGTACCAGGCAGTCAGTGGAGACGTGCATTCAGTTCCCCCCCCACCCTCTCCACAAAGATGTTTTTAGCAGGCAGAGACACAACATATAAATCCATATCCACAGCAGTCTTGCAGTATTTCGTATGTGTTCGTGAGTGTACTGAGAGGCAGGAAAAGAGACAGTCCGAAAGGACACACGTCTTTTTCTCTCTCTTTTTTTTCTAAATACACAAAACTGCTTTTTGTTCCTCATTTTTCATTTAAAGTGGGTAATAGAAGAGGAGGGGGGGGGGGGTGTTCGTTTGATCACATGATTACAATTCACCTGAGAAAACACAAAGAGTGCAAAGAAAGAGAAGAGAAGGAATGGGAGAGAGGGAGAAAGAGAGAGAGAGGGAGACAGAGAGATTCACTCATGCTAAGGGCTCCCTTATCAGAGTCAACATTCATGGATGAAGGATAAAAATAAGTGATTTTTTTGGGGGAAGACAGAAAGAGCGATGGAAACAGGGGCTGATTGTTGAACGGAACAGTGTTCGTGTTTGTGTTCATTTGGGGCTGTAATATTCTCCCCTCGTTGGACTATATTTACCACCTGATGCCACCACAGTTCATATGTGGGCTTTGTGTTTACATAATTGACTGTGGATATACGCCGTTATAAAACTCGCACATAAAATTTGTTAAGTCAGCTCAGTGCACAAGACAGATAAAAGTCCACTGAGCCATTGCATTGTGTTTCAGTTCGGTGAGGTACAGTATAGCATAATGTAGGCCTGCGAGAAATCTCCAAGCATTGGCTTACAAATTGAGCATTGCTTAGTGCAACAGCACATTGCACAGCCCTTCTTTATATTACTGTGGCGACTAAATATATACAGGAAAAAAACATAAATTTAAGACTTTAACACTGATGCACTGAAAAAATTTATATTTCTTGAGGGTGTTATATTAGAAGAAGAAGAGATGCTGCAGCCTATATAGAACTCTGATTATTCTGTAAAAACATGATGACGTTTATATTCCACAGCCCATACACCTGACAGCAGCTGGACTGTCACGGCATGCGTGTGCTAGGTTTGACTAATGCGCACCAAGTTCAGGTGCAGCACAGCCCAGCCCGGCCCGGCCTGCCGTAGTGCACTGCAGAAGCAGATTAGCACACTGTCGTTCAGCTCGAGCCAATCCATCGCTGCTCAGTGCCATCCGGCTGAGCAGGTTAAACGTAGGGTGGAAGGCTGCCCAATGAGATGTGCCCTCTCTCCCTCTCAGCTCTGGCCCCCAGGGGCACAAGAGGTAGCAGAGGTCTGAAGAGACAGGTCTGAGACAACAGCCTACAATGAGCTCCCCTGTGGCCCTTACAGCTAATTAAAGTGACTTCAAAAAGGTCACTTCAAAGTAGGGTGCTGCTGCTGCTGTGTGTGTGTGCGTGCGTGCGTGCGTGCGTGCGTGCGTGCGTGCGTGCGTGCGTGCGTGCGTGCGTGCGTGCGTGCGTGCGTGAGTGTGTGTTTGTGAGTGTGTGTTTGTGACTGTATGTGTTTGCGTATGTGTCTGTGTGTGTATGCGTGTGTGTCTGTGTGTGTGTGCGTGTGTGTGTGATGCCAAATCTGGACCAAAGCTACTATGCACCCTCGTCTGCATAGTACCACCCTGGCCTTCACTACACTTCCTGATGCAGGATTTTTTACACTCAGGGAGGGACATGATTTATGAGATTAGAGAATACAGATAGAAATTAGTCTATATATGCATGAAAAAATCTATCTCAATAAAAATTCCAGGTAAAAACAGAAATAGAAATAGACAAAACAAGAGAGACATTTCAAAGAAAATGAAATCTGAAATACCCATATTAAAACAATATCTGTGTGATACTGAATGCTGAAGCTGGTGGTAAAAGAATGGTAAAACTTCCAACCAGATTAAAATAACAACGATCCAAATCGGAAGACTGTGTACATCATTATAAATAGTGGCTACAGCGACATAGCGTGGGCAGAAGTACACGCAAGGTACACCCAAGCACACAAATTCATATTCAAAGGGCTGATTTCATGGCTGACAGATGGCCAATGTACTGTATGCGAATTGTGTCCATTTGATTTTCTAATTTGAAAAAGGGTGCGTACAAAAGAAATAGTCAGTAAGAAATCTGGCTACATTAATGGGTTACGTTAAAACATATTTCTGCACAAAATGTGCATTTAGCCATTATTGCTGTGCCTTACGCTATATCACTTAATATGCATGATGTAATCTCCAAATAGCATGTGTGCACAGACTTTTCTATCTAATGCCTGAGTACTCCTCGAAGTGGAATTGTATACACATGCCGTATTGACCTTTATTCAATCAACATTTCGGCTTTGACTTGCAAGTAAATACCAATGTGACCTTTTATTTTCTCAGTCCCCGTTTGGCTAATTATTTTTGTGAATTTGGCAAGTTAAATTGCTGAACTCACCAAACAATTTACAAATGGGAAAAAGATACTTGGATTAATTGTGAGTTAATATTAAGGACAAATTTTGTTGATTGAATTCAGGCCAATGTGTCACATTTTGGTGAGGAGTAATGAATGTTCCCACACACCCTGGCCACCCTCAAACCATAAACAGTCCACCCTCCACACTGGAAAACAACCACATCTATTTATAAAGCCCCTGACTGTGGTTACTTTAGTCCATTATTTTTCTTAAAGAACAACAGATCATATTTCTCAGAAAAAGATGTGATGTTTACAGCAAATCCCAGTCACATGAAAGCTGTCTACTGAGGAGTGCAACTCAAAACCTTGCTGCACTGCCATTTTTATGATTTTCACATTCATGTGACCCATAAAGGATTCGTTCACTTTCTGAGTTTTTTAATATTATTTCAGCTGTATGTATGTTTCTGATTTGGCCCAGACAGTTTTGTGTGTGATGTGAACAATTTTTACTGCTTTAAGTGAACACGTCAGATTTACACAAATCCCCTACATCATTAAGAAACATAGGATCCAAACGGTGGTGGTCATCTGTATTGGATCATATTTTTACACGTTCTTTAACTTCCTTCATGCAGTAAACCTATAACCACAAATTATGTTGGGCAACATATTTTCAAATTGATGATGATTTATGTTCAGACATTCTTAAACAATCAATCAATCAATCAATATGTATTTATATAGCGCATTTCACAACAAGTGAATTGTGTCCAGCATTCTAATTTACAACAATGACTAAGCACATAATATTTTGTGTAAGACATCAAAACATATAACAAGCTTGGTTAAATGTGTTTCCCATGCAATAGACAAATTATATTGAAATCAGATGAACCACAAAAGCTATATGTGAGGAGATTTTGCCAATTGCTTTTGTCAGACACCAGTGAGAATGTGTGGGGTCTGTAACCACGTCCCTAATTGGTCTTTTAATGACCAATGGGGCCCTGTCCCAGGCTTTATGAAGGGTCATATATAAGTCTATTGTAGTACACAATCTGTAATTGTAATAATGGAATCAAAATGTAAGTTCTGGTGATCCTCCTGAATATGTGCAATCAGTTTTGTAGAAGCAAATTTTATCCAACACCTCCCTAAGCGGTACTTCTTTGTCAAATTTTACTTTTACACGATATATTCATTCCAAACAATGCCATCAGTTCTGAAATACCAAGAATGGGAATGGAGAGGACATTACATTTCCTTGGTACGTCATTATTGTGAAGGTAATTTCCCGTCTTCGACTCGAAGTAAAAATCATAGGCAAACAAATCCACAATACACTTCATTTGGAAGTAGTCGTTTATAATGGTTTCTTTATTCCTGAACTTTCAACTGATTTGGTGTTCACGTGCTTTATATGTATTTTTAACTGTATCGCTTAACAGAAAATAATTGGGTCGTATAATACATTTCAATGTTGTGATTCTGTGTCATTTAAATGGTGTGTGCGTGACACAAATTGTAGCTAAATCGTTTAGTTGACTATTTTTATCCAATTATTTACACTGACACGTATATCTATCATAAAGAAACCCATCATGGTTTTATGCATTCCAGTATAGACTTCTAAATAATTCCCCAGTAAAATCACAGCACTTTAATTTGTTCTCTCTGTGGTGAAGGATTAACAGAAATCACCAGAGAAATCCCGCCCCCTTGACAGAAATCGGGAAAATAATCACCAACCAACCAATCACTACAGAGAAAGGGCGTAAGGAACCAAGGTGGCAGTGTCGCGTCCGTGTAGACGTGCTGTTCCTTTAAGAATTTTTTTCTTTCCTCACACAACGAGCTCTTTAAGCCCGGGCGTGCGACACAGAGCAGGCATTCATTAAGGGGCACTGCGAACGAGGGGGCTGGGGAGAGAGCGAGAGCGTCACTTTGGCAACTTGGGAACACACCATCTCTCGTGTTTAGCGGGCGACCTGCATTTCTCCACAGAAGTAAGGCGATTACAACTCCAACTGTCTCTCTCTTTCTCTTCATTTCTCACTGAGAGGATGGCTCCATGTCTCCCTTTTCCTAATAATTTTAGAACCTGTTCATATTAAATGTCATCTTCTTCACCGGCATCTCCATGGGCATAGTCATTATTATTATTATTATTATTATTATTATTATTATTATTGTTGTTGTTGTTGTTGTTGTTGTTGTTGTTGTTAGGATTATTATTAATATAATTACTAGTATTATTACTGTTTCTGTTGTTAATAACAACCACAAGAAAAAGACCTACTTTGTTGTTAGCAACAACGAAAATTACTATTATTATCATTGTTGTTGTTGTTGTTGTTGTTGTTGTTGTTGTCGTTGTAGGTCTTAACTTTCAGATTTTGCATGGAAGATATTCCAAAAAACGAAATCTTGTTTAGCTGTAGACTACCTCCTTGATTTTGTTGCTTCATATAATTAAAATCACAACTCACATAGATTATTAGATACAGCAAAAACAAATTCCCACGGTTTTTCTGTTGGGAAACGTCTATCATTCACAAAGATTAATACAGAAAGATGTCAACATTAACAATATGGATTTCGTTTCCAAATAATATAATAATAGGCTATATTTCGAAGAGGTACAATTTATCTTTATGATAAACATAATATACACAAATCATAATATACACAAATTTTCACATTCAATACAATGATTTTGTAAGAAATTATTACTTGTCTGATTATTTGCACATAATCACACTGTCCGTCGTAGATATGAGACTACATCTGTTTGGCTATATCATGTTTTTTTTTGTTTAGCAACAATAATTAAGACTTGAAACATGCCGTTAGGGGACTGATGTTTAAAGAGGATCATGATTTTGAGTACAAAATTACGTTATGTAACGAAGTTGAATTACCTGTTTTTAATCTGCGAGAAGAGTTTGTTCTTCCCAATTATTCAAACTATGTATTACATGATGTAGTTGCAGTCAAATGTCTATGCTATGTTCCGTAGCTATATGTCTGTAGACTTTGTTTCATTTGGTTGCTCTTGTTGTTATGCTTATACGCTTTGGACAGGTGCACCTTTAGGCCTTAATCTATGCTGGGGCAGGTGACCAGATACTGTGGAGTGGAGTGGAGCACCAAGAGCCGTCTTCCGAATGGTTTTCTCGTGTAGGCAGTTTATTGATGTGTTCTGTAGGCTACATAGGCTATGTTATTCGTGTTCAATATTGTGCTTTTGATAGAATAGTATACTTAATATCGCAAGGAAATGTCAAACCCTGGCAGTTTGATGAGTTAAATAAAATATGGAGGAAATGCAATTGCGTTCCAAATGGAACTTTCACATTTGTTACGGCAAATAGCCTACTGAAAAACATTTCACAGCGATAAATCACTTTCTAACAGCGTCTTAATCACAATTAACCTTAAAATAGTTCATAATCTTTTTAATCGCATTTGTCTGATCCTTATTTAAAAATTAAGATAGCCTTCAGAAAAATAATGCAAAATAAATTGATAATATTTTTAGAAGATTTATAGATTAAAATTCGATCGTCGATAAAATATCACATGTCAGGTCAAGCAATGGTTTATTTTTATTTCTGTTTTAAATGTAGGTCTAAACGCACTGTAATTCAAATTTAATTTAAGAATGCATAACATGATTTTATTCAATTCACGCGAATAGCAAAAGTATTTATTCGAGATTTGAAAATAATACGAGTTTAATGGTTGCTGAAATAAACGAAACGTGTAGGCCTGCTTGTAGCTACCATTACGCTACCACTGAAATGTTTTAGGCATCCAATTTTATAAAGCGTTGTATTCAGGAGCTACGCGCCAGGTGTTTTATGATATTAACAACCACACAAACATTAATACTTTACTTGTTAAACATATTTTAGCATAGACTAACCAAGTAGCCGAATGTAGAAAATGCTGAGAAAAGACTGTATAGGCGTGTGTATGGCTTACGTTATGTAATTTTATATGGATAAATGGTTACAAGCAGTCATATTGCTTGCTTATAATATATATTTTCCCTATTGTGAGACCCATGTAAACTGGCCGGCAAGCCAAGGAGAATGATTGCTTTGTGTCGCAATGTATTCATTGACAAAACAAAACGTGTCGAGATACAGAAGCTCTCTGTTTAGGCGACAGAGCGTGTGCCTGGGCTGGACTCTGAGTGCCGTTCAAATCGCAAGTCTACAATACTCGTGCAAATAGCATATTGTTTACTTTGGAAAAAAACATCATTTCAAATAGCCTAGATCTTTAGATCCACGAATGATGAAGTTGACTGACACCTGTTTTTTCAACCCAGATTTGAGCGACACGTTAGGCCTATAATTTAATTGAAACATCTGACAGGCAGACATAGGCCTATATCGGTCTATAATTAAGCAAGCATATATACAATGAATATTGAAGAAGGTCTTCCAACGAGCTAGGCCTAATGAAATGTAAAGACGGTAAACTTAAGATACAGTGCCTGCGCTCTGAAATAAATTAAAAGCAAATTAGTGTAAATTCCATTAGTGCAAATTCGAGAGACGGTCAGACAAGTGCTGAATGGCTAGACTGGACTATGCCTGCGTGCACTCGGGAAGCAAGAGCAAGCCTCAAATTAAGAGGACTGTGCAAATTACCAATCCACTGTTAATCATAGGCCTACCACCAATTTACCTATAGCGCCTTGAGCAGAAGTAGGCGTGGACCCTTGGACAAGCGCACCTATGTAAAATACATTTGTCAATCTGAGATTCTCAGGTCGGTTTGAATATAAAATATACTGAAGATGTGTTATAACACACCCCTGCCGATATATTTGTTGGGGTGTAAAATACGTTGGAATGTGTATTCGAATAACACAGGCCTAGCCGATAACTTTTTTAAATTTGTATACAGTTTGTACATTGAAATTAATAAAAGATAGTGAGGAAAACATTTCTTTTGCATTAGTCAGGAACAAATTACCATTGCCGTTGAGCTGAATGTTCTAAACAATATAAAACAAAATAAACAAGCAACAGTTGTTCTTTTGATTTGTATGTAGCTTAGTAGCCTATAGGGCAGGCTATATGAAAAGATCTACTTGTAATCATCAGATCTATGACCATTCCGGTAACCGTCATCGTTATAAAATGGACATATAGGCCAATATAACGCTTTACCCTATCCACTGATAAATAACCATGCACGGTTCTCCTGACACATGCACACACACTTCTTATATTTTCAGCGCCTGTCCCATATATAAGAACTCAGTGGTATAAATCGAATCTTTGTAGTAGTGTAGTCTCGTGTTATTCCAACACTTTCTCTCCCGAGAGCTTTCAATTACCGTCAAGCTTTAAACAGCAGTTTATTATGGGCAGTGGGGGATAGGCTATTTAACAGACACGCATGGCCAAACCATGGCGATATGTAAACTGACAGCTTAACTGGACAAAAATAACTCATATGCTACGCTAAAAGGTGTATACCTTATTCGTTTAAATTTGGGGTAACTATTTGGTTATTTGTACGCTTATAAGGCTAAAGGACGTCTCCGATGGTTTCAACCAGACTACAAAGTGTCGCCGTGGTTCGACAGACGCCTGAGGATTGTTGACAATTTATTTACACTGGGTTGGGTTTCTGCTGCTCAGAGTCAGAAAACTGCTCAGAAAAGTCACAAAGTAATTGTGTTCTTTTTTTTTAAATAAAAAAAATGCTGGTGTTCTTAGTTACGAGCTGCAAAATACATGTGCTAGGCCTATTTTGTGCTCTATTTTCTATTTTTAAGTAACTGTTTCAAATAGGTTCTTTTTGTATTTTTTGCAGGGAAAACCGCCTACACAAAAAGGAGAAAATACAACATTCACTTTAGGCTACGAAAAAAGGGGTGAGATTGGGAGCAGAAGAAGGAAGGATAAGTTAACCCGCTCGCACAGTGTGGGTTTGTAGCCTATACTCTACGAATGGAAATAACCCAGTCAGCGGAGAATTCTGGAAGTCCAACAAGCGACTAAAAAAGACAAAACGTCGAGAGGAGGAAAACAGCCCAAAAGTAAAACACGAGCTCATCTTTGCATGTTGGGACTTTCTGATATTTGACAACGATCCGAATAAACTGTATGCAATTGGGCCTATATAGCTACGACATAGGCCATTTGTCGAAATAGGCCTCCCAACTAGGACATATTTACATTATTCATTCAGATCCTCTTGTTACATAGACATGTCGGGAGAAGATCAGAGTTTATCAGAAGTGGAGATGAGTCCTGGAGCCTCCGACGATGCTCTCTCGCTGTCGCCTGGTCACTGTTCGGGGGCAATGGGTGGGAGCGACTCACCTTTAGCCGCGCCGCAGCATCAGATTCCAGGTGTGGGCAGCGATACTGGAGGAACCACTGTTAAATCGGAAGAAGAAGATGACCGTTTTACGGTTGGCATTCGTGAGGCGGTCAGCCAGGTGCTGAATGGGTACGACTGGACTTTGGTGCCCATGCCCGTGCGTGTCAACGCAGGAAGCAAGAGCAAGCCTCACGTTAAAAGGCCTATGAATGCCTTCATGGTGTGGGCGCAGGCTGCACGCCGGAAACTGGCCGACCAGTACCCTCAACTGCACAACGCCGAACTCAGTAAAACTTTGGGCAAACTCTGGAGGTATGAATTTACATCCTTCACCTTCTCTATCATGGGTGTACTTTCAGGCGTATTGTAGCCAACGGTTGGCATGTTAAATCATTAAATCTTGTACAGTGTGTTAATGGATGTATTAGGCTACTCTAAAATATATTAATTGTGTAGCCTACATATTCAACTTTGCTAGCCTACTTCACATATCTACGTCATTCCTGTATTTAACCCATAATGCACTTGCATTTAAAAAAAATTACAAAAATTAAAAAAAATTACAAAAATTTAAAAAAATTACAGCAGCCTCGCATTAGTTATTTGGGTGGAAGCCTAGACATCTGTCTATTCGAATGTATGCTGTATAATGCAAGTGAACCGCAAGTTGATCTTTTTTAACTGTCTTATTAAAGCAGGCTAGCTGAAGGGAGTTATTAGAACAGACTGACATCCTCATTTGTGACACTGAATAAGGGTTCAGTATAGCGTCAATATTGTCAATATTAATAAGTCTGAATTTGTATAGTTATGTGATTCCATGTATATTTAATGAGTGAATTATTTCATGGATGAAGCCAAAGGCAAATTTCCAATTGTGGGCAATAAAGTTTTTCTGATGTAAAATAATTACTTTTTATTATTACTATTATAGCATTTTTTAGACATTCTTACTAGAAAACAAGGGAACAACTCCAAGAGTAAAAAAGGCTGAAATTGAAAAATAATTGATATTTAAATAAAAAACTGACAATTATCCTACTCAAGGAAACTATATTTTAAAACATCGCTGTGTTCCCAAGGTCCATAGCTACTCTTGATAATTCAAACTCAGTACTGTCATGCACAAAATTTCCCGTTCAAAAAATGGTGTGCATTGCTATATCCCATTATCATCCCTAGGGGGAGGACTTGTGCGTCAGTTTTATTCAAAGCACAGGAAACAGGGACAGGTTTCCTTATGCATGCAAACTCCAAAAATTAAGGTTTTGATACAATGTGCATTACCATAATTCTGTGACACATTAATAACATTCTCTTTTGAGCATTGGATCAAAATTGATTTGATTGATTGAACTACAAAATTACGTATTGTTTGAGAGAAAAATATACATCTAGGCAAGAGGTAAACCGTTAAGTCAAATGAAGGACTTGAGTCCGGATGTTGCAAAAAATGAAGAACTATCCCTGAGGATGTGCATGTCTGTGCTATTAGTTAAGGAACGCAATTAGTTGGGACATCAGGTGTTTATAGTGAACTCAAATGACACATAATTTCTCGCGCACCATTACATTTGCATTGATCCTGACTAAATGATGTCACTGTCTCCTTCTTCCTCCCCTCAGACTCCTGAGTGAGAGTGACAAGAGGCCGTTCATCGAGGAAGCAGAACGGCTGCGCAAGCAGCACAAAAAGGACTACCCCGAGTACAAGTACCAGCCCCGCCGCCGCAAGAACGGCAAGCCCGGCTCCAGCTCAGAGGCTGACACCCACTCTGAAGGTGAGGTCAGCCACAGCCAATCACACTACAAGAGCCTTCACTTGGAGCACGCCCACTCCGGGGGAGCAGGGTCTCCATTGGCCGATGGGCATCAGCCTCATTCAGCAGGTGAGCTGTGGGGTTTGATGGGCGCTTTTTTTTTTTTTACTGACAAGAAGCCGTAAGCCCCTCCCCCCCAACATATCCCTTCAGTCTCTCCTCCTTTTACAAAGCGTCTGTTTATTTCTCCGTCCCTTTCTCTCTCTCTCTTTTAGTTCACTCCTTTCTCTTCTCTTTGCTGAGTACTAGTATGTGGCCTGCAGCCTTTGTAATGCCTCTCTCTCTCTCTCTCTTTCATGTCTGGTGCAGGTCAAAGCCACAGCCCCCCAACACCCCCCACCACTCCGAAGACAGAGCTGCAGTCTGGGAAATCGGGAGAGGGGAAGCGAGAGGGTAGCGGAGGAGGAGGGGCCAGGGGAGGGCTGGGTCCTGCAGGGGAGGGGGGATCGGGTTCGGGCGCAGGGAAGCCACACATCGACTTCGGCAACATGGACATCGGCGAGATCAGCCACGAGGTGATAGCCAACATGGAGCCCTTCGACGTGAACGAGTTTGACCAGTACCTGCCTCCCAACGGACACCCGGGCATGGGGCAGGGCGGGGCAGGTGTAGGGGGCGCCGGGGCGGGGTCCTCGGCCACGCCCTATGCCTACGCCCTGGCGGCGGCTAGTGGACACTCAGCCTGGCTCTCCAAACAGCACCAGCAGCAACACCACCACTCCTCCTCCCTCAGCCCAGACTCCTCTAAGGCTCAAATCAAGAGCGAGTCCGCATCAGGGGGTCACTTCACCGAGGCTGCCTCGGGGGGTTCCCACGTCACCTACGCCCCACTCGGCCTGCCTCACTATGGCTCGGCCTTCCCCACGCTGGCCTCCAGAGCCCAGTTTGAGTATGGAGACCACCAGCCATCCAGCTCCTACTACACCCATTCGGGCTCACCCTCGGGCCTGTACTCCGCCTTCTCCTACATGGGCCCTTCCCAGAGGCCCCTCTACACCACCATTACCGACCCGGGCAGCGTGCCCCAGTCACACAGTCCACCGCACTGGGAGCAGCCCGTCTACACCACCCTCTCCCGACCCTGAGGGGCAGCTCGTCTACACCACCCTCTCCCGACCCTGAGGGGCAGCTCGTCTACACCACCCTCTCCCGACGCTGAGGGGCAGCCATCTACACCACCCTTTCCCGACCCTGAGGGGCAGCCCATCTACACCACCCTCTCCCGACCCTGAGGGGCAGCTCGTCTACACCACCCTCTCCCGAGCCTGAGGGGGAGCCGTCTACACCACCCTTTCCCGACCCTGAGGGGCAGCCCGTCTACACCACCCTCTCCCGACCCTGAGGGGCAGCCCGTCTACACCACCCTCTCTCGACCCTGAGGGGCAGCCCGTCTACAACACCCTTTCCCGACCCTGAGGGGCAGCCCGTCTACACCACCCTCTCCCGACCCTGAGGGGCAGCCCTTCTACACCACCCTCTCCCGACCCTGAGGGGCAGCTCGTCTACACCACCCTCTCCCGACGCTGAGGGGCAGCCATCTACACCACCCTTTCCCGACCCTGAGGGGCAGCCCATCTACACCACCCTCTCCCGACCCTGAGGGGCAGCTCGTCTACACCACCCTCTCCCGAGCCTGAGGGGGAGCCGTCTACACCACCCTTTCCCGACCCTGAGGGGCAGCCCGTCTACACCACCCTCTCCCGACCCTGAGGGGCAGCCCGTCTACACCACCCTCTCTCGACCCTGAGGGGCAGCCCGTCTACAACACCCTTTCCCGACCCTGAGGGGCAGCCCGTCTACACCACCCTCTCCCGACCCTGAGGGGCAGCCCTTCTACACCACCCTCTCCCGACCCTGAGGGGCAGGAGGGCAGGGCAGCTTAGAGACACAGAGAGGGAATACTGTGGTGGGGTGATCTATGGAAGGACTGCTTTCAGTCTGTTTTTTTTAACTCAAAGCTCAACTCAGACTGTGCATGGTTCAAGTTTAGGATGCACCCACTCTCATTAATGTGCCTGCAGACACAAAGTCTAATATAGGGCCCTGTTCTGTACATGGCGTCTAAATCAGACTGTTGTTGATTTGTCCCCAAAAAATTACTTTAAATGTACTGCAGGGAAGAGTGAGAGTCTCTTAAACAAACAAAAGAAGAGAGATTCAAAGCATTCTAAACTACAGGCATACTGCATTGAAGTATTATGTTGTTTGTACATGCAATTTACTAAATCTGTATATCGTTGAAGCTATTTGTCACACTCCAAATCCAAGATTTACATCACAGATTTTACAAAAAGGTAATTGAGCCAGAACTCAGCCAGACAAACCAATGAAACTTATTTTAAGTCAGAAGTGTTTCACTGACTATTCCTTTGATAAGAGCATAGAGTACTGATGAACATCAAACCCACTTCCAAGATCTCAATGCAATTATAATCAGCTGTGCTGTATAAAAATTATGAAAGATTAACTGATATTCTATGAACGTATGTAACCATCTGGTTTGCATATCAAACATGAACTTTCCTCCTTGAAGTGTCCCTGCTTTCACTTTTGACTGATTTGTGTGGTTAGCTTGTCATTTCAGGTTAAACAATATATGTGTAACATGACCTCTTTAATTCAAGAACCACCAACACATTCACATATATGACAATGCAGTTCAGTTATCTAGAGCAACTGATGAATTGTCAGATTCATTTTAGTGAGAGAACAAGAGAAAATAATATAGCTGTTAGCACCAGTAAGTACAGCAATATATCCTCCTGAGACCCAGCGGAAAAGGTTAAAGGGGCAGTTCACCCAAGAATTTAATTTTGATATGTTTCTAGATACCCAGAGTGCTATCTATCCATCCTGGTAGTTTTGCTGAGAACTCACTAGTTTTGCAGATATCTGCTGCAGCTTACCCTGATAGAATGGACCTGAGTGGGTCCGAATTTTTTGGCGAAAAAAAAATGTACATTTGAATAAATCAACAGCAACATCTCTTTCCAAATATGACATGGTTACTCGTGAACATCCGCAGACCTTGTTGTGCACGGTTTCTTCGAAAACTACTGTCTACCGTCTTGTATGACATGTTGCAGTGAAAATATGTTTCTCAAAAATAGTATTTATTTTATTTTTATTAAATGTCCCTTGTAGTGTAGGTTTCAACAGTCGATTATATGGTTTGTGGGATTTAGACCAGAGACTCATGTCCTCTACAGGGGACAGAAATGAATTGCCCGGTCTTAGGAGTTTAAGGCATCCACGGATAGAGGTTAAGCATTGAGCAGATGTGGAAAGAGTAGAAAGGAGTCCAGAGGTTTTTTGAGTTTACTGTAATTTAAATGTTGTGCCTTAGCTGATTGTATGTACAGTACAGAACAGAACTGACATTAACTCCGCCTCTATGATGAGACTCAGGAGGCTCTTCCATACAGTCCCAGAACAAGATTAACCTTTCAACTGGTTAAAGCTCTGGGTTCATAGTATCACGCCAAAGTATTAGGAAAGAAATGGGGATAATACAAAATTAAGCATATATTTACAGAAATATGACCATTTTTATATTGAAAGATACTCCTTTTCTATTAACCGAAACTGAATTGTTTGTATTTTCAAAGAAAACTATTTTGTGATCATTGTCGTTTTGTTTAATTATTCTTCTATTATGTTTTTATCATTAATGTAGTACACTGAAATGTCTGCAGCACTGTCCATCTCTGTATAATTATGTTTTTTTTAATGTTTTTTTTAATTGTACAGTTTTGTGCAAAATGCCAGTTTATTTGTCCAATAACTAGCTTTAATCTTTTTATTATGCCATTTTTATATTTTATCTGGCCTTTTTGCAATTTTAAGGTAGTTATCACAGAGGTCAGGAAGGGTCTGAGTGAGGGAATGAGTGAATGAATTAGCTGAAGGAGTAGGAGACAGAGAGAACAAAAACATTCCAGAAAACATGAACACGCGGCGAAATCCCTCTTGTCCAAAATGGTTACCCATAACACAAGCCAATGTGGACAATACACTGTTCCACGTTGTGTCCCCCAGTGTTCCAAATATTATTGCTTGATCATGGATTTAATGGATTTACCTTGGATGCTTCCATAGACTAGGTTTTCTAAACCAGCAGTTGAAGTAGGGAGAGATAAACATTTGGGAGAGATGTATTCGGGAGATGGCACACATCTGTATTTATTCAACACCATGTGCAATCTACATTAATCTGAAAAATATTTAAACGGATGAACATTCCGAATGGTACAGAAGACATTGAACTGAAGGAAGGGGTAACCAGGATTTTTTACTAAAGCACCTTTAGAACCTGCTAGTGTCATATCCTAAGAGTGTTTTAAGCCTGATTCTACCTTTACATCTCTCTAAGGGTTAGAAGCAATGTTAATGCAGTTGTGCACATTGCTATTAAAGCAGCATACAGTTTTGGCTGATGTAAATCGCTTGACAAGCCTTAGGTTCTGTAATAGACTCAGAAGACCTGTCATGGGTACTTGCCAAAATTTTTACTGGAATATTCAGGAATGAAGGAAGCATAATATGTGTAGTAGGTATTGCCGTGCTCTATGTCTTGATGCCAAGGAAACTTCTGGAAAACGGGGGAAAAATATAAACATACATGCGTAGGAAAATGTTTTATTTACAAAGGCCAGTGTTCAAAGTGTGTGTCAAAGTTTAAAACTTGGACCTAGGACCCTTTCATTTGTCTCACCAAAATGCAGGTCAAATAAGCTCCCAGCTCCCACTTCTGATCTCTGCCCCTAACATTGTGAAGTATCTTGGGTTTAGTCGGGATTTGTGTATTTTATACAACACTATTTCTTATTATCTGGTTCATCTTTTGAATGACATATTTTACATTTCTGACATTTTGTTTTGTTTTTCAACATAAATTCCCTGATGTTTTTTTTATTGTCAGACTTGTTTTTTTTAATGTTATGTATTAAAACAAACTATTTATATTTGCTAATACTGTCATTTATTCTCTAAACATTTCTGAGGTGTTGTAAAACCGACATTTTGTGTCCTGATATACTATTGTTACCCTTGTCAGGTAGGGATAGGTTTGTCTATGTCAGCCTAATCTGAAGACCTAGAAAAATAGGGACTCCTAATAACTTCTTTTATACTAAATAAATATGTGTTCTGTTTTTGTAAAAGTCATGTGACTTTGTAAATTTAATTTATTTTTTCTATACAGTTTTTTCTTCATTTAATATGAGGAAAAAAAATGCAAATGCAAGTTCACGGAGTAACAAATACACACATGCTTGAATGAATCAAAGAAAAACAGGACATGACAAAATTCATAACACTGATCAGTTTCCGTAATTGAAATATTGTTTCATGGGTAAGATAAATTGTATTGTGTTGCAAATAATATGGCATTGAGCTGAATCAGCTGTGTGCCTCATAGTAATACTGAATAATTCATAATCAGAAGCGTTGCTATAACGATTTGAAAGGAATGCACAGGTGCCCCTGGGCCGGGAATTCCCAAAACTGATTCTGTTCATGCACACAGAGCATTGCACCACAATACAGCACATGTAACATTACACACCGGAGTTCACTACCATGCAGACAACAGCAATGCCACTGTAATGTAGCCCTCCCTTGTTACTTCGCAGTTTAATGCCTTTGTGTGTGTGTGTGTGTGTGTGTGTGTGTGTGTGTGTGTGTGTGCTAGGTTAAGTTTGACTCCGAATTCCTCTATTTAATCAGCTGTGTGTTACTTGGTTAGACAAAGAAGCACTGAGAATGGGGAGGAGGGATGGGGTAGAGAGAAAGCCATAACCAGAACTGCCTAGTCTGTAGTTTCACAGTGATACAAAGAGAAATCCGCATTAAGTGCAGTCCTCCGGGGCAATGAGTGAAAAGAACCAGTGGCTGGCTAGATGTGTTAGTTTGCAGACATTGCAGTTATGCAGTAGGCCTATTTATTTCTTTTTTATTTATATGCACAGAAAATACATTTAAAAGGAGGAAAAAAGTTGACACCTAAAGGAATAAGAAAGGTGTAAAGAAGAGGGAGGAGAGATGAGTTGCACTTTAAATGTTTTGGCCGCTATTTATTTAACCCAAATTACCATATTTCATGCTCATCTGCAAATACGTGCCCCTCCAATTAATAATTTTCATTAAATGACTGTAATTGCGTTGTCAGTGCCAACGCACGTGACAGACTTTGGTTTTTAATTTTGTGTATGGACCACTGAGCCGCAGTGGCCCCAAGGATAACACTCAGATTTGTGTAATTAGCCTGTGTCAGCCAATGAAGGCAGACTGATGTTTATTATCAACCTCCAGGTCTCCCAGTTCTGTTTCCCTGATCAGGTTACTGTTCATCCTCCACTCCTCTATCAGCTTTGAGCTCCTCCCTTTGGTTTGGATACAGGAAAGCTACAGGGCCTAGATAATGACAGGACTCCAGGTACCAGTCACCCATTGAAGAGCTCTCTTAATTAGAAGGGGGGGACTTTCAATTGTTCAATTTGCCAACCCCCTTTGTCTCGGCCCTCTCGTCTCCTACTACATGGCTTCCTGCTCCGTCGGAAATGCCACCCACTTCCACAAAAAACAATGAACTGACTGTCTTCTGTGAATGGACAGGTGAGAGTGGGTCCGATGTAGCTTTATTGGACCTACCTGCTCACTACTGATATAAAGGAAGCAGAGGTCTGGATATTTTAAATGCTGGATATGCAGCCATGTCTGTGTGTGGTGAATCAGCTTTCCTTTCAGCTTGTGGGAAATGTATGGCCAGTAAAAAAAAAGGTCATCTTAAAATGTTTGTACGCAGTAATATAGTGCATGCTTTATGAGAATAATTAGCCCAAAATCTGTCTATTATTCACAGATTATGTTATGAAAATTCCATGTAACTACCAACTTTTCACAACCCGAACAAAGCCAAGGGTGACTGCTCAGTAGACTCACCACTCTGATGAGTGCGAGCACTCCAACACAATTATGAATTATTATAGCGGAAAGAGGAATGAGATTGATCACCAGAAGCAGATGTCTGTGAAGTACCTTTACATGTATTACTATTTATTATTAAGTCTAGTGAGAATGCATCTACACTTAACTAAAAGAAAAGTCATCCAACAGACATGTCGAACTCCCTGATCAAGATTTTATAAAGCATACAGCACAGTCCACTTTGATCTGTGTATGACATTAGCTACTGCTGCATACACGGCTGTCAGAATAGCCTGGAATTCAAAACACAGAGTCACTGAACCATTAACAGACAGGAGTTAGTTATGGGCAACCTTAAAGCAGCCACTACTGCTGCTAAAGTAACCTACACAGACAGGAGAAAATGCTTCATTAAGACAGTCTTTATTATTTTTAAAAAAAAATGTACTAAATACTTTCTTCCACACAGGGAACAACATAATAAATTTTAGCTGCTGTCACTTCAACGACATTCAGAAACATCTGATCAACTGCAGCAGGAGCATTTCCCCCCCCAATTATCCTGATGTTTATCTCCCTCTTGAGGACGATGGCTGTAAAAACACACGCCTTGTAAGCACAATGCACCTGCATGTCATCAAACTGGGATGGTTGCCATGGAAAATATGGAACAAATGCTGAGTATAATACAGCACGGCATGAACAGTGCTCCCTGTGTGCGTTATTACACAGGACTGTTCATATCTCTCTCTGGAAGAGGGAAGGCTGAGTTTGGGGGAAGGCAGGTATCCAGCAGGGCTCTGCCGCTGCCGGGCTAACGCCGCACGGCTCAGTCTCAGTCAGTGATGATGAGCTCATCGCAGCCCCAGTCCTCGTAGCTCCCGTCAGGCAGGTACCTCCGGATAATGATGGGGATTTTCCTGCTCCTGCGAACAGCAGCAACAGACACAGTCAACACCCGTCACCGAGACAGATACAGTCAACACCCGTCACCGAGACAGATGCAGTCAACACCCGTCACCGAGACAGATGCAGTCAACACCCGTCACCGAGACAGATACAGTCAACACCCGTCACCGAGACAGATACAGTCAACACCCGTCACCGAGACAGATACAGTCAACACCTGTCACCGAGACAGATGCAGCCAACACCCGTCACCGAGACAGATGCAGCCAACACCCGTCACCGAGACAGATGCAGCCAACACCCGTCACCGAGACAGATGCAGCCAACACCCGTCACCGAGACAGATACAGCCAACACCCGTCACCGAGACAGATACAGTCAACACCCGTCACCGAGACAGATGCAGCCAACACCCGTCACCGAGACAGATGCAGCCAACACCCGTCACCGAGACAGATACAGTCAACACCCGTCACCGAGACAGATACAGCCAACACCTGTCACCGAGACAGATTCAGTCAACACCCGTCACCGAGACAGATACAGCCAACACCTGTCACCGAGACAGATACAGTCAACACCTGTCAC
Source organism: Synaphobranchus kaupii (assembly GCA_029718625.1). NCBI lineage: Eukaryota > Metazoa > Chordata > Actinopteri > Anguilliformes > Synaphobranchidae > Synaphobranchus > Synaphobranchus kaupii. Next base: position 16,609,691 of record CM056379.1, read on the forward strand.
CGAGACAGATTCAGTCAACACCTGTCACCGAGACAGATTCAGTCAACACCTGTCACCGAGACAGATACAGCCAACACCTGTCACCGAGACAGATTCAGTCAACACCTGTCACCGAGACAGATATAGCCAACACCTGTCACCGAGACAGATACAGCCAACACCTGTCACCGAGACAGATACAGCCAACACCTGTCACCGAGACAGATACAGCCAACACCTGTCACCGAGACAGATACAGCCAACACCTGTCACCGAGACAGATACAGCCAACACCTGTCACCGAGACAGATACAGCCAACACCTGTCACCGAGACAGATACAGTCAACACCTGTCACCGAGACAGATACAGCCAACACCTGTCACCGAGACAGATTCAGTCAACACCCGTCACCGAGTCAGATACAGCCAACACCTGTCACCGAGACAGATTCAGTCAACACCTGTCACCGAGACAGATTCAGTCAACACCCGTCACCGAGTCAGATACAGCCAACACCTGTCACCGAGACAGATTCAGTCAACACCTGTCACCGAGACAGATTCAGTCAACACCTGTCACCGAGACAGATACAGCCAACACCTGTCACCGAGACAGATTCAGTCAACACCTGTCACCGAGACAGATATAGCCAACACCTGTCACCGAGACAGATACAGCCAACACCTGTCACCGAGACAGATACAGCCAACACCTGTCACCGAGACAGATACAGCCAACACCTGTCACCGAGACAGATACAGCCAACACCTGTCACCGAGACACAGTGAAGCACAAAACAAATGGATGCAATAAAGAGAACGAACACTGGGAAATTTACACTTCACTTAGGCACCACAGAAATTATGAGCTTATAAACCTTCTAAACAAAAACATTGGGATAGCATATGCTACTAACTTCAGTTCCTTCATTGCAATTTGCAGAGGGTCGGTTTCTCCTTCCAGCTCCACCATCACCGGTGCACACATTCTGCAGGAAAAAGGAGTGAGAATGACACGTGAATGAGAGAGAGGAGTGAGGAAGAACTCTACATACCTGTGCATCAAAATAAAGCATGACCAAAATCACTGTGAAATACCTCACGCAATAAATGCAATGCAGGGCTCCCTCAAATCCCTTTAAACAAATTATAAAGGGCAAAGGTGGCTACAAATGAACACACACAGACACAAAAGCGTACTCACGCTATCTGCAGCGCACGGGTTCCCAGCACTCTGGCTCTCTCATATTTGGTCATGTAGGATGTGGTGATTCTCTTCTGGTTGGCCTGTGGCCCCTCTCCTGCAGGTAGAATCTGAACACGTTCTGCATCCTCCTGAAAAGGGGCGGGAAAGGCAGAAGCGTAGGTGGAAGGGCACCACAAAGAGTGGGGAAATAATGGGGATAAATGACGAAAGAAGGTAAGGAGAAGCATGTGTACTGGGATGGGCCTCTCCTGTAAGAACTCACATCTTCAGCGTTTTCCAAGTCATCCAGCCCATCATCCTCTTCACCGTCATCAAAATCTCCATCATCAAAACTAAACAGGAGACAGAAAAGAAGTTTTCCATGTACAGTAGCCTACTTTATATAGAATAGCACATTAAGTACTTACTCGTGCATTTCACAGATACCTACTACTTCTACTTTACACATAGTACTACCGTTAAAATGTTACAAATAAAAATTAATGTACATGTAACATAATTTATTTTTCTGAAACTCGTTTTAACAGGTAACTTATTGGAAGTTAGATATTGAACCAGGTAACTGTTAGCGTGGACAATTGTTCACCTTCATCATCTATTATCGCTTCATTTTACAAAGATTACAGTAAAAGGGAATCATTCCTAGATATTCGACATTTAGCTACGTTAGCTAATTAGCGTAACAGCAATAGTTACTATTAACTAACGTTAGCAAGTTACTAGCAAGCTAGCTGCTTATAGTCAACTGTATCGCATAATATGAAGATACTAAGTTCGGTGTTAATTCTAAGCTTATGCTTTTATATTTACTCGTTTTTTTACTTGACTAACATGTAAGTTGACCTTAATTACCGTTCTCGCAGGTTAGCATGCGTATTAGCTAAACACGCAAGCGTTACCACCATTCATTGCATGGAAAGGCGAGCGCAGAATAGAAAATTACCAGATATCAGGCTTATAATAATAGCTGAATTTAAGAACTACTTACTTGTCTTCGTTGTCAGACATGTTTGTAGTTTATATGCCTTCCAACTCTCTACAAAGATATATGATAAATAATGTTTACTATCACCAGAAAAACGTTGCAATTCAATGAGAAACGTTGAAAAATGGTTGTATACCACTTCCTTCCGTGTGACCCTAGTAGTCGATTTCCGGTATATAAGAGGTTAAAGTTAAAGTGTTTTCGAATTCATGTGCGTATTTATAATTCAAATTAATGCCCGCGCCCTGAACGATTACACATATAAACAAATGACTCTTTTTAATATTTAATTTTCCTTATATTGTGTGGTTGCTCTCAGTAACACGTAAGTTAGTCTATCTATCATTAAGCTGGGCTGTTTCCGGTGCCTTAGTTGTCTAGTTGTTTCCGGTGCCTTAGTTGTCTAGTTGCCATGGTAGCCGTTGCGTCTAAAGAAACTGCCCAAACAGTGAATGGTAGCTAACTTACTGAAAAAGGAACATTTCTGTGAACTCAAGGTAAGGTAGCTAAGTCTTCCAACTGAAATATATAAAAATGTGCTTCACGAGATAGGTACTTGATTACCTACCACTGTTTTTCATGTAAATTACTGGCTGTCAGGACTTTTTGTCTGTCTTTTTTGCTCGATAGCTAAGTTAACTCTCTTAGTGGATTCAGTAAGTTATGTTCAATTAACTTATTAGATAACATCAGGACTACTTAACGTTACTGTGTTTGGAGATTAATAATGTGATAACGACTGAAAAGCAATGCAACTTTAGAAAGTAGTACAGTTAAGCTACATAGACTATATGGCTAAATGCCTATAAAAATAAAAACATTTTGTCTTGTTTTTCTGTGAGTCAGATGGAGGTATCTTCCAGTGGGGAAAGTACGCTTAATGTACCTGAGGGGGGTCTGTGGAATTCCCCCCGTGTGCGGCAGTACACCAAGGAAACACAGCACATGCTTCAGTGTATGTTGGACACAACCATATATGTTTCTGTGGCTGCTCTGTGTATGGGCAAATTTGGGTTCCACCCAAAAATTGAAATACATTATAATTATCTCATCTTTTCCTCAGTAATGGAGAAAATCTTTAGATTTAAACAAATCTTAGAAACTATGTATTATGCTACTGTACATAATAATCATCGAAGGTTAATAACCCGTTAGAAATATCAGCATTCCATATTTTTATTTTTTCATGTAATGAAATGTAATTAATGTTTGTGTTTTATTCCTGTAGTGATGATGCGAGAAGCAAAACTCACACAACGCCAGCAGAGAGAGCTCAAAATGGTCATCAAGAGTGAGTAGTGTTCAGCTCACAACAGACATCTGTAGTGCCTGCTTTACTGCAATGTACAGTCAAGCCGGAAAGTCTGCACACCCCTTTCACCTTCTCCACGTTTTATTACGTTACAGACTTATACTACAATAGATTGAGTTCATTTTTTGCCTCAAACATCTACACACAATAGCCAATAATGACAAAGTGAAAACAGGTTTTTAGAAAATATGCAATTTTATTTTACTGACAAAAATAGGTTATTTAGGGGTTACATATCTGTACACACCCTTAGCCTAATACTTGGTTGCTGCACCTTTGGCAGCGATTACAGCTTCAAGGCGTCTTGGGAAAGAAGCTACGAGCTTGGCACACTTGTTTCTGGACATTTTTGCTCATTCCTCTTGGCATATCCTTGCAAGCTCCGTCAGGTTGGATGGGGAGCGTCGGTACACAGCCATTTTCAGCTCTTTCCACAGATGTTCAATTGGATTCAGGTCTGGGCTCTGGCTGGGCCACTCAAGGACATGCACAGACTTTCTGCGAAGCCACTCCTTTGTTCTCTTGGCTGTGTGCTTCGGGTCGTTGTCATGTTGGAAGGTAAACCTTCGCCCCAGTCTGAGGTCCAGAGCGCTCTGGAGCAGGTTTTCTTCAAGGATCTCAGTGTACTTAGCTGCATTCATCTTTCCCTCTATCAGGACTAGTCGCCCCGTTCCCGCTGCTGAAAAACATCCCCACATCATGATGCTGCCACCGCCATGCTTCACTGTAGGGATGGTATTAGCCAGGTGATGAGCGGTGCCTGGTTTCCTCCAGACGTGATGCTTGGTATTCAGGCCAAAAAGTTAAATTTTGGTTTCATCAGACCAGAGAATCTTGATTCTCATGGTTTGAGAGTCCTCTAGGTGCCTTTTGGCAAACTCCAAGCGGGCTGTGATGTGCCTTTTACTAAGGAGGGGCTTCCGTCTGGCCACTCTACCATAAAGGCCTGATTGGTGGAGTGCTGCCTGGATGGTTGATCTTCTGAAAGGTTCTCCCATCTCCACAAGGATATGCTGGAGCTCTGTCAGAGTGACCCTCGGGTTCCTGCTCACCTCCCTGGCCAAGGCCCGTCTTCCCCGATTGCTCAGTTTGGCCGGGCGGCCAAATCTAGGAAGATTCTTGGTGGTTCCAAACTTCTTCCATTTACGAATGATGGTGGCCACTGTGCTCTTTGGGGCCTGTAAAGCTGCAAAGATTTTTCCGTACCCTTCTCCAGATCTATGCCTTGACACAATCCTGTTTCTGAGGTCTGCAGATAATTCCTTTGACCCCATGGCTTGGAGTTTGCTCTGACATGCACTGTCAACTGTGGGACCTTATATAGGCAGGTGTTGGCAATCCCCAATCATGTCCAATCAATTGAATTTATCACAGGTGGACTCCAATTAAGTTGTAGAAACATCTCAAGCAGTATCAGTGGAAACAAAATGCACCTCAGCTCACTTTTGGGTGTCATATCAAAGGGTGTGCACACTTGTGTACATATGATATTTTACATTTAGATTTTTAATAAATTAGCACAAATGTCTAAAAGCTTGTTTTCACTTTGTCATTATGGGCTATTTTGTGTAGAATTTTGAGACAAAAAATGAACTCAATCTATTGTAGAATATGTCTGTAACGTAATAAAACGTGGAGAAGGTGAAAGGGTTGTGCAGACTTTCCGGCTTGACTGTACATGACCAAGCAAATGCAATGCTTTTTTCTGTCTTTTCCCACTCAACCAGAGGAGGGAGCCCTTCCTGTGATCTGTCACTCCAGATCAGTGACATCATCTCCACAGTCCAATAATCAGGAGAAGGCAGCTGGCTTGGCAGGCAAACGACAGAAGCGCAGCGCTGAAATGTGTCGTTCTGGAAACAGCTACAAAAGAGAGATGTTCCTTCCCAGTGCAACTCGTGAGCCATTCCTTATGTTTTTCCAGTGTTTAAATGTTTGTAATGCAGATAGGTAGATGTGGACAGGGAAGGCATGATCGACAGAGGATAAAGTCAATAATAATAAAACTCACTCTCAGTCTGCCTTTCTTCCAGGGGATCTGGAGAAGGAGAAGAGAAGGCTGCAGAACATTTTGGCTGTTGGGAAGGAGGAGCCAAAGCTCTGCCCACCAGAGAGTGTTCCAAGTGAGAAGGGAGAGCCGGAGGACAGAGACCGGTTCCAAGAGGGTGAGGTCACAAGGGAGGAAAGGGTGGCAACATTCCAAGGGTGGCTTTCATCTGGGGTCTCCATTCTGGCATTCGTCATGTTCAAACTCCAAGTGCCTCACACTGAACTCTGCATACAGCTCTTGCTCTGTCTCTCCCTCTCCCTCAAGCAATATGGCACTCTGTTTCTCTTTCAGTTGTGGTTGAGATTAAAGACAGGATGGATTTTTTGGACGAGATGTCAGCTTTTGGGAAGAGGAAGCTATACCAAAACATAATTGAAGCTGAGATTTCACAGGTAATAACAGGAGTGTGTGAAGTTGCTGATGTACAGGTAGCGAATGCTATTTTGAGTCCTTGTGAACACTCAGCCGTAGATTGTCCCTTCACCATTTGGGATCAGGATAGACCCAGTAACAAGGCCACTGCATGGGTATGTGACATACTCAGATGATAAACTCTTGGAGTACAGATTCCGAAATTTCATATGTATGAACTGAAGCACAAAGATTCCTGAGTTTACTTAAATAATAAATTGGTTACAATCATCACGCTCAATGAGATCTCTCAGGTGACAGTGACACACTGTAAAAGATGCAAGACACGGGATACTGAGCCTCTGGCATTATGTGAACTGGAGTATGCAGAACACAGTTAGTCGAGCAGTAATGACACTCATATTTTTCTAATTTGGTGTCTCACACAGAAAATCCGGGAGCTTGAACTGATTGACAAGACTTGCAGTGCAAACCTGAAGAATGAACCAGACAGAGGGGCAGGGGAAGAAATGCCACAGAAACTGACAGACGTACCACTGTAGTCCTTACCTGGGTTAACTGCTGACAGACTGTGTTACCTCAGAACATACTATATTTTAATGTATTACACAGACACTAGTAGGTTGTTTGATGGCTATCTGTACTTTTATAAATTCTGTTTATGCTTTAACTACACTTTAACAAGGAAATCCATAAAACTGCCTAATTATAACTGTATCAAGTAGGTTTTTCATTTATATTTTGTTGGACCTCTGTAAACTATTGGTTCCAAGAACCAACTTTGTTTTCACAATACAGCAAGCCCAGAAATATTTACAAGCCTTTTGCAATGCAGTTTTCATTGAATTGTTCACGTTCATATTTTCTGCATAGTCATGCCCCCTTCATATTTTTCTTCTGAGCATGCAGTCCAGAAATGCACATTCATATCATTCAGATCACATGCTATGAAAGATCCTCTGCCAGCATGTTCAAAAATAATGAGGTTATGGATTCAACTTAGTTGCCAGCCGACACCATTGCTTTTAATGTCCAAGTTTCATCCGCTTTTGTCAAAACAGACGCAATATTTTGCACCACTACTATGTTGTTAAAGTCGCTGCAAAACTTTGCTTGTTTAACCTTTGCGGTGTTAAAGTGGTGTGTTTATAGCATGGTGAAATACTGTATTAAACAACTTATGGGTTGAGACTTACCAGTAAAGGCTTCTTAGACTGGCTGTAGTTAATATTTGCTACACAAGTTACTAGATTTAACCGGGTGATCTTGAAAACAGTGCAGATACAAACACATCTGTACATACCGGAGCTTACCAAAACTAAAGAAAGCCATCTATAACTACAAGAATATCGTCCAACCTGCATACTACTTAAGCTTGCTAATGGTAAAAATACACAAGTACACAGAGTTTAGTTTCATTAATTTATTTTATTTCTCCTGATTTCTATATGTTCATTTTTTGTTTGGGTTTTTTTTGTACAGACAGTGCATAACATTTCTTCTGCTCTACAAAAGCCCTTTGTTTGTGTTACAGTAAATAGGCAGACAGATACACAAACACAGATATACAAATAGACAGACAGATGCAAACTTTCAAACAGGTACAAATGTAATGACAGTCAGTCTGTAGAGAGTCAGTGTGAATGACAGACAGAGCAGCGAATGCAGACACAGAGAAAGACTCTCACGAATACAGTATAATTAAATAATGGCACTCTTAAAAACACCCTTAATTCAAGCCTCTTGCTTCTAGTTTTACTCTAACATTTTAAGGCAAAACTTGCTGACAGATAAAATTAGGCAAAACAGAGTAAAAGGCATTTTAAAGTCTAAATTTAAAAGTAATATTGCATAACCAGTTTTCATAGCATGCTCACCCGTTTGGTTAGCATCTTTGCCATGTTAATAAACCTCATTTTTACAGTCTTTAGAGGGTAGTTATTTAATCACTTTCATACCGTCCATGTTTTTAAAGAAACATTTTAGGACTTTTTTGTTTGTTGTTAAGATGCATATTTGGTTTGAGGCCATAGTGCTGCCTGTGACATTTAGCATTTATAACATCACTGCTACACTGAAATATTTAAATGCAAAGCTAAGTTAGCCAAATATAGGTTCTTCCAAGGTACAGGTCCTTTCAAGGAGAGTCTCTGGGGCCTTTCATTGTATCAGCGGCTTAGGAAGTTAACTCCAAACTGACTAATATATTAAACTGAAAACATCTGATTTGATCAAAGGTTTATGCCAACTCTACGGAGAGCACAAACACAGGAGGCAGAGCAAAGGATTACATCATCCCACTGTGATTTTTAACTCCTCAAAACCAAACAGTGATTACTCATCTGACCCATTAAATTACCGCTAATAATAAATATGATTGCCAGTGTTTTGTGAGATGAGCATTAATTAAATAACTTTACGGTTGTTTTCTTTTCCCGCCTCGAGTCTCTGTTCTCATGCGCAGCTCCATTTTCCGTGGGTGATTTAATTTGTTCTTCTCGAGGACGAGTCCCCTTCCCTACGTCAGTCATTTCACAGCCCCGCCCACCCCTGCCTCCATGCCCAATCTAATGTTCCCATGATAATAACATGCGTCTCGTTGCCAAAGGAACCAGCACAGAACACCTCACACGCCAGACGTGCAGTATCACTTCCTGTTGTGTGACGCAGAGCATAACAGTTCAGGTTAGGGAGTGAGTGTGGAGTCAATATTATTACAGGACCAGCGTCCCTGTGGTGCCAAGGTATAGGAAGACTAAGATCTGTAGAAACAGTTCCTATTTGTACCACTGAAGTCACTTCTGTTCTATTCCCTACTGTTAAAAGGCAACTGTAAATGTTTGGGTCTGGAGCTTGCAATGTACAGAAAAGCTGAAAAAGGTAGTACAGCACCTTGGATGACAGTATCGATAAACGTTCTCTTTTTTGCCAACACTAACTCAACTTCTACGCGGCTATACGTCCTCTACGCCCTCCCGTAAGTTTTGTTTTAGCTTTACGTTTACAGCTCTCTACATAAAGGCCATTTAAAATATATACACTTCACACAAGTGTTTTGGACAGAGATAGGAAACGGATTGCCGTTCCAGTTGCATGGTGTGGGCCTGGGTAAGGCATTTCATTTCTCAGTTGCATGCACCTCCCCTTCCCTCTCTTCAGTCCTCACACACACCACCTCTGCATGAATCTCCCCTTCCCTCTCTTCAGTCCTCACACACACCACCTCTGCATGAATCTCCCCTTCCCTCTCTCTTCAGTCCTCACACACACCACCTCTGCATGAATCTCCCCTTCCCTCTCTCCAGTCCTCACACACACCTCCTCTCTCCCCCTGCTTCTGCTGTACTAGTTTGCGTCCCTCTGTAATGACGTGACAGACCTGCCCCCCCCCCCCCCTTTCTGTCACCCTCTCCCACGGAGAACACACCCCTGTCATCCGTCCCCCACCCGCTCGCTCTCTCTCTCTGTCTGTCCTTCCCTCCCTCTCTCTCGCTCGCTCTCTCTGTCCTTTCCTCCCTCTCTCAGCTCTTCTCCTTGCGGGGGCTCTTGCTCTTGCCCCCCTCGCCCTTTTGGCTCAACATTTTCAGCACCTTCATGGGTTTAAACTTCCCCCCTTTCTTCTTCTGTTCTCCGTCTGCCTCCTTGTGGAAATCTGTGGGGAGAGGGAGAGAGAGAGGGAGAGGGCGGGAGAGAGAGAGAGAGAGAGAGAGAGAGAGAGAGAGGGAGGAAGCGGGAGAGAGGGAGACACAGATAATCAATATAGCCTAATAAAAGTAATAAAGTGCATTTTTAAATGGAAATTTGCGTTTAATGGTGGGGAGATAAACAGGAGACAGTGGAGGCACGGTGACAGACAGAGTAAGACTGGGAGCCAGTGACAGTGTGTGGAAAAGGAGAAAGAGACAGTGAGTCGTATCCTCACCCTTCTTCTTCAGCATAGCCTCCAACACCTTGTCTTCCTCTTCCTCCCTGAGAGATGAAGAATCCAAATTACAGCTCACAGCGTACAGCGTACAGCTGCAATCTCCAATAACCCTCCGTCCGCGTTATTCCCTCACTGTTCCCATCTATACTCAGTGGCAGTTACAGCATTAACATAATCATCATTTTAATGCTGTAACTGCCATCAATAATCAACATCAACATTACAGATGAAAGAGGAGTTGCTCTGTGATTGCTGGTTACAGGTAATGGCGAGTGCTTACCTCTGCCTGTCCTGGTCCATGCTGTTTATGATGTGGTTCCTCTGTTCAATGATGGTCACTAGCTCTGCCATCAGCTCCTGCTCTCTGGTCCGGTCCTCCTCGCTCCACTCTTTCTCTGGAGGGCGGGAAGAGCCAATCACATGCTGCGGTCATCCTAACGGTCATGTTGTGTGCAGCGCTGTGCCATAAGGCAGTATGTGATGCCCTGACAGACAGTGTGAGCAGTGCTTGCTGTGTTCGCTCACCTGGCTTGTTGAGGAGGCATCTGAGTTCATACTCCACATCCGCTTGCCTCTCCTCCAGGTTCTGTTGCTTGGCCCTGAAAGAGCAAACACACACAGCTGTACACATCTACACACACTGAATGATTCTGCCATCATCACATATACATTATACACTATTAAGTGTAAAACATCAAAGTCCTCGGCCATAGACGTGTTATGCTCTATACTGTACAGGGGTTGTAGTTTTTTTGGTAGCCAGTGTACTTGTGTGTAGACCAGCTCTGTGATGTGTAAGCTCTATATTGTACAGGGGTTGTAGTTTTTTGGGTTTCCAGTGTACTCGCATGTAGACCAGCTCGGTTATGTGCAAGCTCTGTACTGTAGTGTTTGTAGTTTTTCGGGTAGCCAGTGTACTCACGTGTAGACAAGCTCAGCCTCCCTGCGCACCAGCATGTGTTTGTCATGGATCAGAGTGAACCAGTCCACCAACATGGTCTCCTCCTCTTCATCTGAAAGAGCGCAGCGCAGCTATTAGGCTCAAAATACACTTAACACGTCAATATCACTGCTCCTCCATATTCACTCCATAAACACCAAAAGAACCAATGGGAAGATGCTTACTAATTGACTCATTTAAATGAAAAATTCTAAAACCAGGCACTGGCCCCACAGCTGGGCACACAACGCCCCCTACAGTCACTGGCCACACCCTCCCCAGCCCCCTCACCGTTCTGGCAGTCTCTGAGCCGGCTCTCCAGCTCCACCCCCCTCTGCTCCAGCTCGTCCAGCTGTCTCTCCAGCTCGCCCATCTCCACATGGATGTCCTCCACGGGGATGTACTGGTCTGACTGAACCTGGGGAGAGAGCCGCGCGGCTGCGTGTCAGACTGCACCACTTCCCCTTCCAGTAACAGGTTAGCAGCGCCAAAAGCCTCGCAGCTTCCCGCGCCGACCGCACCGCTAGCAGGCCCAACGGACAAAATCGCACAGAGCAACCGACGAGGGAACGGCTGAGCGGTTTGGGAGGAACAGGCCGGTCTCACCTTCCTCTTTATGAGGGGGAAACCGTGTCCAGGGGCTGGAGGTCGGGCGGGCCGGGGACCCTTGGGAGGCCTGGAGATCGGGGGTGTGAAAGACGGGGAGGCTTTCCGGTTGAAGGGGTTCTCCTTACAGGTCCGCTAGCACAGGAAAGGGAGAGACACGGAGTGAGAATAGACTGTCTGCTGTAGCGCCGCTGCTTCCTGTTTATGTTCAACATCATTCGGAAATTAACATTCATCTCAGCCCAGCTTCTCACTCTTTTGTAATGTTTATACAACACCCTTCCTTCTTTTTACTGTAAGCCGTCTATGCTATGGCTCCTATCAAAACACAGGGCTCATCTTTCTGTACCATGACAATGACCCATAGCCCTGTAATTAGTTTAACTGTGTTCTCCTTCAGGGAGCATTGTTAAACGATAGCAATAGCACTGTCCTACAGTGTGGTAATAATACCAGCTCAGAAATGAAACACTTCAATGTCAACCTGATATCATGCCATGCTTTTCCCATCTAACCGACTCCAACGGCATCATTCACCTTTCCATATTTAACTACTAAACTTACAATGCCTCCATAGGAACAACTAAAACTGTTCACTCCAAAACTACGTTTATTAATAACAGCATCTTGGTGCCTTTGTCAGGGAAAATGGAAGACATGTAATGAAGTCGTGGACATTCCAAAGCTTTGGCCCCTTATTAATAAAAACAGCTTTGGAGTTAACGAGTGTGCAGACATAATTTTAGTTTCTGGTCTACTTCATCCAATGCCCTGCACATTGCTACTTATTGTGTGTGTTCTCTATCTTATCGATATCAATGACAACAATAACATCACACTGCACTTACGTATAACTACCCTACAGAGAAACACTTCACTCTGACTGTATGTTAAGCTTATTGACCTGTAGCACAGCCAATCACAGCACAAACATGTTCCCCTACCTTGGTGTGAGACGAAGGCGGTGGTGGTGGAGTAGGACCCCCGGTTTTTGCCAGGGGGCTGGGGGTAGACGGGGGTCTGGGAGGCGGTGGGCGAGCGGCTTTCAACCCAGCGCTGCGATTGGTCTGCGGGGTGGCGGGGGGCCGAACTGGTGTTGGCAGGCGGGGGTGGAAGGGACGGGCTGGGGGACGCGCGAGGCTTGTGATTGGCCGAGGAGTCGGAGGGCTCGCTGATTGACGGCTCGGAGACGCTCTTGGTGAAAGGGTGCTCCTGATCGGGGAGCCTGCCTCCCAGCGGAGGCTTGGAGGAGCTGTGGTCAGAGGAGGAGGAGAGAGACTCCGTGCTGGGAGCTGGGGAGGGGGAGGTAGAGGAGGGCTGGGAGTGAGGAGGCGCTGGAGGGACAGAACAGCGAATGAGAGAGAGAGAGATGAGAGGAGGAGTGGAAACGCAGCGTGCGGAAAGGCGATGGGGGAGAAAGAGAAGACAAATCAGCACAAACACTTTCACTGCCAAACCCTAACTCAAGCCACTAAAGCGCTACTATGCAGGACAGTGATTATCCACAAGCTACTAAAGCGCTACTATGCAGGACAGTGATTATCCACAAGCTACTAAAGCGCTACTATGCAGGACAGTGATTATTCACAAGCTACTAAAGCGCTACTATGCAGGACAGTGATTATCCACAAGCTACTAAAGCGTTACTATGCAGGACAGTGATTATCCACAAGCTACTAAAGCGCTACTATGCAGGACAGTGATTATCCACAAGCTACTAAAGCGTTACTATGCAGGACAGTGATTATCCACAAGCTACTAAAGCGCTACTATGCAGGACAGTGATTATCCACAAGCTACTAAAGCGCTACTATGCAGGACAGTGATTATCCACAAGCTACTAAAGCGTTACTATGCAGGACAGTGATTATCCACAAGCTACTAAAGCGCTACTATGCAGGACAGTGATTATCCACAAGCTACTAAAGCGCTACTATGCAGGACAGTGATTATCCACAAGCTACTAAAGCGTTACTATGCAGGACAATGATTATCCACAAGCTACTAAAGCACAACTATGCAGGACAGTGATTATCCACAAGCTACTAAAGCGTTACTATGCAGGACAGTGATTATCCACAAGCTACTAAAGCGTTACTATGCAGGACAGTGATTATCCACAAGCTACTAAAGCGCTACTATGCAGGACAGTGATTATCCACAAGCTACTAAAGCGCTACTATGCAGGACAGTGATTATCCACAAGCTACTAAAGCGTTACTATGCAGGACAATGATTATCCACAAGCTACTAAAGCGCTACTATGCAGGACAGTGATTATCCACAAGCTACTAAAGCGCTACTATGCAGGACAGTGATTATCCACAAGCTACTAAAGCGTTACTATGCAGGACAGTGATTATCCACAAGCTACTAAAGCGTTACTATGCAGGACAGTGATTATCCACAAGCTACTAAAGCGTTACTATGCAGGACAGTGATTATCCACAAGCTACTAAAGCGTTACTATGCAGGACAGTGATTATCCACAAGCTACTAAAGCGTTACTATGCAGGACAGTGATTATCCACAAGCTACTAAAGCGTTACTATGCAGGACAGTGATTATCCACAAGCTACTAAAGCGCTACTATGCAGGACAGTGATTATCCACAAGCTACTAAAGCGCAACTATGCAGGACAGTGATTATCCACAAGCTACTAAAGCGCTACTATGCAGGACAGTGATTATCCACAAGCTCCTAAAGCGTTACTATGCAGGGCAGTGATTATCCACAAGCTACTAAAGCGTTACTATGCAGGACAGTGATTATCCACAAGCTACTAAAGCGTTACTATGCAGGACAGTGATTATCCACAAGCTACTAAAGCGTTACTATGCAGGGCAGTGATTATCCACAAGCTAAGCTACTAAAGCGTTACTATGCAGGGCAGTGATTATCCACAAGCTACTAAAGCGCTACTATGCAGGACAGTGATCATCCACAAGCTACTAAAGCGCTACTATGCAGGACAATGATTATCCACAAGCTACTAAAGCGCTACTATGCAGGACAATGATTATCCACAAGCTACTAAAGCGCTACTATGCAGGACAATGATTATCCACAAGCTACTAAAGCGTTACTATGCAGGACAGTGATTATCCACAAGCTACTAAAGCGCTACTATGCAGGGCAGTGATTATCTACAAGCTACTAAAGCGCTACTATGCAGGACAGTGATTATCCACAAGCTACTAAAGCGCTACTATGCAGGACAGTGATTATCCACAAGCTACTAAAGCGCTACTATGCAGGACAGTGATTATCCACAAGCTACTAAAGCGCTACTATGCAGGACAGTGACCGGATATCATCAGACAAGCACAAGGTGAACAAACACAGAAACGCCATAATGGGCTGATGAAGTGACACTGACCTGTGGGAGAGGCCCGCGGGACTCGGGGGGCGGGCCTTTTCTTACTCCGCGGGCTGCCCCCACTGGCCGAATGGGAGGAGCTCTCCGTGCCGACAGAGCCGGGCGTGTGGGCGGGGCTGTCTGCACTGCCTGCATCAGCTGCCTGAGTGATTCCATACCAAGGGTGGCTGATCCCTACTGAGTCCGGGACCAAACTTCCGGCCGACTCCGCCTCCTCCCCTGGCTCCTCCTCCCCCTCCTCGTCATCCTCGAAAGGATTGGCGGGCTGCGGAGGGGTGGCCGGCCTGGACCCCTCGCCCCTAAGGGACGGTATGGACCCAGACCGCGGCGGGGTTGCCATGCCAGCGGGAGGGGGCGGGGCCGGGGCCGGTTTTCTCCTGGGCTCTGGATGGACAAGGGCCAACCAGGGCGGATCTTTGGGTTTGGGAGTGTCACTGGACAGGCTGGAGCTGAGAAAGATGAGGAGACACACAGGACACAGTTTGCGGGACGACCCGCAAACAAACAAACAAACAAACAAACACGCACACACAAACACACACACACAGAAATACAAAACACAAACACAAATGAAGAAACGTAAATAATTACATGTACAGCACAGTAATACCCACCCCTCTCACTGACAGACACCAAGGCAAACTGACACATAGGCACACACACTGGACAGAGGACACGAGTGAGTCAGCTGACTCCTGCCCGGAGCAGGGAAGCGTTACTGTGACACAGCTGATGATCCTCACCTCCCTGGAGAACGGGACCTCTCTCTGGGTTTGGGTGGGGCTCTCTTCACATCACCTGGGTCACCTGTACGGAAGAAAGAAATGCAGAGAATGAGAAAGACAGAAACTGAAATCGCCGTATCGTAGCTGCAGTCCTCTCTCCACGACCTGCTGAGCAGTCTCACAGGTTTACATCTGTGGGGAATGAGGAAACGAGAGCAAAGTTGTGAAATGCGGCCTTTCTGACTCACCATTGAACGCACAGCTGTCCGTCACTTTGGGGGGGCGGGCCCTGGGCACTGGGCGGGGAGGAGGAGAGGGGTCAAACATCCGTCGGGGGGCAGGCACTGGCCGGCCAGGGCCTCCCAAATGACTAACTGGCGTAGAAGGCAGGCCGCCATTGGCTGCACCCTCCTCCGATTTCTGCTCCTCTTTCTCCTGCTCTTCGTCGCTCTCGTCAAAGGGATTGGGAGGCGAGGAGGGCTGCGGTTTCTCCTCCGCTTCTTGGCCTCCGTCCGCAACTCTCTCTTTCTCCTCTCTCTCTGTACTTTGATCACTTTCTCTCTCCGCCTCCTCCGTCTCTTGGCTCACGCCCATACTCCCCGCCTCCTCCGTCTCTTGGCTCACGCCCATGCTCACGCCCATACTCCCCTCCCCCTCCCCCCTCCCCCTCCCCCTCCCCCCTGTCCGCTATGTCTGGTTTCCCTGGCAAATCAGATATGGAGTCTTCGTCAATGACCAATTCCTGCAGGGGAGTCTTCTCCTGAGCCTTCACGGTGGGCGGAGTCTCAGGCGGAGTGGGCCGGCCCCCTTTCACCACCGTAGATCCAGTGAGTCTGCTGAGGTCCGGTCGGCCATTTTGATTGGCTGAGAAGGACTTGGCAAAGTGATGGGTGCAGACAAGGGAGCCCGCCTCACTTCCTGCTTTGTAAGAGCCAGGTAAGAGGGTGCTACAGCACTCCCTGCACCTATGAGACAAGAGCAGAGAGAGACTCAGGCGCCATAAGCAGCCTATAAACGGCCAATAAAACAATATGACTGTATTCCAACTGTAAATGTTATTACTGGAACAACAGAAGTTCTGCAATTATGTCATAACCGGATGGTAAATTATTGCTGCTTTTCAACACTAAATAAATCAAGGATTTTGTGAATCTGATATTTTTAAGGGGAAAAATTGATTCGGCCTTCTTCAGTAACAGTAACAAACCACAAAACATAAATAATGACTGCCTACAGGCTAG
This sequence comes from Synaphobranchus kaupii, assembly GCA_029718625.1. NCBI lineage: Eukaryota > Metazoa > Chordata > Actinopteri > Anguilliformes > Synaphobranchidae > Synaphobranchus > Synaphobranchus kaupii. The sequence continues at coordinate 16,626,414 of CM056379.1, forward strand.
TAACAGGGACGCATTTGTGAATCACTCTTATAGCTAACTTCCCAGTTTGCACAGCCCAAAGCCGAACAGTACTTCTTGTGAGAAACCGTTTAGCGCAGAAACATGGTGGGCCGTTATGAACTGTAGTGCACACTTCAATCTGCCCTTCTCTAAGGAAAAACGGAGGCATCTAAAGACCCCCGGGACTTTCCTGGAACATAAGAGCAGTGTGTGTTACTTGAAGCAGTTGCGGTGGTAGAGTTTGCCATCGACCAGGAACCTCTGCACCAGATGGACGTGCTTCTGGCAGGCCGCGCAGGTGCTGCTCAGGGTGCTGCGTTTTGATTGGTCGTCTGCGTCCATCTGGGCGGGAGCAGGAGCGCCCTGCTAGCCAACCACAGCGAGGGCGGACAGGCGGGTAGGATGGAGACAAACACGGAGGGGAAATGAGACTCAGAAATTAGACTGTCACTGTCAAGTCTGTTACATTCTATACATGTATTTATTCAGGAAATGTCATTGGATTGATGAAATAGTAAATATGAATATTAGTGGAAGTATTGCTTGGTGTAAGTGATAGATGTTAAGGGGGATGCACTACGATACAGCATACAATGCCATGGCAGGAATGAACATGGTGAGAACATGCTAGAAAACTAGCGATACTGACCTAACTGACTCGACCACCCCCCCCCTCCCCATCCCCACACTCTACTGTCTAGCCACAGGTTCGGAAAGAAGGGGGGAGATCAAAGACGAAAGAGAGGAAGAGGGAGAGGTGCGGGTTTCCGTCTGAGTAAAGAAAAGAGGCAGGAAGAGGGGGTGGGAAGAGACAGGATGTACAAGCCGGTTTTTGTAGGTGCATGCTACCCCCCCCCCCTAAAAAAAACCCACATGCACAACACACCTCACTACCTCTCTGCACAACACACCTCACTACCTCTCTGCACAACACACCTCACTACCTCTCTGCACAACACACCTCACTACCTCTCTGCACAACACACCTCACTACCTCTCTGCATAACACACCTCACTACCTCTCTGCACAACACACCTCACTACCTCTCTGCACAACACACCTCACTACCTCTCTGCACAACACACCTCACTACCTCTCTGCACAACACACCTCACTACCTCTCTGCACAACACACCTCACTACCTCTCTGCACAACACACCTCACTACCTCTCTGCACAACACACCTCACTACCACTCTGCACAACACACCTCACTACCTCTCTGCACAACACACCTCACTACCTCTCTGCACAACACACCTCGCTACCTCTCTGCACAACACACCTCACTACCTCTCTGCACAACACACCTCACTACCTCTCTGCACAACACACCTCACTACCTCTCTGCACAACACACCTCACTACCTCTCTGCACAACACACCTCACTACCTCTCTGCACAACACACCTCGCTACCTCTCTGTTTCTGACGCGCTGAATGTAAAAGCCTGTCAGCACTGCCGACAGCGCGCTGCATTTCAGCTCATTCCACCGCTATATTTGGCTCCAACGAGAGCGGGGCTGCATCCAGACGCGATTTAACACATTCCCTTCCCTTACTCTCTCCCCTCCAGTGAGTTATTTTGTGACGAAATTTGTGACGTGCAACAGCTGAACTTAACAGGTGCTCTGCGAGGGAGGATAGACGAGGAACAAACCAAAATGGAACTGAACGGCCCTCCCAACCGACATAGGAAGTGCTGCCCCACAGAGTTGAAACGTGACCGTCAACTTTTTCCGTGTGGAAGCATTGCATTGTGGGATTCCCTTCTTGCTGGAAGCTTGCATTTTATACCCTTGGTGAAAGGGAGGTTAAACGAGGGAGTGAGGGAATATAATAATGACTCCCTCCCCTTTCTTAAATTGGATCCAAATCGCACTTGGTATGGGTGCCATATTTCATTCTGGTATTTTGGAGATTCCCCCCTTGAAGCAAGGGAAGGGAATGACAGGAGCATCAAAGAGAGCATAAAATTCAGATCTAAAATGCAGCCCAGGTCACTGTCTGTGAGAGTCCATCCGAGGGCTAATGCACTCTTACCATAATTACATATGCCCACATAAGTCCTAAACAACAGCTCAATCTACATTGGCACTCTTTTATATCTATGCTTCCACAGAGAGGGCCTGTGAATGACAGCGACACCCAATAACAGTGCCAGACCAAACTCTTTCAAGAAGAAAGCAGTCTACATGACAGTGCATGCTGAGGCAGGATTACAGTACTGGGCCATACTACAGCGTGCCAACACCTATGCAGGAGGACTCTATACTATCCCATGGCAATCTATCCAAACAAAACCTGTCTAACCAGTGTTAATAAGAAACAGAGGACAGCAGGAATAGCCAGGTTCAATACAGAAACAACTTACTTATTGTTCCAGCATTGATGATCATCGTCAACTATAGATACAATATGTACAGATATGTATATATACGCACATACACGTATCTAGTATTCTTTCTAAAACACTGAAGGGTTAACATGTTTTTATCCATATTATTATTATTATTATTATTATTACAAGTTAAATAAAATTATGTATTCTGCCCTATTGAACTTTGCCGGTTATTTTCCATTCAATAAGGGCTGGCTGGGCAATCGTGTGAGCCAAGTGTCAATGTATCACAGGCCGGGGTCTATCCTCGACTCCTACAGGCCTTGAGCGAAAATAACAAAAAGGGAGTGTGCAGCTGAAGGTTTAACTTTTCTAGCTAATGAGCGAGTTCACCTTGATACTGGCACAAGTCCCTCTCAGAAGGTACAAAGGATCATGCTTTTTAATGCTTTTTTTAGTACGGACCGTCAGCATGCATGCTCTCTTTGCAGAAATACAGATCCTTATAATTGGATCTGGTGCGGGTATTTTCCTGACTGGACTGCTTCTTTATTATAAGACAAGGGTGGATTTTCCCTTCTCAACGCAACAATATATATAACACACACACCCCCACACACATATAAAGCATGCAAACACGCATACAGTAATTATAGTCACCCCCCCCCTCATACCCTGGCCTCCCCCGCTCTCTCATCGTCAAGGGCAACGGGTCTCTTCACTGCAGGTTCTGTGTGGCCTGTACCACTCGGCCTCTTCATGCAGGGAGGGTTGGCTGCACGGGAAGGATAAACAGTGGATATGAGAGGGCTGGCTGGAGTCAGCTGGAGGGCTGCATCACGAACACGTACACACTGTGCCCTGGATAAGAGCGTCTGCCAAATGTGTTACGTTATGCTGCGGGGGGAGAGAGCCGACGGGCAGCGCGCCGACACTGACGGGGTCTGTCGAGCGCACGCGCGTTTGGGCCCCTGCGTCCGTACCGTGGGACTTGTTGGTGAAGTAGTTATAGTACTGGGAGACGTAGGTGATGATGCTCAGACGGTCAGGCACTCTCATGGACACCATGTCTTCAGCGTCCAGCAGGGCCGGGATCCCCAGCTCTGACTCTGCCGTCTCAAAGGCCTGGAAAGGGGGGGGGGGGGGGGGGGGTGAGGGTGACAAGACACAAATTAAGTTAAACACAACCGACGCTCCACGAGGTTTAACTGCTAAAGGCCACTTCGAGCAAAGCTCAACTACCGTAAGAAGCAGCTTGACAGGAAGCCTGGGGAAAGGTCAGCTCATCTAAGCCCGGGATAAAGGGAAGGAAGGAAGCAGTAATGCTAAGAATGAACCCTAAAGGCTTCTCTTTGCCCAGTACAAAGGCTTTAGCCGGCCAGCAGCCCTGCAAAGCCCTGCCAAGGGAGGGAGGGAGGGAGGGAGGCGACCAGCCACCCACCAGGGCTTCTCTGGCTCACAGCAGTGAGCCACTCCTCTGCTTGATCAGGGGCCACAGGCCTCACTGGCTGGCAGCCCATGATTCAGAGGAGAGCGTGAGCCTGTCTGTCTGTGCTCACTGAAACTGACCCGGGGGGGGGCGTGTCAGTGATGGGGCGTGTCTGTGAATACGATTGGCCGCTCCAAATTGGGAGAAAAGAATGGGGGGATAAGTGCTTGAAAACAATGAGAAACTCATTGTTCTTTCCCTGCCTCTCTTTATATCAGATGTGAGAGACACAGGCTCTCCAGAGAAGAAGGCAGAGCGAGGATCAGCCAGTGACACAAAGAGACAGACACAGCCTGGATTGTTATTGTTATGGTTATTGTGTGGGTGCGTGCGTGCATGCGTTACGGAAATGCTATTGTTGTCTTAGTTCAATTAAAGTACATAACAACTTATATAATTGGACTGTAGAATCAGTTGTGAATACTGATCAGAATTTGACATTATGTAACAGCTCTTACTAGGCTAAATAATGAAACACCGGCTGTTGAATACATGTCTATTCTTACAGAGGATCTGTATGCATTGTTATTTGATAATAAATTCCATTTCTATTTACTGAGTTGTTGCACCTTCAACAATTTAGAAAAACAGACAGCTATCCCGTTTTATGAATTTAGAGGCAGTAATCATTAAAAGGGGTATACAAGCAATATTTTGGCTATATTTGTAGGTGCAATTCAGGTTCTGTACCTTGTTGAAGGGTACAATGGTACATTTTATTTGAATCTGCTACCTCTAATTCACAAGCCAAGTTCCTTAACAACCATATTTTATCACTTTAACTTTAACTCCTGTTCCTTCAATATTATTCCACACTGCTGGCATGCAATGAACCAACTTTTAAAAAGTGAATTCCTGAATATGCAAATAATACAATTTAAAATATTATACTGCGGTCTAGGGAAACGGCTAACAGTCTACAAAACATCTGTGTACAAATTCCATGTAAGCCATGAATTTTAATAAGCCCTACAGGCAGACAAACTGTAATATTCACATATAGGCTTATCCAGAGCTCGGCATTGACTTCATTTCATAAGCAATGGTGGAAATATTGGTTAATGTATATTGTACGAGACAAATGATGATGATATTTGCTGTAAAGCGGTAATACTTTTTGTGCTTTATACTGGATGTTTTAGTTCTAGTTGAGCAAGGTGTGAGAAATTGGCTAGCTGCTGCCACTGCAGAAAATGATTAATTAAAAAACTAAATCTAACTACTGGTTTTCATGAACAGGTCCTGGCAGAGCAACTACATGTGTTGACACTATAGATACTGATACTCATTTATACCCATTTATACTCATTTATACTCATTTATACTCATTTATACTCATTTATACCCAACTCATGCAGACCCTGGGTGAATATTCACTGTAACAAATTCAAAAAGGTGCAAGCTTGCACAAATAATGTCTATATTTAAGCACAAACACAAGAACAGCCAACATCAGGGTCCAGTCTGCCTCAGACCTATCTAAACTCTCCTGCTGCTTTTTGACTGACTCAATCTCTCTTTCCACCCTGAACTCCTCTTCCGTATCAGCCTCCAGAGGGAACCAGAAAACAGGCACACGCTTTACACACACTCTCTCTCTCACACACACACGCACAGTCACATTCACACTCTCTCTTACACACACATACAGGCACACTCTCTTATATACACTTACACACACACAAACACACACCCTCTCTCTTACACACACACACCCTCTCACTTACACAGACACACACAGTCACATTCACACTCTCTCTTACACACACACACACACCCTCTCACTTACACACACACAGTCACATTCACACACTCTCTCTTACACACACACACACACACACACACACAGTCACACACACACACACACACACACTCTCTTACACAGACACACACACACACAGTCACGCAGTCACACACACCCTCTCTCTTACACACACACACACACACACACACACACACACACACACACACACACACACACTCTCTTATACACACAACACGCACGCACGCACACACACACACACACACACACAGAGTCACATTCACACACTCTCTCTTACACACACACACACACACACACACACACAGTCACACCCTCTCTCTCTTATACACACTCTTTCTCTCACACTCAAAAACTATCACACACACTGTCTCTCTCGCTCTCACTCTCATTCTCACACATATGTACAGACATAAACACTCACTCTCATCCATCCACACACACACACACACACACACAGATGCAAGCACACACCCTCTCTACCCCTACCAACACACCCCTACTCTCACTGAATTGTCACACTCAAAACATTAGCCATCACGCTAAACTGATAGACAGGATACAGTCAGACACACAGTATCATGTGCTTAATTCATTTAGGGTTAATAGATTTCAGTTAGCTGCTCCCCCTCACTCACTCCTGCTATACATTACTCAGTTATACCTTATCTATCCAACGTTGTGTTGATGGTTCGGTTTTACCTTCACAGGGCATATATCCGCAACCACACACACACACACCTGTGGTTAAGGCGTGGGAACCAGACGTTACATGATGTCAACATGTACACCACCGTTTTTCCCTCACTACGCTGAAATTCTTCATTTCAGCTTTGTCTAACATAGTACTTATAGCCATTAAGTAATTACAAGTCTACAACTAGGCCTAATTGTTACCTGTATACCACCTATTATTAACCAAATGAGTAATTATGACCTGAAATGATATGGTACTCACCAGACGGTTGTTTTCATAGACATTGTCTTTGGAGAGGGAATCGAAGTCTCTGGATGAAGATAAGAGAGATTAATTAAAAAACAGTGAATACTGATATATTACAATAAAAACACATCTCAAGATTCCTTTTACCAACTCAATGTTACTGCATTCACTATAGCGCTCCTCAAGTTATAAAGATGTGTGAATAAATATGCCATGTATAATTTGCAAATCTGTTCCTGGCAAGAAATAAATCCCAGCACTCAGAATTAGCTATGCAAATGTACTTGTAATTATTCTGACATACTCTTACTCAATTATTTCTTATTCATAAAGGCCAGAAGATGGGGACACAAGGTTTTCTCTCTTTATCGGTTCAGTGATTAATGCACCGAAGCAACTCACACTCAACTTTACAGTTCTGTAAGTAGTTGGTATAAAAGTCAGTATAAAAGCACAGAAATCAGTGCGTGAAAATGAAAGGTCGGTGGGAACAGAACTGACCGTTACTCCACTTCAGTTAGAGAAACTACGCCAGCGAAGCGACACAAACAAAGCCCTGTTGTGCTAATCTAACTCGCATGCCTATAAAGGCGCTCAAAGTAGCGCGGCAGACATGTAGCTCTGCCCGCTGCGGGGGCTTAGCCCACAACAGCAGTGCAGCTGGCAGAGCCTGGGCTGACTCAAGCCGCTGGAACTAGCTCATCATCTGCGGAAGACGGCGAGCCCTGTTTCCCCCCCCCTCCAGCCGGCTCGCTGACAGACTGGGGGCAAACACGGCCAGGAACGCGAGCTAATGCCGACGTTCCCGTATGACTCCCCGCCGGGCCTGCTAGCGTGTTCATTTCTACAGCGCAAGTCACCGAGCGTGTTCGTGGACCACACGAGCCGGCCCAGCCGAACAGCGCTGACGGTGCATAGTGGGGCATGGGGGGCTGCTGCTGAAGGTCACAATCTGAGACAGAAAACGCCACACTGCGGTTTAACAAGGCTGCCCACGGCACAGACAGAAGGATGAAACACCCAGGGAGGAAGAGAGAGGGGGAGAGAGAGAGAGAGAGAGAGAGAGAGAGCAAGAGAGAGGGAAAAGGAAAGGGAGAGAGACAGAGGGGGAGGGGGAGAGAGAGAGAGAGAGACTGATGCAGTGGAGAGAAGGAGACGGTCATAAGAAACACTGTGTGGGAGAGAAAGTGCAAGAGACCCACGGAACTGAAAACAGGAAAAGAGAAATGAAGAGATGAAAAATAAGCTTTAAGCGGTAGAGCAGAGTGTCAGAGAAAAGGAACAGGACGGAGAGGGACAGAAACAGAAACGAAGGCCAGCGGTAGACTGGCTGCTGGAAGAACAAGACAGCTGAGACTTAGCAGAGAGACAGGCCCGCCTTCAAAAAATAGAAACACCAGCTGACCATGAACAATCTACTGTCTGCGCTGGCGTTACGAAATTAAACGCCACAGTGTTCCATTCGGCAATGTCCGTCTACTCATTTTTATCGCGGAACACTGTTTTGAAGAAGAAATCACCGGTCTGTTTATCTGGGGCCCAACACAAAAACAACTGTCACCCGCAGTCAAAGGGCAAATGAAACTCGTGGCCTAAACTGTACCTGGGTAGCAAAGGTCATCCCCACACACCAGCAAAGTCATAAAGGCGGAACTCTGTAAGTGAATGTGTCCCTGTGAGGGTGTGGGCTCTTCTCCGTGTGCCAGTGCGCACGCTGTGCCCTGCACTTGGGGCAGAATTAAGACACAAATCCAAAGTGACAGACGCAGGCCCCAGATGCAGATTAGAGTGACTGGCTGTCTATCTGAATGTGGCTGAGGGCCAAATCACTGCAGTGGTGAGACACGCTTGGCTGGAACTCAAGATGCACTGTGGCTCGCTCTTTCTCACACACACGTATTGCGCACACACACAAATAGGCTCTAATGGTGCAGAGAACAGATACTCTCTCAAACACTGACTCACACCTACTGAGAGTCATGGGACGGTGACAAGCTGACAGGCTAACAGTCCTACCTGCAGGCACACGTTACGATGCATTCTCACTGGACCAACATCACTGGACCACAGGTCTCAATGTTCATGCAAGACGGAGGTCCTGTTTTCAGTAAGGGATGTTTTTTTTTTTTGTTTGTTTTTTGCTGAGACACAAGTGTCGTATAAAATGAGTAGGAGTTACTTGGGTATTTTATGTGTTTTTGTAATTAGTAATATTCCTCTAGCTGAGAGATTTGTAATCTGACCGTCGCCCATCGCCCGGTCCTGCAGGTTCCTCCTGTACAACATCAGGAGGATTCGACCGTACCTGACCACCTACTCCACCCAGCTTCTTGTCCAGACCATGGTCACCTCACGCCTGGACTACTGCAACTCCCTGCTCGCAAGCCTACCAGCCTGTGCCATTCTGCCTCTTCAACTGATCCAGAATGCAGCTGCCCGGCTTGTGTTCAACCTCCCGAAATTTTCCCATGTAACCCCCCTGCTGAGGTCACTCCACTGGCTGCCAGTTGCAGCCAGGATCAGGTTCAAAGTTCTGACCCTGGCCTACACTGCAGCCAATAGGACAGGCCCCGCCTACCTGCAGGACTTAATCCAGAACTATGTTCCTGCTCGACCACTTCGCTCTTCTACAGCAGGGCGACTCGCACTTCCCCCCCTCCGTGTCAACGGCTCTCGCTCGTCCCGACTGCGGAGTTTTTCCACCTTAGCTCCTCAGTGGTGGAATGAACTTCCCATTCCCCTACGTTCTACTCGAACCCTGCCTGCATTCCGTCGAGGCCTGAAGACACACCTTGACTGATATTCTAACCTAGGAATATCAGTTCCCTGTGTTTACTAGTTCCCTGTGTTTTCCTGTCTGTTTGTTATAGTTTATAATAGTATTTAGAATAGAAATGTAGTATAGCTGATTTACCCACAGCTTACTGTGAACTACAGTCAACGTTCATTACTAGGGATAGCTGCTACATTATGGGAAGGATGTGCTTTGTCTTGTCTGTTCTGTAGTGATCTTGATGATGTCTCTGTATGCACTTATTGTACGTCGCTTTGGATAAAAGCGTCTGCTAAATGAATGTAATGTAATGTAATCTCCTGCCTTACGGTTTGCCATCCCTGGAGAGCTCATGCCAAATGCAGCAAACTGAGGTGTAGCAATAGCCCTCCTGATGTGTAGGGAGAGTGGGCTGTGTGTGTACCCAGGGCAAGGGGCGTGTTTTTACAGCGGTGGCCAGAACTGTCATTACGCATCAGACACAACACACTGGCTCCAGGCCTACTGTGTGTGTGTGTGTGTGTGTGTGTGTGTGTGTGTGTGTGTGTGTGTGTGTGTGTGTGTGTGTGTGTGTGTGTGTGTGTGTGTGTGAGAGAGACTATAGAGCAGGGGCAGTGGGTCTAGGGGCCTGGGCAGGGCACAAAAAAACAATAATAGAGACTTCATTAAATTCCTGTTACCTTTCACCAAACCAGTCGCTAGGTGCTTCTGGGACATGCGTGCATGCACACACACACAAGGTGGATTTATGTTAATTATGTTAAGCTATGTGCCTTCAGCAAAGCAAACTCAAAACAGGTGCAAATGTTCCTCCGGCAATAAGCCATTATTGGCAGGGCCCACTGTATCTAAAAAGTGCACATGCAAGTGCACTGACAATACACACTGAAGTAAAGCTGTCAAACACTTTTCCTTTGTCCACATACTACAAACAGACGTGACAGGAGTGGCGAGATACACCCTGCCTATATACATGCAGAGGCATCAGTATTCTATGAGATGACAATATTGCTTTTTTAAGATGGCAACAATATTAGGTGCGTTCATCACTGAGTCAAAGTCATCCGGGAATTAGACTATTCTCCTACGGTCTACCAGTTTTCTCTTTCTCCAACCAAATATCAAATACGTTACGTGATGAAATACTGTGTTTGAAATAAGTGTTTTGTACCTCAAAACGACCACGGGTGGTGACCTTGATCAGTCCAGATAGACTAAACGGATAAGGTTACACGAAACGTGTGGTCAAACGGTGTGTAATTCCATGAAGACATTGAAACCAAACGGCTAATAACGCAACTGTCACCCTATCGGAAGTCTATAGACAGTGCTACAAAGTACATCTAATTAGTAACAAGTTGAATGGATACAGTTACATTGTAAGCTATGCAGTTTGACACCAAAGGGGAATATAATGATCCCCAAATTGCAATTTTGGGGACACTTCCATCTGACAGACCATCTGTGTATAATATCAAGCAACACAGAATTTAAGATTTGTCCATTTGAAAACCGTACAGCCACTAATATAGTTATGCAACTAACCTTTTCACAATATTCATCGTCACTGCAGAAATAAAATGATTGGTCGTGATAATGATTTGTTCATATCAATAACTCACTAGACTACATATAACGCGCCCTTCCCACACTTTTCAACGTTAAACGTGAGCACGTATGAGCTGGTTAGGAACCAAGCTAGCCTACATGTCTGAGCATCGTACACTGGATAAAACATTGGCTAACAATCCAATTAATTAAAGTATAGAACCTAAACAAAACAGAAACATGCCACTTGAATCACCCACCCAGGGGAATGTCAGTATTTCCACTCCGCCCGCCTTGCCCCTGTTCCACGAAGAATTCAAATACAACCCCGTGGGCAGGCGGCCTGACCAGCGTTAAAACTGGGGGGACAAAAGGTGGCTTAAGCTTACAAAAAGTTCACATATAATATTTACGTTAGAGAAGCACAAACGTTACTTACATCAAGTCCGGTCTGTGTCTGTGGATTATGGCACAAAAAGCCAAGCCATCTCTGAATGACGCTGACATATTCTTTATTTCCACACCGGTGTAGTTCTCACACTGTATCCGACACCATTCTTGTAAAGCCTTCAACGACCCCATCGTTAAAAATAATTCGTTGGTGTAACAATCTATCTATATAACTTTTCTATGTCCGTGACCTCATTGAATAAAATGTCTACCAGCAAAGTTTCCTCTTAAAATATTATCTTCATACCTCGCTAAATTATCTAGCTAGCTAGACAGCTCTTCATGCACAGGATATATTTAGCCAGCTAGCTATAGCTATGTTAGCTAGCTATCTATTAGGTAACACCCGATAGCTACCAGTCTTGTATCTAAAGATTAGCTGGCTAGCATGTCTGTAGACAGCTTGCTACTTCGTTAGTAAAAGTTTCTTCAGACGCGGAGTAGCTATGTACTTCACGTTTCATTGCTATTCGAAATTAGGTTAACGTTAAACAAAAATAAACATGACCAAAAAAAAAACATGCCAGGTTGAGGTTTTTAGTCGAAGTAGGAAGCCAGCTCGCAAATCACATCTGAAGCGGGTCTCGACTTGCACTCGAACATTATGCACTGAAACAACCAGTATCCCCTCCACCCATGGGGTAGACTACCAGACTAGGCTAGCTAACGTTAGCGATACTGCAGTGCTGGTTGTAGCGAGCCAGCTAACTTTGTATTGAAGCCTTGATGTTCGCTTAATGTGTCAATCTGTAGCCTATATCCGCGTTTCGAATTTGCCTATAACTGCCCCCAGTATTGCGCTAAATGAACACAGTAACGTTAGCCTATAATGTGTTCATATAAATAAATAAAAAGAAACAACTTAACGTTACAATGGAGATGTTGCTAGTTAGCTAGATTCCGCAAGAGTGTACTATTCTCGCGCACTAACGTTACAGATCTAGTTTTGTCATTACAATATTTAAAAAGTATTTTAATTAATTGATAATGCTGTGTTTTCCCCAAGAATAATCGTATCTTCGCATAATAACTCAAATGTGGAAGAAAAGCGAATAGCTCGTTTCTCTGACACTGCCGAGAGTAGGATACTCAAATCGGGCGTGATTGTGTGCATCATCGAACTAACGTTACACCACGGATTCGTTTATCCTAGTTTTGCCAACTCTTCGAAGCATAAATTTGCCATATTGCTCCAGAAAAGTTGCTATTGTTAACAGAGGTTGTAGGAGCTGTGTGCATCTGAAGAGAATTTGTTTATTTTATTCACATTTCAGCTATTTAGTGCTCTAGCACGATAGATCATAAACGATCTGTGGATACTATTTGATAACTTGATACAAAAACATTTAATAACGTCCCTTTGATTAAGCTACTCTGCAATGGCTACAGTTCCAGGGACAAAAAGTTGCTGGAATAGTGAGTGTCCTTTGAATGCGGTATTTCCCTAGAGGGACTGGCTGGTAGGCTATTCAGTCTTGTGCCAGTGCCAGAAGATGTAGGCCTATTAACTAAATAAGGGAGGGTGCTCAAACCATAACCACCTCTTCTTTTATATACCTACTATGCCTTTCGTTCATTTAGGGTCACGTAGAGAAAGAGAGAAATCAGAAGGATGGAGAAGCTAAACATTTTGAAGCTTTGTTTTGTACTGTGAAGCTGCTACTACAAAATTTTAGTTTTTATTCATATGTTGACTCTTCATGGGGTCTTATTACAGTCTTCTTGATCTCATGTCTTGTTCAAACAATAAAACAGCACAAGTGTTTATGACAGGTATGTGAAGTAAAGGTGGAACAAGCAAGGCTGTGGACTGCACTGATGGGGTAGTGATGAGTACAATTGAGGAAAGATTTAGTACTTATTTTAGCATAATCTCCAAATATAGTATTAGCACTGAAGGGAAAGCACTCAACTAACTCGCTATGAGGCTTTATGAAGATGTTGCTTGTATGTTGTAGACTGGGTCCTGACATGACTTGAAAACATTTCTTAACCAGAGAAGGTTTAGAAATATCTAATATGATAAATTATATGTAAACTCTGGAAGTCATCCTGGATAAGGGTATCTACAGATACATAGTTATCTGATTGCTTACTAGCACTGAATCTGCATTACCATGCAAGTTTTTCTTAAGAAAATCTCAATATTTACCCAGCTAAAGCATAGAAAGGAGTGAAGAAATCATTAACTGAACAGCTGCCATTAAATAACATTTAGGCTTGAAGAGGTGGTGTATTGGTGTCCAGTGATGGTCCTGGAGAGCCATGATCCTAAAAGTTTTAGTGATGCCGCTCAGCTATAGAACAGGAGATTCAAGTATCCCTCAAACCAAAGGCACAAAGCAACAAACAGAAACAAGAGGACAAGAAACTCCCAGATTATTCAAAGCTACCACTACTCTAGCAGATACAGTATATAGAATAGAATACATTTTATTTTCCCACTAGGGAACTTCAGTTGTAGCCCCAGCAACAACAAAAAAGACATAGACAGTGGGGCAGACCCACAACACACAAACATATCAAACAAAGACATTCAATATAATCATTGCATTAATCAAACTAATTGAGTGAATTAAAGTGTAATAGCCTACAGCCAAACGTCATGATTAAAAATAGCCCCCGCTGTCCCGAGATGTCCAGTGTTATCAAGCAGTCCAACACACAAACTCCGCCTCCACGACTTTCCTCCATACATGCAGTTTTCAGTTTTGCGGTCCCTGTCCACTGTCAGCCTGGAACCACACAATGTTTCTGAATAACATCATCCAACAGTAACAGGGGGACAAAGTGCATGCTCAAAATTATCTCTAGTTAAAGGAAATCAATTTTACCTGTAAAAACCTCTCCTGAAATCTAGCAAGAATATGAATGCTTACCCCGCAGAGCTAGAATTTTTAAAGAGGATTTAGAATAATTACTTTTTTAAGAAGGCCAGTGGCAAAGTTGCGGGAAATTCTGAAAACAAATGAGATTTCCTGTGTTAAAGTGATTTCCGCAGAGTAGGACCACTGTGCCAATCCACAACATTCCTTTTTCTCTCAGTGCTCTCCAAAGCATGCTTGATGTTTATGCACGCTCGTAAACAAGTAAGCATTCCTACTTGAGCAGAAAGCAAAATGAATGCTTTCAATGTCACGTTTTTTTAAAGCTTTGGATTTTAATATATTTCTTACGTCAATGTAAGTGGAAGTGAATGATGTATAATTACTCAAAAACATAACTAGGGAGATCAAGGGTATTTTCAGGTTATATTTCCCTGGAAATTACCAGCATTAACTATTGAAACAAAGTTAGAACTTAGTTAAAATTTTGCCAGAATCTATCTTGAAAAATGTGTACACCCATACAAAAACAACAATGAATGTTCTCTAAACAATTATTTTTAAAAGCTTTTAAATAAAATTACTATTAAAGCATATACTAGTAAGCCACCAGTAATGTGTAAATCAATATTCTGTTGACAAAGAAAATTCATACATTGGCTGAAACATAACACAGAGCAATAATACTGTGATCTCAATTCACTGAACCAGTTTCCAATTTAGAATAGTACTATTTAATTTCTTGGAAGTGCCCTTGTCCAGCAGGGTCACCTACTGAGAACTAGTGGTATTGTTTACAGTTAGGAAGCTTAACTACATTAACATCGGATAGTGACATTACTCATATCCTTTTACTATTTTCACAGTTATTTAAAACGACGTGAGTGATATTAACATCAGGCTACTAATAATGCATTCCAAACCAATAAGTGGTCTATTTACAGAAAAGTGCTGATTAAGTCTTTACAGTCTGACAAATGGTTTAAGGGCCGTGGACTGCACTTGAATGCATGAATATGAGCCATTTTTCCTTGCAGAGAGCAGGTTGTCGTATTTACAGCTTCTGAGTCAGACGTCAAAAGACTTATGACTGGACCGCACGAGAACTTCAGGCCTACGCATCGCGAGACTTCCGCAGCAATACCAGAGGAATCCCCCAGAAAGATGGCGGCGCCGCCAGAGGAGGAAAGCTTGGAGTCTCGCATCAGTGAGTCATGCGGAGTTATTGGACCTCCACTGATACATAATAGGGTCGAGAACACTGCACAAGAGAGATATGAAGCAGGAGGTGGAAGTTTGTGAAGGATGAGGAGTGTAGTACGGGGGTCGCAATTCGAATTAGTTGGCAACCTCAGGGAAAATGTTAGAAAAGTACAATGTACAGGCAAGCTCTGTAACAAAACATACCTCACAATGTTAGAACAACGAATTGTGTCTTGGCATGCTGGCATTACGTAAGATGGCTTCAAAAACTGATGGAATATGCAAGTATTTACAGATGATTATTAGTGTGGTTCTTGGTTGTGGCCGGTGCAAATTGAAGCTAACGTTAGCTAGTCGATGTGTCAATATGGAAATTGGGGAGGAGTCACTTGTAACACTTAAACCTGCCAACAAGCTAGGTAGCTAACTGGCTAAATAAAACGGCGTGATTGGGGATCGCGTATATGAACTTTATATCACATTTGTATATCAAAGTTAGCTATAGCCTCTAACTCTGTGCGAACATCTCATAACGACATAATTTAAATAACTGCAGACATGGCATCCTGATCTCCAACCCCCCTCTGCTTCAGGAACCCGATTTTAGAAATGGTTTCGTCTATGTGCGTGTTATCGCGTTTTTAGCTTTGTCTACAATCGATTCTGTCGCAATGGTTGCCATGTATCTTATGATGAGTTAAGGGCATCAAAATGTCAATATGGATATACGGGGCTTTCTTGCTCTGTGTGGACATTTGATTTGCATACAAACGTCAGTTCTACCTTTCCAGTTTGTGTTTCAGCTGCTATTGTAACGTTAGCTAACATTTATTTATTTGGGTATTTCGCAGTGCCCTAATCATGGTCAGGTCTGCCCATGCCAAGTTTTAGCTGCTGTGTTAGCTGCTCACCCATCTTAGGACAGTTGTCACCCCAGTATTGTACACAATTACAACAGCTAGCTAAAGCTAGTACGTATATTGGAATTTTGATTCCAATCAGAAAGGTATTGACAAGCTAGTATACGGTTTAACACTTAAGTGGCTAAACGACTTCACCAGCTAGAGGGTACATAAAATATCTCATACATTACTCGAGCTGACTGAACAGTAAACATATGTATTCTCTCCAGATCAGTTTTTTTGTACATTGTTATGTACAATATTTTGTCACTGCCATATATTGTGTGTTAAACGTTTTGTTGCCATGGTGATTGCAATACCTATAGTACACCTGTTATAGTAAGCGTGGGAGTATGTATAATCTTAATGCATGTCTGTCTGTCTCTACAGACAAAGCTACTAACCCTCTAAACAAAGACACAGACTGGGACAGCATCCAAGCCTTCTGTGATCAGCTCAACAATGAACTGGAGGGGTGAGGAGAGTGGGGACTGATGATGGGGAAGCAGGAGGGTGTCCTCAGCTGGTAGACCTGTGACACTATGGCTTTCTCACTCAAGTTTGTCAGTTATTTACATCAGTGTCTTATCCACCTGTATGTCTCTGAAAAGAACAAAGCCTTTGCTTTCAAAAACAAACCTAGGTGTATGAAGGACTTGTTTACAGCATACAGCTGGAATCTGAATAAGCCGCGTGTACCGTAGTGATGACTACAATCTCTTGCTATTCACGTGCGTTTGGTATTGTCTTGTGTCCTAAGCATGCTTCTGCCTCGGGCTGCGGATAAGCCGGTCTCTCAAATTGTGTTTTGTTGTCATTGAAGTCCTCAGCTGGCCACCAGGCTTTTGGCTCACAAGATCCAGTCGCCGCAGGAGTGGGAGGCGATGCAAGCCCTAACGGTGAGGGGGGGAGATCACAGGAGATTACAGAAGCTTTTCAGATGCCCAGGGCCACTGACCTTTTACATACTACCCATCCGCACAGGTGGATGCTTTACTGAAGCAAATCACACTGCCAAAGGGTCTGACAAGTAGTGCTTCACAGGGGGGATTCGTCCAGGCAGCATCACTGTTGCAAGTCCAGGTCTCTGGATAGATTAGGGTTACATGTGCTTATATGTGCTTACATGTTTTGCGAATGATATGAGAGGGTCCACGAAGCAGTAGTAATGACAGCCCTGCATTTGTATTATGTGAACACAGAGGAAATCATAGTTAGAATTACTTAAACATCCCCCAGCTTGCTGTATGTAGATCGGAGGTGATAACCGCGTGTTTCTGTACTAGTGCAGTTTCAAAGTTCTCACGATGTTGTCACGCACGGTATACTGTTACATCATGTCATTGTGAACTCTGTGGCGTGTTGCACTAATGGCATCATGTGTTGTACTAGCTGTTGGAGACCTGCATGAAGAACTGTGGGAAGAGGTTCCACAGTGAAGTGGGCAAGTTTCGCTTTCTCAACGAGCTCATCAAAGTGGTGTCTCCTAAGGTACTGACCTGTCTGATAGTCACAGCTGTTAAATTACTGTGTGTACAGGATGGGCTTTTCACCACTTCTGTGTGTGTGTGTGTGTGTGTGTGTGTGTGTGTGTGTGTGTGTGTGTGTGTGTGTCTGTTTGTAGATAGTGTGGCTGCATTTGTGTGTGTGTATCTGATATGCATTTTCTGTGTATTTATTTATGTTTACGTAACCTTACTGTGTGCATTAATCTGTTAGATGCTCTGTGTACGGGTGTGTGCTACATAAATAAATGTAAATGTCTGGGAACAGAAAGGTCTGTACATTAATTTTTTTTAGCAAGAATAACTGCGAAAATATGTCTGTGAGGGTGTTTATGTGTGCTTGTTCCAGTCATTGCATGGGCCCCAGTTCCTCTGTATCCCAGCCAGGGTGTGAAATTAACACCCGACACCAGCCAAATGCTGGTAAACGTTTGATTGTGGCTGGTAAGATTTGCTACTCTAGCAGCCATTTTGGCAGGTAACCAACCAGGTTGTGTTATATTGTAAAAGGTAATGTGGCCGGTAAAATGTTGAAAATGGCTGGTGGTTTTTAGAATCCAGTGGGTGAAAAAGTGAATGTCATGCCATGACCTCTCCTCCTCTCTCTCAGTATCTGGGCTCTCGAGCCCCAGAGCAGGTGAAGAAGAAGGTGCTGGAGGTGATGTACAGCTGGACTTTAGGGTTGCCAGATGAGTCCAAGGTCGCCGACGCCTACCAGATGCTAAAGAAACAGGGTGGGTTTTCCTTTAATATTAATGATATGGACTGGGACTGCCAGCGGGCCAGAGTCAGTGTGACACACACAATGTGTAGGGTGGACCATTTCAGCATTTGGATGATGGCAATGATGATGGGAATAAGAAATTTAAGCAATACAGCAATAATGCTAGCATTTGGGTTTGTTAAACATATCGTTTCTGATATCATTTCTTTATTTATGTTTCAGGCATTGTCAAACATGACCCAGTCCTTCCCGATGACAGCCCCCTCCCACCACCACCCCCGAGACCCAAAAACGCCATCTTTGAGGATGAAGAGAAGTCGAAGGTATAGGGGAGTGAAAGGGGAGGATGTTTGATGCGTTTTGGATGGATTTGCTTTGAGACGTTAGATACCGTGTGTTGACTGTATTATTATCTCTCCCTCTATCCGCTGTACACGGTCCGTCCCTCTAGATGCTCTCACGCCTGTTGAACAGCACTCACCCTGAAGATCTGAGAGCGGCCAACAAGCTCATCAAGGAGATGGTGCAGGAGGTAATTTGTACTGTGTGTGTGTGTGTGTGTGTGTGTGTGTGTGTGTGTGTGTGTGTGTGTGTGTGTGTGTGTGTGTGTGTGTGTGTGTGTGTGCACTTACACACACTCACATTTTTATGTCTGTAAATGGGCTTGTATACACATTAATTCATTAATTGAATGTATTCCACATGATGCATATTAGACGTGTGATTCCTGTATGAGTTCAATTGTATATACATGTACAGCATTCCAGAAGGTAGTCTTATACTGAGAGAATAAGATCAAATGTGAATACGGAATGTCTATAGGTCCTCTGTGACAGTGAGAAGTCTCACTCAGCGTGACTGGCGTTCGCTTGAATGGTATCTCTCTCCCGCTCTGACCTGCCTTAGGACCAGAAGCGCATGGAGAAGGTATCGAAGCGAGTCAACGCCATACAGGAGGTGAAGGAGAGCGTGAGCCTGCTGACACAGCTGCTGGTAGACTACAGTAAGGAGAGCTGCTCTCAGAGCAACGAGGACCTCATTAAGGTGTGTGCTGCTGGGTGCATGCACCAACGCTGCGCTGAGAGAGCGTGCCAGTGCGCGCTCATGCAGAGTGCTCACAACATCAGCAAATTCTCAATATGCTGTTCACACACATACACAATGTGTACCGTTGCATCCGTAGCTTCTGTTTACTTGAACAAATACATATCGATATTACAGTCTGGAAGCGCGTTGGCGTTTCTGGAGGTGTTTACACAGGATAATACTTTTTCTAAATCTCCCCCATGTAATGCGACAACTTCCAATAATCAGAAATGTGTGTATAAATGGTTTGGAGCAAAGATTGTTTGGAGAGAGATGAGGTTTTACATTTAATATATGCCTGGAACCCTGACAGTGTCGTAAATCAGAAACGCACACAATTAAATCATGAATATCCCACTTATATTCTGAATGACTGTATTTGGAATGTTGTTATAGTCCAAATATATTATGTCTTAATCAGAATTATTAAATATTTTGACTAATAAAAGGCTTCATGCGAGAACAGATAGATTGCACAGTAGTATGGCACTGAGAGTTGATACAGGATGTTTTTCGAATCGGTAACCCTGTGTGTGTGTGTGTGTGTGTGTGTGTGTGTGTGTGTGTGCGTGTGCGTGTGCGTGTGCAGGACTTGTACCAGCGCTGTGAGAAGATGAGACCAACACTTTTCCGACTGGCCAGTGACACAGAGGACAATGACGAGGCCCTGGGTGAGATTAAGCTGCCGTTGGCTCTGCGGTCCGGCCCAGTTTAAGTCGGTGTGTGTGAGAGCGGTATTGTGACTGAGCAAACGTGGGCTCATTACTGTGCCCCTGTGTCTCCTGGCAGCGGAGATCCTGCAGGCCAACGACAGCCTGACGCAGGTCATTAACCTGTACAGACAGCAGGTGAAGGGAGAGGAGGTGAACGGGGACAGCGCTGCCACGCCCAAGCTCACGGGTGAGACGGGACCGATGGTCTCATGGGTTCTGATGTCTGGCGAGTAAATGAGCGGAGCGGTCCAAAGCAGCAGGTGACACACCTGGCCTCTCTCTGTTTAGGAAGCAGCACTGCCCTTCTAGACCTGACGGGATTGGACACTTCGCCCCTGGATGTGCCCTCAATCCCAGAATTCTCCTCTCAGGGGCACAGTCCACAGGGTACCTCCCAGGAGGTGGGGATCAGCCTTCTGGATGATGAACTCATGTCACTAGGTGAGGAGACATATGTGATGCGGTATGTCAAAACCAGGCACAATTGGGCAAGAGGTCAATTTTGAGTTATTGGTATATTAGTAAAACATAGACCTTGCACTTTACAACTCCGCTTTCTTTTTTCAAATCGGATATTCCAAAGCGAAGTTATTAAGATTTTAAATTGGACCGTCTGAAACATCGAAACTGAGAAATAGCCCTTTAAAGTTTGAGTTTAAACAAAACAAGTTGGTTAACAATGTTAGCGTACCGAACCCTGTTATCGGGCGGAAACCAGACATTTTTGTGATCAACATACGATACTGATATTATTCTGGCACATACCATTGAACATATTATATTTATTAGGTTCACAAAACGATAAGCTAACTTTTAAGCCAATAACCATGTAGATTTGACCGGTAGTTTTTTTGTTTTAACGTCTTTTAGATGAGAAAGTACTGTCAAAAAAGGGGCGCCCTTTATCGGGCGGCTCTTGTAGTGCATAAACAAGCTCACGATTATTGTTGTTTTAATAATCAATTAATAGTTTATTTCATCAAGAAAGATACCGTTTGAATAACCAATATGTTGGCAAAATATCATCATGCGATTTTACGTTAGCAAGTGAGCTCGAAGTTACGCTAAATTTGGCGTCATTTCCAAGCAAAATCTCGAACAAGGCATCATTTTGTGAAATTATATGCCTCTCTAAAAGTGTTTAAAAAAATACTTTGTCGATGAAATTTCAGTTAGAAACTTTTACAGAACATTTTAAATATTTGTAGCATCATAAATGTCCAAAAATCTCTAAACCCCTAAAATTCACCCTCAAGGCATTTTGCTCCGTTCCTCCGTTCGTAGCTCTGCCCAATTCCGCCTGGTTTTGACATACCGCGTCACATATAAACACACACACACGTATACACACACAAATACACACACACACACACAGACAGACCACCAAATCTCTCCCTTAATCTCTCTCTCAGGTCTCAATGAGGTCACCCCCAACTCCAACTCAGCCCCCCAGTCTGTAGAAAGTTCTGCCTGGAACGCCTTTCAGGTGAGAAAGGGTATCTAAGCCCCCTCAACCCTGGCCCTCTTTCCTAGCACAAGCCTAGCACTTTATTTAATACCAAATATGTTGACAAGGTAGTTTTATATTCGTCGCGACAGTTGATTATACTAACAGTGTAATTGACTCTAGGGCAGGGCTGCCCAACCCTCTTCCTGGAGATCTATCGTCCTGTAGTAGGTTTTCACTCCAACCCCAACAAAGCACACCTCATTCACAGATAGAGAGCTTGTTGAGCTGCTAATTAGTAAAATCAGGTGTGCCAAATTAGGGTTGATATGAAAACCTCCAGGAACAGGGTTGGGCAGCCCTGCCCTAGGGCATCTTGTTGCATTGTTATTTACTGTAAGAGTGCACATTGTCATTTTCTGTACAAACTGCTGCTATTATAAATCTTTAATTCACTTACTTTTCCAACGTGTAAATCACCATGTATAAGCATGTATAATGTCTCTGATAAGTGGAAGTAAAGGAATGTAAAGACTTGCACACAAATGCACAGGGCCTATGGGGGTCCTTTGACTGCATGTTGTATATTGTTGGGGTGTGGCATGTGTACACTCACGTTTGAGGGTGTGGATCTCGCGCCTTCCGCCAGCTGCATAACTAAAGTGTACCACCTCTCCTGGGTGTTATCCGCAGCTCCAACACTGTGGAGTTAATGAGAAAAATAAATCCTGACTCACAAAGGGGTTATTTTTCTGCAGAAGCAGGTCTCTAATCACTTAAACGTAAGCCATGCTGTAGATGTGTTTTTGCTGAAGGTATAAATACAGTCTGTCCACGGGAGCAGTTTTCCACAGAAAACAAAAAAAAAAAGATCCAGTTTTTGGGTCCTGTCAGCATTTTTCCCCATTGAGTTATTACTGAGGTTTCAGGCTGCAGGTAGGGTTAGACATGTAATCACGGAGAAGAGGAGACTAGCGCTGGAGCGTGTCCAGTACTGTGGAAATGGTGTCTGAGCTGTGCGTGTGTGTACTTGGAAGCCCGCTCTATAACACGGCAAATTATAGGTTATGTGACCTGACTCTTACGTTAAATTTACACACGAGTCTCTTGTTGTTTTCTTTTTGTTGTTTTTTTTTAAACGTGCCTCTGCCAGTCCTCTGAGAGTATGGATACGGACATTTCGGCCGCAGTGCTGAAGCCCGCAGTGACCGCGCCCACGCAGGCTCCGCCCAGCGGCGCCCCGCCCGGCAACAAGGCCTTGGAGGAGCTGGACCTACTGGGGAAAACGCTAATGCAGCAGTCCCTGCCTCCAGAGAGTCTGCAGGTTAAATGGTAACCGCTCAGCCACTGATATTCCATGTACCCCTGAACTATACAACTGCACATGCCTGCCACCACCCTGCAATCGGATCACATGATTTAACAATGTACCTATATGACCTTACTGGGACAGTGACAGCGGAGTGTACTTGTGTGTCGGCCAATGAGGTGTAAATTTACACTACTCAGGGGTCACCAGGTTGTGATGGTCATACCTGTTGGAAGTGACTGCTTCACGACTAAACAACATGTACATTTAAAGTATAGACCAGCAGCACACATTATTCACACTCCTGTTTATTATCCTGTCAGGTCCAAACAGGAGCCTCAATCCAAGCCTACCCTGAGGGACCTCCAGCACAAATCCAATCCCAGT
Source organism: Synaphobranchus kaupii (assembly GCA_029718625.1). Lineage (NCBI taxonomy): Eukaryota > Metazoa > Chordata > Actinopteri > Anguilliformes > Synaphobranchidae > Synaphobranchus > Synaphobranchus kaupii. The sequence goes on from CM056379.1 coordinate 16,649,840, forward strand.
CCGAGTCCGAACCCCATCCCGGCCTTCTCTGCCGAGCCTCCGGGGCCTCTCCTAAACCCCCAGCCCAGCCTGGGGGCCCCCTCACTGGGGCTGTCCCCCGCTCCCACCGAAATCACCCTGACCGACGTGACTGTGCCACTGGAGTCCATCAAGCCAAGTAAGTGTGTCGGGGTTTGGCCTTGGCTGAATGCGAGTTTTTACTGTTAATGAATCTCTTGCAGTGCATGGAACTCTCGTGCAGTGAATGAGCGTCTCCCTCTCTCTCTCTCTCTCTCTCTCTGTCCCTCTCTCTCTCTCCCTCTCTCCTCTCAGGCAGCCTGCTGCCGGTGACAGTGTTCGACAGGCACAGTTTGCGGGTGCTGTTCCACTTTGCGCGGGACTGCCCCCCCTCTCGTCCCGACGTGCTGGTGGTGGTCATCTCCATGCTCTCCTCCGCGCCCATCGCCGTCACCAACATCCGCTTCCAGGCAGCCGTTCCCAAGGTAACACACTCCCTTTTGTTTCCTTTTCCCTTCCCTCTTTGACCGGTGTATACATCATCTTCCACATTGAAATACAGCGCCCCCCAGTGGCTCTGTGGGGAAAGACGCCCCTGCCGATTGCAAACTGTGCCCAATAGCTTACAGCAGGTATACTCAAATCAGGCATTCAAGGCCAATAATACTGTTAGTTTTCATTCTTCCCCTCTAATCAGAACTAATTTAACCTGAGACACCAGGTGAGTTAAATCTCTGGCCAGTCAGTGGCATTAATTAATCAAGTAACTATCATGTAGAAAAGCAGCAGTACTAGATTTGAGTATCCCTGGCTGAGACATTGCAGGTTTAAGCCTGGGCTGTGTCATTAGCCGACAGGGAGTATGCAGTGGTGGGGACACATTCACATTAGTCTCACCAGGGCAGGGTGGGTTTTATTGCTCGAAAGAGGGTGAGTATCTTCGAAGAGTGCTGCGGAAATACAGTACAAACGTGTTAGAGACAATTTGTCATTAAAAAAACAAAAGCAGCATACTACTAGCCTTGAAAGGTTTATTTGGTTGCTGTACATTCTGTGGAAGAGTCAGGTTTCTCTGATTTGTTGCTGTACATTCTGTTGGAGAGTAAGGTTTCTCTGATTGGTTGCTGTACATTCTGTGGAAGAGTCAGGTTTCTCTGATTCGTTGCTGTACATTCTGTTGGAGAGTAAGGTTTCTCTGATTGGTTGCTGTACATTCTGTGGAAGAGTCAGGTTTCTCTGATTCGTTGCTGTACATTCTGTTGGAGAGTAAGGTTTCTCTGATTGGTTGCTGTACATTCTGTTGGAGAGTAAGGTTTCTCTGATTGGTTGCTGTACATTCTGTTGGAGAGTAAGGTTTCTCTGATTGGTTGCTGTACATTCTGTGGAAGAGTAAGGTTTCTCTGATTGGTTGCTGTACATTCTGTGGAAGAGTCAGGTTTCTCTGATTGGTTGGTGTACATTCTGTGGAAGAGTCAGGTTTCTCTGATTCGTTGCTGTACATTCTGTTGGAGAGTAAGGTTTCTCTGATTGGTTGCTGTACATTCTGTTGGAGAGTAAGGTTTCTCTGATTGGTTGCTGTACATTCTGTTGGAGAGTAAGGTTTCTCTGATTGGTTGCTGTACATTCTGTGGAAGAGTAAGGTTTCTCTGATTGGTTGCTGTACATTCTGTGGAAGAGTCAGGTTTCTCTGATTGGTTGCTGTACATTCTGTGGAAGAGTAAGGTTTCTCTGATTGGTTGCTGTACATTCTGTGGAAGAGTCAGGTTTCTCTGATTGGTTGCTTGCTCTCTCTCTCCTGCTGCAGGTGATGAAGGTGAAGCTGCAGCCCCCATCAGGGACGGAGCTCCCGGCCTTCAACCCCATTCTCCCGCCCGCTGCTATCACTCAGGTCCTGCTGCTGGCCAACCCCCACAAGGTACTGTACGCAGTCTCACACACACATACACACAAACACACACACGCGCATATGTACGCAGTCTCACACATGCACACACACACACACACATACACACACACGCATATGTACGCACACCGACACACACACGCGCATATGCGCGCACACCGGCACACACACATGGTAGTTCACATGGGTATACACTCTGGTACAGCAACTCCGTCCTACATATTTTCATCACTACATCAGGGTTATTGTTCTATCCCGTATGCTTACATGTGGGTTAATTACATTACATTCATTTGTATTTTCCACTGCAGTTGTAGACAGTCATGCACATCAACACCTTTCTCTATTCATGCCTTTCTTTACTACGTCCTAGTCAGTCTGTACCTTTAACAGCAATACTGGTCACGGAACGACACCAGTTATTTAGTAAAAGCATAGATTTATCTATGCCAGTATACATTTTCAGATTAAAGCTTAAAAATGGACCTGATAAATGATAAATGTTCCGTCCCATCTCCTAGGAAAAGATGCGGTTGCGATACAAGCTTACCTTCACTCTGGGCGAAGAAGCCCATGATGAATCTGGTGATGTAGAACAGTTCCCCCCTCCAGAGACCTGGGGGAAACTTTAGTGAAATGGACAAACTTCCTGTCACATGACCAGCCGTTTCCTACGCGTCCTGCCACTTCCCATGCGTCCTGCCACTTCCCATTTTGTGTTCTCCGCTTCTGTACCAACCTACCTGTTTCAATCAGCTTTTTTTTTTATTTTTTATTTTTTTATCATTCCAATAGTTTTTGAGTTATAAAATCAAACACCTTCACCTCTGTTCCCTGATATATACTGTATTTTAATGAACTGTGAATTGAAAATTGAAACAATTTCAATGACTTGTGGGAGCAAGGCAGGCCTTTTACATTGAAACTGAGTATACTGTATACTATACTGTCATTTATACTAGTATAGTACAAAGTATTGTATTGGTGTCTTTGTTTTTATTATCAGTGAAGGACAGATAGTTTGGCAAATTAATGTTTCATGATTATGGTTTAGGAAGCAGTGGTGTGGTCTAATTGGCACAACTGGTGATTGGGTGTCTAACCGATGACATAATGAAGTTATTAGAAAACATTTTCCCTGTCAGTTTCAGCCATTTTGCCTTTAGTAAGTTGTCTAAATGCACGTCTGAGACCTTTGCCTTCTTCCCTTTATTTTCTGTTGTGTTGAACCAAGCCTCCACCCACTTTTCTCCCTTTTATTTTGCACAGAAAACGATTCAGCATCTCCCTCCCTTTCATCTCTGAACTGTGATACCTACTGCTGTTGTCATGCACAATGGAAAATGTATTCCGTGCTTCATTCACAAATTGTCCACACTGAAGTCTTGTTTATCTGCCGTATGTGCCTATTCTGAAGCTAAATTTTGTTACACCCCCATTTTTCCTGTATATATTTTTTTTGGTCATTAAATTTATATCCTGTTTGCGAGTTTTCAGTATGGCAGTTTGTCAAGGTCCAGTTGAAGTACTGTTTCTTTTTTGAATAGTTCTGTCATGGGCACCTTTGGTCAGGAAAGAGGGAGTATATCCTGCTACATGCAGTACATATTGTTTGTACACGACTGTGTCACAGAAGTGTTTTATTTATTTTTTTTCCTTGGGGTGGGTGGTTGGTTCCCGGTCAGATTTAGCCTTTTTAGCATATCGCTTTGGAATCCTTCCTTCTGCTCAGAACATCTGTTCGGCGTGTGAAATCCACCCTCGTAGCCAGAGGCGATAAACATTTATTCTACAGCACACGCGGCCCGAGAGGTGCGAAGCCAGTGTTATTTGACGAGCATGTTTAGATACGGCCCAGCTGGCCCGCCCACACGGAGAACTGCAGCCTCCCCGTGTTACAGATCCCGCCCCCCAGCTCGGACTCTGTAAATACTGTCAGCGTTGCAATTATGTACATACGCCAAAACAAAAACAAATGTGGAGAGGACTGGCAAACATGCAGTGCAAATATGTATTTAAGGGGAAATAAAGTTATTCTTTCTCTTGGGGTTTAAGGCATGGTCAGTGTGTGTCTATTGAATGTGAAACAAGGAACCCAGTGTTATTGGTCATTAATATCAATGGCTTTTCCCCTTTTTTTTTTTTTTTTTTTAATAGTTCACTGTACTGGACCAGCAACTGAACAGGGGAGTGAAAACAACACTGCTATTTGTATATCTAAAAAAAACATGGGAAAGCTTTTAAAATGGGGAAACAGAATCTATACATTTTAGTTAATTGTAAAAAAAAAAATCACTTGCAGCATCAGAACGGATCAAATCTTTATTCAAAATCCTGAAAAACAAACTCACAGTATAAAAAGTCAACATGAAAACTGCTACACAAAGCTCATCTACTGTATGTCATTCATTTTCATTGTTGCAAATTCAGAATCCTCTCAGGGGCTTTTGGGAGGAGAGGGCCTGAATTAATCACCAGTTTATTTGATTACAACTACGTGGTCTCACCTCCCATACTAGCATATGTAAGGCTGGCTTGAACATGCAAAAAAACAAAGCCTATGCTGGGTGTAATGAAAGCAGTAACACGGCTGTAATTACACAAATGCAAAAATGGGAGACATTACGAGGAAAATATCCAACTGTTCATTCTAGCATCCCCTGTACTGACGGGTTCTTTTCAGGGTTTATTCCCCCAAAGAGTTGCTAAAATACACAATTAACAATCATCCGTTGGATACATTTTCCAACTCTGTACCCATAACAGAAAGAACTTAAACCTGTATGGCATTTACAAGTGCTCACCCCCCAAGAATAGGTAAGGGAGTACCACTAGTGTGTTTGCCCAATGCACCCACACAAGGAAGGAAAATGGAAAGGATAACAAGTGAAAGACCTACCTTTTACATGACCCAAATGCAAAAGTAAAGCACATTAGCTATAACAAAGGTATACATATTACTGAGAGAAAAGGCGTAGAGTAATAACATTGCTTAAATGGGGGAAACGCTATAAGGGTACCACACATCTGAAAGCAAAGATGTTTAAAATTACACAAGAACAGATGCATCACGTCATGAATCACATTGAGCCAGATGACACTACTTACTTAATGCATGAAATCTGTGTGGTAGGAACTGGAAAAGAACAGGTCTAAAATAAAAGTGAATCACTGGGTGGATATTTGATTTACAGAAGTATTCACTTCTTTGGCCAAATTGTACCTTTTCATGACAAGCTAAAGATTTTTACATTTGGTGTTACATTTTCAATTTAACATCTCTCATTCCGTCAAAGGGCAGCTGAATCCAAGCAATGGGAGAATTTGCTGTGGAAAAGCAACTCCCAAACGACAAAATGCTATTACTTAAATGCATCCCTAAAACCTCCATCCGTTTCAGTCCGATTTGCATGTCAGCCAATTGAACGCTTTAGAAACAAACTAAACAGTTCAACATACTGACAAAATCCTAAGCCCTTTACAGATTTCTGTGAACACTACAAATGAGCCAAAACTCATCCGTTTGCAATGAGCGCTGGACTCGTTACGTACATTTCGCTGACTGCTAATGTTGAGCGTTGTGGCCATTTCGATGCCTTCAACGCCAAGGCGAGGGAAACGTTGTGGCCTTGAGAAAGAGCTCCAACTGAAAACTTCCAAACCTACGTAAACTAACCAAAACCTAGGACAGCTTCTTTAAGCATAAAGAATAAAACCTCATCAACCTAAAAAAAACACGCTCCGCTCTTTGCTCCCCAGTCCGCCAAAGAATACCAACAAACAGGAAATCTCTATCTTAATGAAACCCTGGAAAATAATGGGTAGCACATCTACAACTTAATGACTAAAAAGTGTGGCTTTAATTACCGAGATCGCCTCTTATTCCCTTGCCTTTATTTTCGAGGGGGGGGAGGAGGGGGAGGAGGTGGAGGCGCAAACTGATAGGGGCCCTGTCCTATGAAGCCCATTATGGGCTGGGGCTGGGGCTGGTTGAAGTGCTGCGCCATCAGGGGCTGTGGACCCCCTGGAGGTGGGGGGGCCTGGCCGGGCCTGCCGCTCATGCTCCCGAACTGTCCCTGCTGCTGGACCGACTGCTCCTGCCCCCCGGTGCTACCCACGGGCACGCTGGCCCCGGCCGGCGGCCCGCCCCTCGAATTGTACTGGCTGCCCCCGGTCCCGCTGTAGCTCTGATACTGGTCTCCTATGCCTCCGAAAGACGTGGTGGAGTTTGTCCCCGCCCCGTAACTGCCCCCGCTCCGGCTGTCCCTGTTGCTGCGGTCCCTGTACGAGGACGAGGAAGAGGACCGGTCCCCGTCCCGGCCGCCCCCTCCACCTCTCCCGTCCCGGCTGTCCTTGCTGCCCCCGCCCACGGTGCGCATGCGCCTCTCGCACTCGTCCTGGTACATCATGTTGGGGTTGTTGGCGTTGGACCCAACGGTGCGGTAACGGGACCTGCCACCTAAAGGAAGCAAAGAGATGGGGGCTCAGGTTGTAGTAATGATGATGATGATGATGAAAAAAGAAAGGAAACCTTTCCATAGCCTGCATCACGCACAGCCAAATGGCCTGAGACAGTTACCAACCAGCAGGTATCAAGAGGAGATCGTGTTTCTGTGCAGGCTAAGATGGCCAACAAACAGCTCTTTCTTCATATCATTTGTTTAACCTCTTAAAGCACAACTGAACTTTGGTAGAACTTTGGGTTGTGTAGTTACCTGGCCATGATATGAGTCCAAATAGTGGCGAAATATGTTTGTTAGTTGCTCTGTGCTCCCCTGGGGTGATAATCCTGAATAGGTTATTTGTTGCTCTCCATTCACTTCTATAGGGCAGCTAAAACGGTCTCAAAATGACACTTCTAGCACGTATACGACTGCGAAAGAAGTATTGTTCTGTCAATACAAACAATAACCAGTCCTCGTACGTATCATGACCAGGTAACTACACAACCCAAAGTTCTACCAAACTTCAGTTGTGCTTTAACTAGCACCGGCCCGTATTGGTTTATTTGCATTCATGGAGTTTTTTTTAACTGAAATTATCAATCAATTTGGCAACACCGTTGGAAAGTGTTACGATTCTATCTCTGTTATCTATTTTACGATTCCAATGTTATAGCGACAATGGTTCCTTATTTTGTAACATGACTCAAAACAGACTCTATCAAAATGATGATTCAGTACGTTCTTTGTGTTCTGGAAATCCCCAGACGACTTCCACTGTGTTTCAGCTTCTGTTACTTTGTTTCAGTAATACATACAGTAGGCTAATTTCAACTCTTGGAAAACAAACTCCTAACCATTACCTTACAGAAGAGACCAGGATTATTCCTGTAGTCAAAGAGGTTCAAGAACAGTAACCAGTAACCATTTCAACAGAACTACAGGGTATGTATCGGGCATAACAGCGTTTCTACAAAAAACGATAATAAATATTACAGTTTTGTCTCTGTCATGAGGCTGAAAGAAGTGATGAGCAATCGAGACCTAGTGAACTGAAAAATGGGTGGTCATCATGCACTTCCAAAAAGACTTGAGCCAACGTTTTGATTGGTTCATATGAGTCCGTTACTGAGGGTACATGGTAGCTCCACCCATTATGGGCTTGATGAAAGCTCACGGAAACATGGCTTTGAAAACCTACAGGTTAGGCCTATTCACTCACCCCCTCCTCCTCCACGGCCAGAGTCCACCAGCTGCAGCAGCTTGGGGTTTATGGCCTGCCGGGCCTCCTCCAGAACCCGCACCAGGTCGCGGGCCTGCCGCAGGTTCCCCGGGGTGAAGAAGGTGTAGGCCGTGCCCTTGTTGGTGCTGCGGGCCGTGCGGCCGATCCTGTGCACGTAGTCCTCGGAGGAGTTGGGGTAGTCGTAGTTGATGACAAACTTAACATCCTCCACGTCTTGGGTGGGGAGGATGTGTAAGTGGAAGGATAGAGTGGCATGTTATTACAATGAAGGGGGAAGAAGAGCGAGAAACAAGTGAAAACTCTGGCACAGACTACTCGCAGAGTAAGGCTACGGTACATACTTAGGAGGGGTCATTTGTAACTCTGCTGCAAACATTTTAATGCAAAGAAAATTGTCACTTTTTTTCAAAAAGGTTTTTAAAAGACTGAATATTCTGACAAACCCATCCTAAATCTAACCTTTAAAAAGGCACTTACCTGTCCACTGAACTAATTACCACTAAATCATAATTTGAAGTATTTAAACACAATAAAGTAAATTAATATAGCTAACTTGACATGTTAAAAGTTGTATATTATCATGTTGGCTAACTTGGCATTTTAAAAGGCAAAAGTATAAATCTCATAATTTCAGTATACACAACATGGTTCAGTCAGTCCACCAAGTTGACACGAGAGATCACAACGGCCTTTGATGGAAATGTTTTGCTACATTAGAGTCTGCCTGAAGGCCTAGGAAACCCAACCAAACACACACAAGTCATAAGAGGTAGTCCAGGGAACAGTGAGTGACAAGCACAAGAACATCCTGGTTGAGTGTGAAAATGTATGGCACAAGAACCATTTTTATACCTGTTCCTGAAATACAACGTTTTTGTGAAAAGGACTTTTGAGTTCAACATATTAAATAAATATCAGTTTCCAAATGAAAGAAATTTAGGCTGGGGATATTTTTGTGTATGCACTGCCAAGACAAATTTTTTCCCTCTGAAGGATTTGGGGGATCAGTGGGGCAAACAGGGAATGACTTTGTTGTCTGTGGAGCTTATGACGATAATTTTTTTAAAGTCTGTTTCTCATTACAGATGGGGCTCTGACAACATTGCTGCGCTTGAGAAATCACAGGGTTCCTATAGTTTTTGACAGATTAAGACGGGTATTTACTCCGCAATGGGCCGATTGAAATGCACAGACATCCATCATACAGACTATGTTTGGGAGAGAAAGATAAAGAACACAGCACTGATTCTCAATCGCTCAACTGTCCTGCAACAGCACTCATCAAAATCCACTGGATTTCAATCCTGGGTGTTTTTAAATGAAGCAGATGGAAATGTGGGGAGGAGGTGGTGGAGAAGGGGGGGGTTGAGGTACTTACCCTGTTTAAGTGGTGTTTTACAAGGTTAGCTCCCTCTGTCCCCCCCTGATCAGTCCCGGGTCACTTGGAGTGGCTGGGGAGGGAGGGGGGCGGAAAAAAAATTCGATCCTCCCTGCCCCACACAAAGAACCACAACTCCGGACCCGAGCAGCTCACTCTCTCCCCGCGTTGCAGGACACGGACTGGACCCAACACCAAGCTCTTATTTGCTCTCCTCGTCTGTCGGAGGACTTTTCCCCCCCAGCAAAGGACAGACTCTTCTCTCATTACGGTTTTCCTGGAGGAGAGCTTGCTGGTGTCGGATGCCCAGTGGTAAACGGGAAGCTACTGTAAGGGGGCTTGAGAACCAGAGGTGAAAAACAGGGGATGTAGTACCTACTCACACTACCCAGGCTACAGTATACAAATGAACCAAGATCCAAGCAAACCTCAGCAATGAATCATTACTGTGCTATAAGCTGCCTTGTGTGAAACTAATAGAAGGAGGGGGTACAATAAGACTTTCATATGTAGTTTGGAAAACGACTTCCTCTATTCTACTTTAGCTACGATCATATTTCTGTTAAAAGCAAACCTGCAGCTTTGCTAACAGGCATCAAACAAACAGGAAATAACTCTAAATCCTCCCCCCTCCTTGATTGGCTGAGAAAGCTGTCCTTTTGCTGACCTCACAAAAGCACATAGAGCCCTAAAGGGCACTGAGTAACGGTATCACCTACCTTGGGACAATGACACTATTGAATTAAAACAGTTAAAAAGGGCATTACGTTAACTCCCACGGCACCTCTACGGGGGACAGCGCGACGCTGGGGGGACGCTGCAGTCGGTAAAGGATTTCTCAGTTGTTTTTAGGGTGCGGATGTCTCGTTTCCCACACACGGCGAGAACCCAGCAGTTTGCGAAGGTCCTTCCCACAGAAAGGCAGCTTGCCTGAGAGCCCAGCTTAGACACGCTTTAGCAGCAGTAACAAGAAACAGACAGTGGGGCTTTGAGGGGGCGGGGGGGTCGAGCTGCGTCACGAAACCCAAGGCTGAAAAAGCTCCCTGGAGAGCAGTCTTTTGAGGGGGTGGGGGGAGCGTTGCTTTTTTTGTTCGATTTTTGGTTGTTGTTGTTGTTGTCTCGGCATGATGCACACAAAGGAATAATCGGCCACAAGGGACAGATACACTGAGACAGGAAAGGAAGGAGGAATGTTAGAGAGCGAAAGTGGGACGGAGAAAAAGAAAGAAAAGACAAGAGGGGTTGGGTTGATGCTGCCGACAGAGGAAAGGAAACTGACAAGAGCAACAGTCTGAGAAAAAAGCCTGCCTTCAGGAGTATGGATTTTGGGAAATGACGAGAGAGAGCGAGAGAGACTCCACCAGGCCAGGACTCCTGCCAGCCAGGACCAGACATGACGCTTGCAGAGGGAGAGGCCCGCCCAGCCACAGGAGAGGGCAGAGGGGACAGGCTTGTGCGGAGGGCCCCGGGGGGGGGGCGGGGCAGATCAGAGAGGCGAGGGGGCAGATGGGAGGGGCGAGGGGGCCTCAATGCGCTGTGGTCTCAATCCGCCAACAACTCTTTTCTCACACTGCAATAAGCGTGGCCCTTTAATAACAGTGACATATGCCACCTGCCATTTATAAACATTCCTACAGCAGCGAGTATGGACTACAGTTCTCTCAACGGCTCTGAGTCAATGCACACAGCTCCTCCCTCTTCAGTCAAACTAAACCAAATGACCCAAGTGATGTTCTAAAATTGCTACTACAGCAATACCCTTCAGAATCCCCTCCCTTCCCTTTCTGAAACCGAACCTGTTTTTCACAGGGTTCTCCCCCCAAACAAGTGCATAAAGAAGATTTGACTGAAATATTAATTCAAAATGGAAGCTACCAAATACCCACCTTCCTTGGACAACCCTTGTACGTTCAGCATGCTACGCTAAGCTGTAACCTGAGCATTTCTACTGAGCTCTGCCAAAATACAAGACTCCACGGATAAGACGAAGCACTCGAGAACTGCAGTGACGTCGTCGTGCTTTACCACAGCAAGCGGTGAGGTACTTAAGGGGCCCCAGCCCCCCAACAATGCCCCCTCTCTTAGCCCTCTCAGCACACCCCCTCCTCCCAGTTTCAAATTTGGACTCCCAGGAATCCCGGGCAGCGTGTTTTCCTGGAAGCGGGTGGGGGGCCTCATTTGAGGGCCTTGTTTTGTTCTGGTTTCGGAGAGATTGCTGTGTCTGGGATTGATAAATCAGGCCTTCTCCCCTGTATCTCTCCTCAACTCAGGCTTGGATTAGTCATGCCTAGGTCCGGCTGCAGGCTCCAGTGGGCCTGTGCGCTTCTAGTGCCGGAAGAGAGACTTGGAAAAAAGTAAATAAAAAAAATAAAAAACCAAACAAAAGAAACACAAAAAAAAACAAAATAAAAACAGAAAAAAATTGGTTAAAAACTGATCATCAGATTTTGACCGTATCACGCTCTCCCCTCCCCCCCTCCCAATCTCTCTCGTTCCTCTTATTTAAATTGATGCTTTTAGCTTTGGCTGACAATAGTATACTAAGCATGCAGACACAACAGACTAATTAGTTCAAATGTTTTTGAGTTTTGTTTTGTTGGTTGAGCATTAACTTGGGAGTTTTAAAACCTGAGATTCCACATTAAGAAATATTTTATGTTTTGCACATGACACTTCAATACATCATTCTCTAGTGCAGAACTAAAATTGGACCAACAAAAAAAAGTTGCACCACAGCTTAACATCAGCATCAGCAAGCCGATTTGCCTCAGATATTCACAGTGTAATATTTAGCAATGAATAATTGGGTCAAAGACGGTAATTCATGCAGTTAACATTACCATTAGAATGAAAAGGCCAATGGCCAGCTGGGTTATGGAATTCAGTGGGGGGGGCAGTTACCTGATTCACATGTACATATAGTGAAATATACAGCATTTCTTGTGCTTTTGGTTAATATGAAGCAGTAAATTTCTTAAATGTATGTGGTCACACTCAAAACTACAGACAGCTGAGGGTAGAAGGTGCTGTGATAGAGAATTACAGTCTCTTATGTGTGCGTGTGTGCATGTATATGTGTGTATGTATATGTGTGTGTTTGCGTGTGTGTGCTTGCGTGCATGCATGTATATGTGTGTGTGTGTTTGTATGTGCGTGCATGCATGCGTATAAAGACCATATGGGGGCTTGGTATTGGAGACCTACCTAGACCACGGGATGCCACATCAGTGGCAATGAGAATTGGGGCTTTGCCACTGCGGAACTCTGGAGTCAGGAGCACAGAGAAGGGGAAAGGTAGAAAGACAAGAAAGTGAAAGAGTGGGAGAGCAAGAAAGAGAGCAATATGACTGCCAAATTACCAGAGCATCAAAAGGTAATAAAAAGCACTTAAAATAAAAATATAAAACTGAAAACTTTATCAAAACGTATCAAAATTGTCAGCAAGCTAAAATATCAAACAAGCCACAGGCCTGTCACTGTAAAGGAGTGAGGAATTTAACCTGAATTCCAAAGACTAGGCCTCACCTGTCAGTACCCAGTCTCTCTCCGGCTGGCTCTTGTCACCATGGATACACATTGCAGGCCAGCTAAAGGGAAATTAAGGAGGAATTAAGGAGAGACGGGAAGGAGAGCTGGCCCAAACCAAAAAAGGATTTACAAACAAGGGCCTGAGATGTACATCTTCATTCTGCAGAGTCTGCAGCCATAAGCACTGAACGTCATTCAGCCTAAAGGGACAGCAGGCGAACGACACCATCACAGGAAGAGCTCTGGGGAACGGCTGCATCATTTCCAAGCCTTCAAATATTTTGTTTAACAAGATGCAAAATGAGTCATGACGACAGACTGGAAAATCTTTAACACGAGGCAGTTATGCACGGATGGGTGAATACCCCACACGTTCAGAACAGGAGTCCAGAACAAGAGTTTTTCTAAATACTGTATCAATACGAAATTAATGTGGTGGAGAGATATCACTGTTGTAAGCAAGGTATCAAAATATTTTCTTAATATTTATTATACTGTCACACATTATGGGAAAAAGCTGAGACTTTATGATGAACCAGCATGGCTATCAACTGAAGGAGGACAAATACATACATAAAAACGACATAATTGAAAGATTCATCAGAAGACTCTTCAAATGTGAACGTTGAAGTTCTGCACTCCTCATTCTTACTGAGGTTTCTGAGAACCGATTCCACAACAATTCATTAAAGAACAATGAGATGACGGCACATCAGCTCATGATAGTGCTTGCGTGTGTGTGCATGTGCGTATGTATGCACGCGTGTGCGTGTGCGCGCATTCCTCCCCTTACCCATCTCTCCTCATGCGGCGGGTCAGCTCGTCACAACGCTTCTTCGTCTCCACAAAGATGATGGTCTTGTTCTCCTTCTCCGCCATGATCTCCTCCATCAGCTGGATCAGTCTGGAGGGGCACAGGGCAGAATGCATCAACAAGGACTCTGCCTTTCACTCCCCGGTTCTCTCATTTTGCTCATATTGCTCGAACAACTAAATGTAAAAGAGTGAGTCTCACTTGTTGTCCTTCTCGCTCTCCATGCAGACGTCGACGATCTGTAGGATGTTGTGGTTGGCGCTCAGCTCCAGGGCGCCCACGTTGATCTGCACGTAGTCCCGCAGGAAGTCCTCCGCCAGCTGCCGCACCTCCTTCGGCCAGGTGGCGCTCCACATCAGCGTCTGCCGGTCAGGCTGTGTGTGTGTGTGTGTGTGTGTGTGTGTGTGTGTGGGGTTAGAAAAGTCAGCGTTCTCTACTTTCTGATTAGAGAAACTGTTTAATTAATACGCATTATCTGCACTACCACCAAAACACAGGCAGAACTCTAATTAATAATAGAAAAATAGATAAAACACGCACATCCGACTTATCTTTGTAGGTGCCGAACAGATAGGCAATCATGAACAAAAGATAGAGTCCGCACACTGCAACGTTTCGACGTTGATCTTTTGTGGTGCAAATAAACACCTTATGGGAGCATTAGAGCAGTGTGCGGACTCTATCTTTTGTTCAGAACTCTAACTAATGGCAGAAACTAATTCCACATCTATTTCTATCCTTTAATGCAATTATATCATTTTAATATCGTATTCTGTAGTGCTGCTCCTTCTATTAACCGATTTGAAGGCGCTTCCTTCCTTTTTAAACTGCTCTGCATAGGAGTCCGTTAAACAAACGTAACGTAAAGTCACGTAGCATGTCTCAGCGGTGCCCTCTCACCCGAATCTGGTCCACGATCTTGCGGATCTGCGGCTCGAAGCCCATGTCCAGCATGCGGTCGGCCTCGTCCAGCACCAGGTAGGTGCAGCGGCGCAGGTTGGTCTTCCCCGCCTCCAGGAAGTCTATGAGGCGTCCCGGGGTCGCGATGCAGACCTCCACTCCTGCGACAGGGGAGACAAGAGGGGGAAGAACCTTCTGGATAAATGTCTCACTGCAGCCTCAAGGGCTCTTTACCAAGTTTCCATCTCAATAAACCCTCAAATGTACCCCTAAACACACAGTGCAGAAACCATCACCCATATCACACCAGCATAGAAACAAAATGCGAACGCAGTCTTCCACAGGGCTACAGAGAACCATAATTCTTTATATACATGAGAAATACACATGCATAGTGTCTTCACACTCACCGAGCCATGACAACAAAACCATCTGAGCTCATGGAAATGTTAAGCGCTGACCCAGTATGGGAGCTGTATAGTTCTACCTTAAAATGGATTCTTTCTGACCCCAGGGACGTCTAAAAATAAACAAATTGTCCTCGCATTTTAATTTGTTCAACCTTTCCTTCATACAGCATAATGAGGCTGTGAGCTACTGTACTGTATATGATCCAGGTTTGGTTCCCTCTAATTCTACCAATCTGTTTGAGGACATGACCCCCCCCCTCACCTCTCTCCAGGTCCCGTATCTGGGGGCCCTTGGGCGCCCCCCCGTACACACAGGTGCTCTTGATGCGGGAGGACTTGCCGTACTCAAACGACACCTGCTGCACCTGCTGGGCCAGCTCTCGGGTCGGAGCCAGAACCAGGCACTGCGCACGGGGAGAGAGACGGGTTTGCGCAGTGATGCGTCTCCAACACACGCAGAGTCAACACTTAACACTTAATACACACACACACACACACACGCGCGCGCGCGCGCGCGCGCACACACACACACACACACACACACACACGCGCGCGTGCACACGCGCGCACACACACACACACACACACAAACACACACACGCGCGTACACACACACACACACACAAACACACACGCGCGCACACACACACACACACACACACACGCGCAGCGCACACGCACACGTGCGCGCGTGCGCACACACACATACATACAAAAACACACACACACACACACACACACACACACATTCCCAGTACAGAGTACTTACAATGGGTCCATCCCCTCGTTCCAGGTAAGGCTGGTGGTTAATGTGCACTATAGCAGGCAGAAGATACTGAGAGAGAAAGAGAGAAAGAGTGAGAGATGTCAATCAAGAACTAGTCCCGAAAATGAAAGGGTCCGTTGACAAAAGAAAAGGCACAGGGGAACAATTCCCCAGCAAGAGGCCTTGGAGTGAATTAGAGAGTTTAGGTAAATAAAATGCATTCATAAATCTGTACAGGAGTGTGCTTATTTTCATGATGCAGCGTGCCTCCGCTTGCTTGCGTGACTGAACTTTCCACAGCAGTGGACAGTGCATAAGAACCCCCCCCTTACCGCCAGGGTCTTCCCAGATCCAGTCTGGGCGATGCCCACCATGTCCCTCCCGCTGAGAGCGAGCGGGAAGCCCTGTGCCTGGATGGCCGTGGGCTCCTTGAAGTTCTGCCCCACCAGCACGTCAATCACGTACTCTTTGGGGGGAAAAAATGGGGCCGTGTTTACTTACTTACACAGCACATCACATTAACTTTGTGATGAAACCGTTTTAGATCAAAGGAGTACAACTCCACAATGGACACACACAACACAATTATATTTGATTGCTAAGAACATTATTCCGTGGTCACAAAGGCACTGAAATACTAAGCACAGGATGAGGGTTCATACTCCTGTTGGATTGCTGAAATGCCTGAATTGCTCATAGATGACTGTATACTTCAGGAATTTTACCCTTCCACACAGACTGTCGGGGTTTCATCAGTTAGCATTCCTTTCCCTTCAGTTTATCTTGTAATTATATACGACACACAACACAAACACTGAAAGTAAAGCAGAAAAAAGGAAGCGAACAAATTGCATCCAGAAAAACTGTGTTGCGTTAATTCACCGATCTTTACACTGTGACTGCACACAGAACAGAAGAGCAACGTCTATCCATACGGTCAAACCATCAGTGGACAGCAAGGACCGCAAAAGATACAACAGAGATGATTGTTAATTAATAAAACCAGACTGAGAGGACTAATGAACTTAAATGGGAGCATTTGACCATTACAAGATCAACAGTCACCACTGGTATTCAGTATTAATGCTTACTGGACATGCACCTAGTGTGGCTACATTCTGGCTACACATAACGTGCCATTATGTGCATCTGTGCACTACACTTACGAGGGAAATGAGCCTGGTGAAACATCTGTGCACTACACTTACGAGGGAAATGAGCCTGGTGAAACATCTGTGCACTACACTTACGAGGGAAATGAGCCTGGTGCCATTATGTGCATCAGTGCACTATACTTACGAGGGAAATGAGCCTGGTGAAAGTTGGTGAGCGCCTTCGGGCAGCCTGTTCCCCGGATGGTGATCTCCTTCTTCCTGCGAAACTCATCAATGTCATACTGAAGATCAACACAAGGGGAGAAAAAAAAACAACAACCGTCCATGTGGGTGTATACAAGCAAGAGAGAGGAAAAACAGCAACAGACAGGCCAATGGCGGTCTTCATCACTACTAGGGCTGGGCGATATATCGCAATGATAATTATCGATTGCAATAACGGCCGTTACCACCATGTGGGGTATTGCCTTTCTTTTAATCTTTTTTTCTTTAATTATACCTGATGCGGTAGTAATCTAAACTTCAAAGCCCATGTAAAATTCTTCCGGGAAAAATGTCATCACTGTTGTCTACTGGGCTTTGATAAGACGGACAATCTGCAGAAAGGCGTTGCACCTTTCATGTGATCGACACAAATGCATCACATGATCACGTGGAAGCTGCACGATCTTGCTGCTGATTGTCTTTCTTCTCAACACTCAATAAATATCAGCGGTGATGTTTTTTTCTGAAAGCATTTCACTCTGCCTCTGAGTTTTTTTTATTCAAATAGTTTGGCACCCAACACGGGGCTGTCTATATCCAATTCCCTCACCAATTTGGAACGTCCAATTGTCTCCCCAAACCGCGTTCATGAAACAACCCCACTGCACTGGACACACGGGTATCTTTTACCTCAATGTAAACCCACGGCTTTCCTCCGAAACACGTGACTCAACCACCTGTTTCTCCCTACGCACCATCGCCAAACTCGCACAGAGCGGAACCGAGGGAAGACCGCCCTCTGCAGCTGCTTGTCCATGCCCAGCGGGGTTGCCTGATGAACTTGGGCCGACTGATCCCACCCATACCCTGGGCTACCGGCCACAGTTGGCACTGGCACAATCTGGATTCCAACCCAGACCATGGGGCTCATCCATGCACCACAATGTGGCGCCTTAACCGAATGAGCCACCCAGCAGGTCCCCACTCAGCCTCTGAGTTTGGATGTTTACAGCCGTATATCAGGTATACTTCAAGAAATAAAAGATGAAACAAAAGGCAGTACCACTCGGTGGCGACGGCCGTTATTGCATTCGATAATTATCGATGTTGTATATCGCCCAGCCCTACTCACTACTGCCAGACATTGCAGCTGAATATTTTATCCAGGTTCTACCCTAATAAAATGCTCGTACCCCGCAAAGAGGTTTGACCTGTAGCTATAAAGCTGCACGTTTAATTCTCCCAGAGAGGGAGGGTTTGGGTCCAGCTGACACACCTGTGATCAAGGGCGCCAAACCTTAATTTCTATATCAAAGGGCATCCAGCTGTAAAAATTCACAAGATGCACTTGTGTTGTCCTTTCATGGTCTGGCAAAGAATGTAGCCTTTGCAAAGGTTGGGCAGAGACACCCTACCGTTGAGCAAGGCACAAAACATTACTTGCTTCAGTAAATACACATCTGAAGCCGTATTAAGGGATTATGCAAAAATTGTTTTTTTAGTTGTTTTTTTATGTTAACTGGTCTGGATAAGGACACCTGTCCAGCAAATAAAAATTAAGTCACAGTGAAACCCTGGTAGTCACGAGCGAACCTGGCTCATGCGTAGCACTTCCGGGTGCTCGTTGTAGAAGTTCTTCTCAAACTTGGGCAGCTCATCCATGTCCCATTTCTTCTTGCGCAGACGCTCCCCCGGGTTCCCAAACTTCTTGTTGGGAGGAGGGCCACCCCGACTCGACCCAAAACGAGGCCTAGGGAAGAGGGAACAGGATGGTGTAAGAAGTAAGAGTATAACAAAGGGTATTGTAGCACTGAATGGCTGAGGGCCTACAAAAAGGTGTCTATACACTGGGATAGACTGGGCCACTATCACTATCAAGGATTTTAGCTGTGCATCATACAAACTACAGGGATGACCCATCTTGCAAATTAATTCTTAAAAAATATTTTCCCAAAACAGTAACATTTACAGACAAAGTACATGCCCCAGTAAATATATAATACAATAAAATCCTACCCCTATTTATTTTCAAGTTTTCCTCCATGGAAACCACAACAGCAGCCCATTTGTCACTCTCTCGTGGGTTCAACGCCCGACCCCGATTCAAGAGCTAGTAGACTAGTAATACACGACACGTCCCCTGAAACGCTTGCACCAGACACCGCTTCTTTTCACTCGACAGCCCAGCCATCGCCCCCAGGACTGCACTTACTGCACAACTGGGGCAGGCCGCTACGGTCACTGGCCAAGTATAGGCCTCCCTGCATAGCTAACGTTATCGTCCACCTTTGGCACCTCTGGTTCGCTTCCAGACTTTTGGCCGCCTCGTTGCGCGTAGAAAAGTGCCTTAGCTGCACGAAACACGCAACATTAACCGCTGATTTTATTTCATATTGTGACACTCAACTGAAATTAAACCATTTGAAAATGCAAAAACAATTTTTAGGCATGCAAACGGTTTTGAAACTACTTTTTGGTGTTACGTTAATTAACTGCATCTGTTGCATCGATACAGCTGCGTCACTGCATAGCTGTACCGTGCATACAACTAAGCAAGTGCTCATGGGGATATACATACAGCACACCTTCACATCACAGGAGTTTTAAAAAAAAGTTAAACACAATTGTCACTCCGAACTACCCTCCCCTGCAGCAAGTCACCTCTCCTGACGTATTTCTCCAGCATATACCCATTATTGTGTTCTGCAATTAATAAGTTCGTTGGATGGTTGCATCCTGCATATAAAATACAAGTTATCTGAAATCCAGCCATTTATTAAATAAAAGTACTTTTACTTTTTGCAAACAAATTAGGTCTTACCCTCGGTCACGTCCGCGGTCCCGATCTCGGTCTCCATACGATGAACTTCCCCTCATTTCCTACACGAAAAACACTAGCTCGCAATCTAACTTTCCAAACTAATGCTCAGCCTACTCAACAGTATTTTAGTTCTCCTTGCAAATGTTAAACTATCTGAAGTAGCCAGCTAATCAAGGCTCAAAATAAACACTCAAAGAAGTCTGTGCTTGAATGATATTTATGGTAACTACAGTAATAAATAACAAAGTGGTAATTGCGGTTGTTTTTTTCGGTGTCCCGTCTTCAACAATTTTAGCTGAGAAAATGGCGGCACAATCGACCAACGTAAGAATATCAGTCAGTCGTACATAACATTGTATTACATACGAACAACGTGCAAAAATTTGCGTACCAAGTTTAAAGAATCACAAATACCGTAATCTTCACTTTGACGTAGGCGCGCATTCCTGGCGGATTTACGTCACGTTACACTGTTCAGTACTGCTCACAGTTCAGTTAAAAAAAAAAAAAGTTCGGTGGCACCTATAGGTGGCACTGTTATCTCCAGACGCAAACACCGACAAATAATGGAAAAATAAATGAACGGATGGACTCTGTTCATGTTCCCTTTCCAAAGTTTAATAAGCACACAACCATAATATATTAACAATGTCAATGTAATAAATTAATTAGAGAAATATAAACACAAATACAAAACTCATCAAATGATACCAATATTCAAGACTGCAAACATGTAAATGTTTCTGTCCACTATCCTGTCCATCCTTAATTCCACAGTGGCCTTTTCACTCTTTGGCATCAGCAATCCCTCCTGCAGTGATGGCAAAAGTGGCTTCATTTTCTGGCATGTCAGGGCTATTTGGAGAAGATGAAGAAAAGGTCAAAAGAGGAGAGAATCCCTTGACCATAACATCTGTTTTCAAACATTCATCTGTCTTGGTCTTGTTTTACTGGTATGTGAACTGTGGGTCAGCACCGCTGCATGTGACATAATCTCAACAACACTGAAAATAAACATGAAATGAGTGTCAATTCAAAATACATACAGAAGGTATAAAAATAAAGTGAAGAAAGTAGCAGTGAGTTTAAATTATTCTTAAGGTAGGAACACTAGACTTTTAAGGATCAAGTCCTGTGAGGGACTGCCGTTGAACTTTTTCTTTTCACGTTACCTGCTTCAGTAAAAGAAACAGCAATATAAATTGGTCACATGGCTATATGAGCACAATATGAGCACATTTATGTATATCAGCATCACCAAATATGAACGCTTCAAGCAGCTGGTGCAAAGAATATACCTGTCAAATATTTTAGCAATTCTCATCTCTCCCCTCCCTTTCCTCAAGCTGATTCGTGTGGTTGAGGCATGGGCTAGAATGTGTCCTCCAATAGGCTTCTTGGGGTCCGCCTGAAACCTAAGACAGAGGAGTCGTCCCATCAGAAACTCTTTTTCTTCCAGTTTGGAGTCCCCATCTGTCAGCCCACCCTACATCACCGCAATGCCCTCCATCAATTCAGCAGGAAGACACGTTGGCACACACATGGTTTTCTTTAGCAACATGAAGTGCCTGCAAGTTTACAGCGCTTCGGGTCGACGAGTTCACGGCACTCACGTCATCCCAGCTCCAGGGTCTGCCGTCATCTGGTTGGTTACGAACACGGCCACGTTGTACTCTAAGAAGTAAACAGCATACGGCACATATACCTGATATACCACAGTTGCTTCTTTTTTTAATAAAAGCGTGCGTTATTTGACACAGGGGGCTGTAACTAAAATGTTAGTGCTCTTCATAACACCCAAAAGCCCCGTTGTACAGGTACTGGCAAAAAAAAAATTGGAAACACCTATAAGTCACTTAATAGGACGTTGCTCCACCACATCCAACCAAAACAGAACCCACCATGGCACAGAATCTATCTGAATCTGGAATTCTGTGGGAGAGATGTGGCACCTTTCCTCCATGAGAAAGTCAGTCACGTCATGTCCTGTTAATGTCCTGTTGAAAATGCCTTCTCAGACATTCCAGAATCGGATTATAATTCTCAGCTGGGTCCAGATCTAGTGACCGAGAAAGCCGTGGCACATGGATAACATTTTTGGCATGCTTATCAAACCACTGGGTGTCCACACGTGCTCTGTGGATAAGGGCATTGCATTCCTAGCACACGCCCCTCCCAGGATAGGAATGTTGAACATGGGATGAAGGCGATCACTCAAAATCACCAAGTATTAATCAGCATTGACCTTGCCTTCTAAGGGGATGAGGGCACCCAAACCATGCCAGGAAAATGCTCCCCACCCCACCACTGTGGAACTGCCGGGACGGCAGTGTAGTGTAATGGTTAAGGTACTGGCCTTGTAACCGAAAGGTGGCAGGTTCGATTCCCAGGTAGGACACTGCCGTTGTACCCTTGAGCAAGGTACTTAACCTGAATTGCTTCAGTATATATCTGTATATAGAGCTGTATAAATGGTTAATATGTAAAAAATGCTAAAATAAAGACGCTGGATAAGAGCGTCTGCTAAATGCCTATAATGTAATGTAATGTAATGCCAGGCCCATTCTCTGTTGCCACAAAGTGCACTCGTACATTTGTACAGGATATACTGAATGATGATTCATCTGACCATATCAAAATTGTGCAATAGCAGGTGCAATTAGTGGTTTCTGCACAGCAAGTTGAACTGTCTTCATCATTGAAGCTTCTGCCAAATGCACCCCAACAATCACCCCCCTTTCAAAGTCGCTGAGCTCTCATATTTTAACGATGTTCGCCAAAATTATAGGAAGCCAGGCCCAGCATTTTTGTACACAACACTGAGCATGCTGGGATGTCAATTGCTTGATTAGTTCAGGAATCACACCTGCGTGGAATCATCTGCTTTCAATATATGTTGTGTCCCTCATTTAATTCAAGGGTTTCCTTTTTTGGCCACGACCAGTAAATGCAAATCTGAATTTGTATCTGCAATAGTCAAAATAAGATTTGATCATAGTCTTGTAATTTGCATTACATATACATCAGTAAAATCACCACTCAGATATCACATAAACATGCAATCACTGTTTCCACAGAGCAAGTATGTCCCTTTGCAATGTTTCCTTTTTCCTCTTCCACTGGGTATCTATGGGGGTGAGCAATTCTGGCTGTACTGCGTGTTTGAGATACGACATCAAAAGGCTTTTCTAGCCAGACTGCACCTGCCTACAGGCAGTCTAATCCTTATGAATGTGCTTGGAGGTGTTTGCGAATCTGTTATAAGTGACCTTCAGAGATCTTCTGCAGTCGAGAGAGCATCTGAGCCAGTTTCTGCTGCCTCTCTGCAAGCTCCCCCCGGCCAGAGAAATCCACCCGGAACAGAGCCATAATGGAGTCAATGATCTGAGGGGGAGAAGAGAGCACGGGGTGGAGGAGTAATCGGATGGACATTGTAAAAAGACAGATAGGAGAGGCCAGTCTTCTTGTCTGGGGTGTAAGGCTGGGCAGAACGAAGGCGTGAATGAGAAGGACAATGTGAAACATGCTGGGAAAAGGAACAGGGCCACAACAAGGGAAACAGAGATAAGGACAGTTTATCTTTTCTCACCAGCAGTTTGAACACGCCTCCCTCCTCGTGGAATTTGGCCGCCACAAAGTCCAACAGCTCCATCTGATGTTCGCCTGTTAGACGAGAACGCAGTTGGACTATGGCCCAAAACAAACATATAAAAACACACACCACTCCCAGTCTCAGCTCGTGTTTATCAAACAGCCAAGCAGAAAGGTGCATGAGGGCGCCGCTCTGGCAGAGGCCTAGAGGCATTAATTTATCCACACACAGAAAAAGCTTTCATCTGTGAGAGCAGGCATAGGACAGAGTGAAAAACGAAAGAAGGAACAGATACAAGTCAAAGAGGCTCTTACTGGTGTAGGCACGAGCATATAACACGTTGTCCAGCACAGCCTCTTGGTCCACACTGAACCTGTCCGCTATACCCTTCAGCTTGTCTGGCCGACTGAAGATTCTGATTAAGGACTGTACTGTGAGGAGCATTTCAGGTTCATTGCCTGAGATCATGTGAACAACTGTGATTTACTCTTCCATTCCGTAGGTATGGGGTGGCAGTGTAGTATAGCGGTTAGGGAACTGAGCTTGTAACACAAAGATTGTGGGCTCAATCACGTGAACAAGGAACTCTTCCTTAAGTGCTTCAGTAAAAATCCAGCTGTCTAAATGTATGTAACAATGCAATCAGTGTAAAATGCTCTGCTAAATGCCGTCAATATAACAAAAATCGTTAGGCCCCAGACTCGTCATATGAAAAACATCCCCACTGGAATTTACAACGCCCCATGTTGCTAGGTACCTGGGTTCCTCAACTCAGACATCAGAATTCAGTAAATAATTATAACGGCACCATCATTACAGTCATTGGTCAGTGGCTCAATTGAAATGCAGGGCTTTGAGCTGTGAGAAAGCATTGGGTCGGTGAGAGGGATACAAGGTGTTTTCTGTGTCAATGAAGATGACCTTCCCTCCTGTGTATCCATTGTCTCCCGGGAGCTGAGCCGTCACTGCAGAGATCACAACAGAATGGGAAACAGAGGGATGTGTAACCTATGAGGAAACAAAATGGTGATCTGCCGATTTTATTTCCTATTGAGACAATCCACTCTAATGAGAGAAATGTTAATAAAACGCCACAGAATTTCTTGCATTTTAATAACCCAATTATTAGTGCTCCAGTTTGTTGGGGTTTCATTTCTTCAAGAAGTTTGGAATAGAAATGTGTTATGCGAGCAATAGGAAAAAAGTACATCCCTGACAGCCCAAAGAGATTTTTACCAGACAATATGTAACACATCATAAGCTGCTACGCACATGCTGCTATCAAACAGATCACTCTGACTGTTTGTGTTTATGAGTGTCACCACTGAGAATATGAACGCGAAAAATGCAATCCTGCTACTAGAATGCCCATTACACCAAATTACACACACCAAGGCCCCCAAAACAGAGTGATTTTCACCTGTTCATTTACCTTCACTCACCACATAATGTATGAGAGAGCTGGGTCTTGCCCGTTCTGAACTCTGTTAAAAAAACGACAAAAACATGAACGCCAATGGTACAGTGGTCGTAGGAAAGCCTTTGAATCAAATTATACAACAAGAGCTGATTACACAGATTTTGAGTGTTTGGCCACCTAATCCAGCACAAATACTAGGCCAATTTATTAGTATTTGGCTAATTAAATCACTCCAGCCAAAATCACATCTCTGAGTTTCAGTAAAATAATCCAAACATCCAAATATAATACAGCTCGTGATTTGAGTGGGGTCTTACCGCCAAAAGCCTCTGTTATAGCCATACTCTCAATACCTCCACCAACGAGTTTGCTACAGAGAGAGGGATTTGGAAAAATAATATTGTTTGTTGTGATGGATGACACAAAGAAACAAACACCTATGGCAACATTTAAACAGAATAAACGCTGTCAAAACTTCACTTTGTAATGCATGTTTTGAAACATTTGTATGGTGCCCTCATTAACTTGCCATTGCAAGCCAAGAAGGGAATGTAACTGGGTATGGAATTTCTCAACTAAATACAGGATAGGAGTGTGAAATGTGTGTTTGTGTCTGTGCCTGTATGTTGTGAGTGTGTGTGTATACAGTGCATGTGTGTGGACATGCATGTAGGGGGAGGGTGTGCCTTAACTCAAACTCCAGACTGCCTGTTGTGATGCGGAACACTTGCTTTCTTCTCTCGCTGTATTCAAATGCTGTCAAGAAACCATTGCTCTCCAACAGAAACACAAAAAAAGCACTGAGGATCACACTAAAAGGACAACATGCTGCAAGTAACTATCCCAGAAACCACAAAAGGTTGTCCCTGCCTGTGAGTTTATGCGTAAATGCCCGGCTTCAAAACAAACATGGTTCCCGCATACGTTATTCACAATGAATGAAGGGGAAAAAAATTATATGAAAACCAAGTTGTATCAACTACAACTTAGCATATGAACGATAGTAGAACCCGCTGTAAAAATGAGAACACTGCGTAGTGAAGGACAGCTCTCACCAGCAATTTCCCAGCAGCCTCTTTGATTTTGTCAACCTTGGCCTCAGACAAGCCCTTGACATTACAGAGAGCACGGCGGGTGGTCATCTGAATCCCCTTCACAGTGCAGATACCAATAGACTTCAGCTTTTTGATATCTGCCATGTTCTGAACGCAGTGACAAAGAAACTGGTTGTTTGTTTATGAAGAAAATGTGTATGCTATATCAACCTCTTATTATTTTTCTCAAAACTAGATGACAGGTGCTAGCCCGTGATACTCACGATCCCATGCTTTTGTAAAAGGTCGATGTCTTGGAAAAAGGATTCCTGAGAGGAGAGAACCACAATTAGCCGTTTGTACACAGGGGCATTTGCTTGAGAGGCTGGAAGTGTGGGGAAAGAAACACAATAGGCCTATATGGCAGTATAAAGATGACTCACCAAAACTTAAACTACCAATTTAACTTACTGTCCTTATGATTAGTATCTGGAGCATGCTCAATGCCGGCAAAATGGCTTTTACTGAGTGGAAGGTTTGCAGGACATAAATTCAGTACCTCATCATCTTGATATCCATCTTCATTTTCTACCACCTGGTCCTCCATAGTTTTCCAGCTGACCGTAGCAGTAACAAGAGTAATCTTCTACAAAAAAAAAAAGATGTGTTGCACCTCCTAACTTAGCAAGCTTATTAACCTTTCCATGAAAGATCTTCTCATTATATCTGACCATGTAGATAAGTAATTGTACAAGGTACCTAGCAAGTCTGTTGAAAAGATAGACAATGTCATAATTCATTAAATGCATAATAATAACATACACACATATGTAGCTATGCAAACCGAACCTACTGTAGTATACGTACTGACGGCCATGTTATTTTCTAAACGGTTATTATTATAGCTAGTGCTTTAATAATATGGTCATTGTTATCAAATAACTTACTGTAATTAGCAATCTAGTTGGTATACCAGTAAATTACTTTAGTTGAAACTATTCCTACAGTTAATCCACCTGCAACTGAGGTCATTAGTTGCAGTTTGTTTATTATTTATATTAAACAGGCTAACTTACGCAAAATGTTGTCTTACCCAAACTAAAGTTAAACGTAGCTAGAGATAGCAAACTAACTAGCCAGTCGTTTTACAAAAACTTGATAAAATAAACTATCCACATCCATAGCTCAACAATGTCAACATCAAACGGGGGGATATGGAAATAGTTGGACGTAAAAGTAAAGCAAAGTCGGAACCAGATTGTTGACTGTCAAGAAACGCCTTTAGATAACGTCCATAGGCATAGGTAACGTTATCTAGCTAACGTTTGCCACATGCAACAAGTTAGCGAGTGTGCCAGCTGCAATTAACACGTTAATTATCTGGCTGACTAGCTAGCGAGCTACCTCTTAAGCTATATTAATTTACAATTAAATCATAATTCCACTACTTTCTGAACGAAACTTCAGAATTTCAGTGATATTAAGTATTTTTACCTCAGTTTGAAATCCCAAATGGTGGGGTCGTAGCCGGCCAACTAGTTGTTCCTCGCGCTGCTGTTCACACCCCACTTTCCCGCTTTGCTGATAGAAATACTACGGCAACGGCACGGTATGGGAGATCAAGAAAAATGCTCAACTTGGATTCAAGTTGGATCCCGCTGGCTCTCAACGTGCATGAACCTTTAACAGCCATACGTTATCCTTTTTTTTTTTTTTTTACAAAGAAATTCATTACAGTTCAATTGCCGAGCGTTGGCTATCGTTTTAGAGTATATTATGGGTCGTTGCATTCCTTATTTCCCTAACACAGGGCACAGACAAGAAACACGAATACCACGGGCCATTATTTCACTGATGGTTTTTATTTTTGCAGTCGTGTCAAACAGTGACAGAGGACTATGCTTTGGGAATAAAGTTAAGAGGGTAAAAGGGATGGGTGCAAAAAAAAAGAAAAAAAAAAGGTTATTGACAGATGCATTCTCTCAGACAGAGGGCCATTGTATGCATTTACACTTACATAATATGCAGGGAAGGTGCTGTAAAATGACTGTTGCAATGGACTTTTAGTGTTGTTCCCCAAAACGATCAGAAGTTTCAGAAACAGTAACTGAAAGACTGGGCTCAGATAGTAATTCATTGTGGGGTTAAACAGTACCTCTATAACCTGTGATTGCATTCCCACTCAACAAGAAAATCAGAGCATTCCTCACCCCCCCTGTGGTGACTTGACACCAGGCTCCAAAATTTGATTAAAATCTTGGATAAAAAATGAAAATGACAAATTGTATAGCCTTTTAAAAAAAAAAGTTTCATTCTGTACACCCTCATAATTTGCATACTGATATATAACCCCAAAAACCCCATTTATGACTAACCGTTCCCTACCCCTTGAAACACATACATATTTATACATCTATAAAAAAAAGTTAAAGGACAGTGTTTATAAGTCAGTCTTTGCAGGATGTCGTCTGCAAGAGGCAGCGGGGGAGAAGTCTGTCTTGCAAGAAAAGCAGGTTCTGCAGTCCATAGGATAGCTCCATCCCTTCACACACGACCTCCGCTTTTGGAACGAGCTTGTGTGCGGACCCACTGCAGTTTCCCCTCTTCTCCGTTCTTCCCCTTCTCCTAACCTCTACCACTTCCCCCGTCACCCCCTCTCCCTCACTCCCTGCAGCTCGGGGGCTGACAGAAGGAGCTCTTCATCACATCTTCCCTGGAACTGGAGGCATCATCCCGGACATCCCACCTGACATACCCGTGTTGGGTCCCAACAGGATCTGTACAAGGAGGAGTGACACAATTTAATATTTTTAAGGGGGGGGGAAAAAAAAAAAACCTAGGACTGGCTGTCAAGAAACATACTGTGCACACAGAAAAGGTCAAATGTGAAACACAACACAAATTAAAACCGTAACTTGTGACAAAAATCATGGCAAGATGACAAGAGGTCATCTAACCTAGTGGTGCTCAACCACAGCCCTAGAGATCCACAGGACTTACCTCCAGGTTTCTGTTTTCACCACAAAATCAGCAGCCAAGAAACCAGCAGAGGCGAGTGACCTGTGTAATCGGCTCATTTAACCGATCGACAAAGTGCTCCGTGACAACGAAAAGAACAGACCTGCGGCTCTCCAATATCAGGGTCAAGGGTCACTATTCTGACAAATGGAAAAAGGGCTTGACTGGGCACATGTACCTGTCGCTGCTGCTGTAGCTGCTGCTGCTCCATTTGCAGCCTCTCTGTCTCGAAAACCACAGGCAGCACCAGGATCATGAAGGAGGTGGTGCCCACCCACAGAGCAGAACGCGTGAAACTGAGAGAGAGAGAGAGAGAGAGAGAGAAAGGACAAGTTAAAAATGAGCAGAGAAGAGGCCAATAAAAATGTTTGGCGTCCACACAAAGTGAATTCCTCTATTCATATGGAGTCTGCCGTGACTGCACACATATTAAGATGAAAATTCTAAATAATTATACAGTACAAGTATAAGCACTTCCGTTAACACAGAACAATGTGCGTGGGAATTTTTTTAAAATGAGGCCTACCATATCAAGCTCATACAAAAACCGAAGATTATGTTCAAATTGTTCAACTAATATATGTGAGCTATACAGTACAAGTATAAGCACTTCCGTTAACACAGAACAATGTGTGTGGCAATTCTTTTAAATGAGGAGGCCTACTATATCAAGCTCATACAAAAACCGAAGATTATGTCCAAATTGTTCAACTAATATATGTGAGCTCACCTGTACATTTTCTTAGCTACGGACAGCGAGCAGTGCGCGGACACCTCTGCGGCTGAGCGCAGTCTGTCTGGGAACATCTCAGTCAGTCCCCACAGCCTTTCCGTAAGCGTCTCGTCCAGCTGAGGGAAGGGAAAACACGGGGTGATGGACATGACGATGGACACAGACGTTTTCTGTTTGAAAGTACAAAACGGTTCATCCAGCTGTCGTGCAACTCATGGTGCACAATTGACCGTGCAACTTACTGCAATAAGAAAAATATTGCGTAATTGTCTCGTCATGAAGGGTCAATATCGTGGCTTGAAAATCACCGTTGTTCTCCCGTTCAACACCAACTGTGTTGGCTATACCATTACGGCCAATTCGTTGCACTGAAATAACGTTCATTTGGACTTCCCCCTTAGTGTACCTATGGCTTACAATTCGTCAGAAATGTGTAATACATGGATGATTTTTCCTTCGCGATAGATTCTGCGTTTTTTAAAGTTTGCTTTTGTAGGTCTTGCAAGTGTTTACACCCAGTCTCCTACTCATTTCCTTGAAATACTAAAACTAGTATTACTAAACTAACGTATGAAAATAAATCAGACATTTTTCAAACTTTATCTAGCCTACTAGCTATACGCGATATATTTAACTAACGTTACTAAAGTTAGCCAACTACATTTTATGTATCGCAAACTAAGTTACTCTACCGATTGTCACTTTGCTATTACAGACGACCATTTTACATTTCATATACGTGCTAGCGACACTTGACAGTGAATCGTCTTATGCAATGCCATTGACTACGAGATTACTAAAAAAAAGCCAGCTAATGTCAGTTAGCTAGAAGATAATGGCCTTTTCTATCTTTAACGAACTAGCTATTTCTGCAAGGTAGCTCGCTCTTTATGAGAACAATGCACAAAGAAAACTAGAGAGCAAAATAGCATAACGTCACAATGCAGATGGCTAAGTTACCTCCTCGTCCTCATCATCTCCTTCAATTTCGTCTTCAGGGGCCCGGGTCTCAGCAGGCCCTGCGGCGGGAGACAGCTCCTCGATTCCAGCCATTAAGAGGGTTAAATCAACAACAAGAGGATATAAATACTGGTGCGAAAACAACCGCAGCGCTTGTGCCGCAAGCCGGCCCCTTGCGTTTTTACCTTGGTGTCTTCTGATTTCACACCGGCTTGCGTAAATGGAAGCCAAGAAGCGTGCTTCGCCTCTGCGACGACAAGCTGAGGTCACTCGGAACAGATGCGCATTGAATGACGCGAAATGGGGTCACAGGCTTCGAACAAGAAAGAGTCGGGAGGACAGAACTATACCTGCAAAAATGCAGTGTCTCCGCCTGGCGTTCAAGATGACTTCCCACACTCTATAAATTGCATGGTCATACTTCAGATTCTTTGTAAATACCTGACAGAGGTATTTAAAATAAGGTATTTGTGAAGTATGTGGCCAGGCAGAATAGTTCGGCAGCAATATCTGCTTTCAAAATTCTTCATTATTTTGAATTTTATCGGACAAACTAGGTAGGTATCACCGACAAATCTGTATCTTAGATGTAATTTAAGGTTTTAATTAGCGTTCTCAAAATTTTTGTTTGACACAATTTTTTGGCATTACATTTATACTTGCATTGCCTCATATTATCTGTGACTTTACGACATGTTCTACGATGTATTGATGACTGACAAATGATGTGTATTCTCATATACTGTATGTAGTAAGTGCAGAAATACAGTGCCCACCAGAATTATTGGCAACCCTGGAAAATTTGAGCAAAAAAGGCTATAAAAACTGTATTTGTCGTTTATCAGCATGACTCAAAATATGAGAAACATTTTGGGAAGATTATTAAAAGCACATCTGTGTCTTTTGGAACTATTATGTGGTCATTCTGAACTTTCTGTTTTACTGGGGTCTAAATATGAGGTGACACACACAGGCTAAAACCCCATAATCATCCATCAACATGGCGAAGATCAGAAAACACACAAATGAAACTACCTATTTCCACAATTTCACACAAGTCTGAAACTACCTATTTCTACCATTAGGGCAATAATTAAGAAGTTTAAACCAACTGGATCTATGATGAACCTGCCTGGAATAGGACCCAAGTGTAGTTTGCCCCAATGCACAGTGAGGAGGATGGTTCGAGAGGCAAACTTTTTTCCAAGGAACGCAGTTTGAGAATTGCAGAAGTTAGTTGCATTCTGGGGTCAAAAAGTACAATTAGACACCACTTCTATGCCAATAAGCTATATTTAGAAGTCTTGCCAGAAGAAATCCTCTGCTGTCATCGTACCACAAACGCAAGTGCCTGGAGTTTGCTAAATATTACCAGAATTTAGATTGGATTGCTTTAGGCAATAAATACCAAAGGTGGGTTTGGCGTAATAAGAGGCAGAAAAGAGCCTTATCCCCACAGTGAAGTATGGGGGTGGATCTCTAATGTTGTGGGGCTATTTTTCCTTTACGAAAATCTGGCTGCCTTTGCCAGGAGGATAAAAGTGGGAAGTTGAATCTTCCAGCATGACAATGATCCAAAGCATACCTCAACATCTATCTAAAAGTGGTTAACTGACCACAGAATCTGGGATTTTCAATGGCCATCCCAGTCCAGTAACCTGAACCCAATTGAAAACCTATGAGGAGAGTGTGAGGACCAAGGACTCTGAAGGATCTGGAGAGATTCTGTATGGAAGAATGGTCTAAAATCCCTTGCTATATGTTCTCCAACCACATCAAACATTACAAGATAATCTGTGCAGTTATCCTTCACTGACCACAAAATCATGTTTTTGCCATGGCCATCCCAGTCTGACCTGAACCCATTGGTCTCTCTTTCTCTCTCTCTCTCTCTCTCTCTCTCTCTCTCTCTCTCTCTCTCTCTCTCTCTCTCTCTCTCTCTCTCTCTCTCTCTCTCTCTCTCTCTCTCTCTCACACACACACACACACACACACACACACACACACACACACACACACACAAACATTACAATATAAAATGTAATGTTTTTGACTGGGAAGTAAGCTAGCTAACAATGTTATTTATTATTTATTTTCTTTATTTTACCAGGTGAGTCCCATTGAAATATCCATCTCTTTTTCAAGGGAGCCCTGGTTAGATTCAACATATGAAATGCATGTCCTAATTGTGTGTGTGTGTGCGTGCGTGCGTGCGTGCGTGCGTGTGCGCGCGTGTGTGTGTGTGTGTATGCACACAAATGTATCTGCATTGTTATGTAGGCTGCAAGCCAAGCTCAGGTGCTCAAGTAGATGAATAGCAAGGACAGTATATCAGAAAATTAAATGTTAAGCTCTGGATCACAATTTTTGTTCCTTGACTACTATGTACTACTATGTCCCTTCACTGCCTTACAATGCCTTGCTTTCTCATTGGAAATATCCATACCAGGCATTTAAGCCATTGAAATGAAAATATTTATATACCTCAAAATTAAAATTGAAACCAATTGTAAAACTCGGGAATGTACTGTGAAGCTACAAGTTTGCTACAAGGATAGCACATTGATAAAAATGTATTTACTGATAATTACCATATTGTAATTTTTTTTAAATTTCAGACATGAAATATGCAAGTAAATCAGACATATCAATAAACTTAAAATTTAATTGAAATGGATACATCATAAAATTTTATATTTTTATTTTGCTAATTTAGACGATTGAAATATTTGGAAATGAGAACTGTGAACTGGAATTGATGTGGAACTGATTATAACGTGATGTGATTGGAACTGAATAGAAGAAGGGAAGGGTGAGTAATTTAATTTTAACTGAACATTGAAACTAATGTTTTATTCCTTGTAAGATACGCTGCCCTGGGCCAGGAAGAGAATTAGGTATGTGACATTATTGCTGTGATATTAAGCAAGTAGTCATACATATCTAATTGTCACATTGGTATTCATGTGAATTAAGGTCTCATGACTACATGGTATCCAGGAAATTATAGGCTCTTGTTTCTTCCAGGAATATTTTTAGATATCCAAAATAATGCTACGTAAAAAAGGGAAGTGTTCTGTATCCGAAGAGCATATAGCTAACTGTTTTAGATTTAGGCTTACATTTACTAGGATTTACGCTACCATAAACAGTAGCCTGTGAAATTCAAAAACGGTAAACTAGCCTATTTTAATGCAATATTGCTATTATTCTGTGATTCCTCTGTTGTGATGGTTGTCATAACTTGAAGACCACCCTTACAAAGATGGTGTCTCTCTGTTTCCATGATATTCTTCATTGCTTTCTGCACTGTTTCTGGTTGAGCGTGGGGACGCTGAGGCACCGCCCTCATTCCTCGAAACTGACGTCATACTAAGTATGTTTTTTATGAATGAAAGAATCCCGATGGTGAGTAATTCCGGGAAAGGCGAACTGACATTTTGTTGGTGCTGTCGCACGGCGTTGAGGTGTGGAGCCGTATCTAAGCCTTATTTTTATACCAATACAAACAAAATTGACGAAACACGAACATCGGATATTTCCAACCAGTGTAAAGAACCAGTAAGTAGTTTGATATTTTTCCTCGTTACAAAGGTTAAAGATACAGCTAGACTAACGAGCAAGCGAGATGGCTAGTGCTAGGTAGCTAGCTTTCGAGCTAGCAAGCTACAAATGTCTGGTATTCAGTTACGCAGGAGTTTTTGGCCCGATTGAGACAATAGTAGCAAGCTAGGCTAGCTAGTTTAACGCTCGATAACGATGGATAATGTGACGGCGATTTATATGGGATAAACTATAGTAGGACGAATACACTTGTTTATTACAAATGTTTTCTGGTGAAACAGCGAGCTATTTAAACCAATAAAATGGAAGACAGCCTAAGCACAGTTGCGATGGCTATGTTTACCAACGTAACCAACTAGCTAACGCTAGCTAGCCTTCCTTCTGCCTTCCGTATAAGGAAATGGGTGGACTGTGTTTTAGATTTATATGTTTACTAAGAACCTGAAGTCAGTCTGTGTCCCAGTTTTTCCGTATATCGCTTCCTGGAAACAAACAGATTTTTGAAAACGACGAGTTGATCGCGAAATAAGCTTATCAAATCATAAATAGGACAGATGTGGCTACAAACAGTTGCTAATGTTAAGCGAGTTAGCTCGTGTTACAGCTAATTTGGGAACGAGTGTTTTAACTTGTTTGCGTGGAGCATAACATTCTCAGGATCTTTCAAAAGTAAGAAGAATCTAGCGTGTTTCTTTACCATTTATTAATTGCATGATTTAAAGTGGTTGTATCGTTATTTATGCTGTTATTAATTTCTCAATTAAATTAAAGTTGCATGGTCATTATGGTTATTATGACTATCTAGCTAACGTTAGTTTATGCTAACGTTACATGGCGTATATCAGATGACAGCAGAAATGTGTACATTGGCTAAATATTGTGTCGCATGCTACAAATGTCAAATTGACACCGAACAGTGCTGCTTGCAAGTTAATTTAACTTGTTTACATTTGCGCTTGACTGGAATATCCAATGTTAACAGTCATGCTGTTCCCAAAAGCAACTTGGATATATTTTTCTTATGTCGGCAGCACTTAAAGCCCCCGTGGCTTTAACCTTGGTCATATGCTGACTTGCGAAGCGCGAGTGTGGGTTTAGTCGATAGGACGGTGGGAGAGGGCGAGTCGTGTATTGCTGATTCACTGTGACTTTATGAAACAGTTGCGGTCCGTTTCTACAATAGGGCCTCGTGGTCATGTTCCTTCTTCCACAAACACACACACACACACACACACACACACACACACACACACACACACACACACACACACACACACACACACATTCAGGAAGGACAAAAGTTGGCAAAACTAGCCAGTTTTTTGTAAACAACAACAAAAAGTTATAGTCAAAATGTTAGAGAAGTTCATTGGTTTGAGCCCCCGCCAAACCCTTTTTTAAACCCCAACCCCTTTTCTACCCTCTCTATTTTCTCAATGATTTTATCATTGATCTGTCCTGTTACTTGTTCGATCACTTTGATTTGATTTGATTGCAGGCCAATTTAGAATTTGAGTAATGTAGCAAACGGTAGTGTGTTTTTTAAATGCAGCGTTACACTGACTGTCCGTGGGAGAGCTATATAGTTGGGTAGGGAGAAGAGGCGAGGGGAGTGCCCGAGTGAGGCAACGAGGAGTGGAGGGGGATGTGGTTTCTGACAGCAAAATGAGAAACAACTTTCAGAACCTTGTTTAACTTTCATTTATAAACCACCAGGGAAGTCGGCAGCCCCGAAGGGTCTTTCAGAGCTTTACCACTTTACAACTTAATTTATTTTTTGTTACTAATTACAGTACTGTTATATATTATTCATGTATTCTGTTTAGACTGTGTCTTTACATTCTATTATTTTATGCAAACTTTAGTGTCACATTTTAATCCAAGGTGTGCAAGTTCAACACCTTTTCAAGGATCAGGGAATAATTTAGCAATTTCCCAGATATTGGATTTATTCAGTGATTTACTTATTTTATTTATTTACTACTTTAGCAAATACTAAACAACGTTTGTATTTTTGTCAAGCTCTCTGAAGATTAAGACCCCAACCATAAAAAAATGGACTATTTGTGACAGACTGCTGTTAAAATCGTGTGAAGCTTTTAAAAAAGGTCTCTTTATTTAATTAATTGATGGTCTTTTATTCTTTTTCTCCCCAGAGCTTTGTGATTCTGTGTTGATAGACCCTCAGAGAACAGCCGGACCATGACGTCAGACAGCAGAGTCAGCAAAGCTCTGAAGGTAGCCTATCACTCAGTCCATTTGCATCTATGGTTTTTCTCCAAACCCAGCAGGCTTCTCGCCAGTTCTTCACTCAATACAAGTGCAGCCACATAGTCCTGTTGCCATTATGTAGTATTTGTGTGTCCTCAGTATTTAATTGATTGCTGTACTAAGCCTTAAGTATACAGTAATTACACTCAAAACACTCAAAAATGTATAATTTTTGAAGCAATCATCTCTAAAGAACCCTCATAATATGTTTTTAAAAAATCACAAAATCAAGCATAAAGGCTAAAGGGGAAAGTCTGTTTATTACAGAAGGTCAAAAAACGAACAAACGATCACAACCTATAGCTTACTCGCCCTTCACATAACCTTTTTTGGCCATTTATTTGTTGCAGAAGTGAAGAAGGCGTTTTAAGTGGGAAGTGCTAAACTGGGCCTCCCTCACACCTGTCTCTCTCTCGCCTTGTCTTTTTCCCAGGTGAAGCGGGAGTGCGGGGAGAACGTTCCGGTGCTGTCGGACAGCGAGCTGATGTCCCTGTCGGTGCGGGAGCTGAACCTGCACCTGCGGGGGCTCTCCCGGGAGGAGGTGCAGAAGCTGAAACAGAGGAGGCGCACGCTGAAGAACCGGGGCTACGCCGCCAGCTGCAGGGTGAAGAGGGTGTCCCAGCGCGAGGCCCTGGAGCAGCAGAAGAGGGAGCTTCAGCGGGAGGTGGAGCGGCTGGGGGCGGAGAACGCCGGCATGAGGCGGGAGCTGGAGGGTCTGGGGGCGCGCCTGGCCGCCCTGCAGAGGTTCGCCAGGGGACTGGAGCCCGGGAGCGGGAATCACCTGGGCACCGCCCCCCGCCTCAACACCGCCTCTGTCATCACCATCGTCAAAACCCCGCCCCAGGGACACAATCCCAGAGAGCAGGGCAGCTCTTAGGGCTGACACGCGCACGCACACCCATGCACACTCGCGCACATAAATACACATACACGCATACCGACACACACGTGCATGCCCAGAGCCACTCACCCACTCTCTCCCACACAGACACGCACACGCACACACGCTGACAGAGAGATGCACAGATGCACGGGACTAGGAGCGGAGCCAGTTCCACAGAACAGGACAGATTTCAGGGTTTGCTTGTACACACAATCTCACACACGCGAACACACAGGCGCACACGCACACACACGCTGGCAGGTACAGGGATGCACAAAGCAGGGCTTCTGTTGAGGGCTGGGACACAGACGACGTCACTCAAAGCTGGACTGTTCATTGATCCGTAAGACTTTGGGTAGGACTCAGACACAGGGCCAGGGACGTGGACACGCACGCAGTCTGACCTGCTTGCCATATGACTGACTAATGGAAATATTAGGACCGACGAAAAGGAAACGACAGAGTTTAGACAGATGGACATGGAGTGAGCCAGGGAAGCAGGTTTTTCTGATATCGTAACGCCATCCGGGAAATGATGATCAATTGGACAGACATCCGTACTGTTATTAAGGCTATTACATTACCGCAAACAACCAAGCATCTGGAATCCAGCAACTGTTCTATTTCACTTCTCTGTATATGCTATAGTACTGTACTCTGTGGCGGAAGAGAATATATACCACAGTCTATGTATTAATATAATTAGCGTTTTTCAGCTGTATGTCAGCATTTAAAAAAAAAAAAAAAAAATAGCTCTGTGGCTTAGCCTTGAGTTGTCTCAGACTGCAATGATATGCCAGTATGTTTTTTTTGTTTGTTTGTTTGTTTGTTTGTTTTTGCTGTGAGGTGGTCACGCCAGCTGCACAGCTCTCTGCAGTACAGTGCCACTGGCTGTAGTGAAGCATGCATAGGGGGAGACTGCTCTGTCCATGCAACGCTTTTAATACTGTACATTCCTTCATGTCATTGTTTTATGTTTGTACAAAGGACAAAAAAATGTTCCGACAACATTTATCAGAGTTCTTCTATTTTATTTGTATTTAAGATATAAATGACAAAGCTAATTCGGGCTGTAATGTTCTACGAGTCCAAAAATATCTTGCATATGGGAGGTTAGGGAGCGTTTGTGTGTTCAGTTGTCATGATGATGATGATAATGATGATGATAATGATAATTATTTTTGTATTGTATACTTTAATGGTATCAGTAGACGTGCTTAAAAGAGGATGGTCAGTTTGCTGTAATACGACCTGTGTGATGCATATCTGTGTTATAATTGTAGTGGCTTGACGTAGGGGTATGTTGCTATTTATACCTGATCCTCCTTATTGTCTTCACTTATGTCATAATGTTTCTCTTTACAGAGACGAGGGCGGGGTAAAAGGCTGCTGGCACGGGGAGGGTAAAGGAAGGGAAGAGGGGGATGGGAGAAAAGAAGGGCTAATGAGAGAGAGGGAGGGAGGGAGTGAGAGAGGAGAGCGAGAGAAAAAGCAGGAATGGGAGGAGAGGGGGCTCACCGAGCAGAAGGATAGAGATGGGAGTGGCGAGAGAAGAGGGAGGTAAAAGAGGGACGATGGAGGTGTTTTGAGATGGACAGAGCGAAGGGCGCGGGAGGGAAGAGAGGTGGGCAGCCCTGCCGCAATTAACCATTGATTGTCATTTGTCCCAACGAGCTCTCCGATATTTAAATCCTTTAAAAGGTTTTTTTTTTTTTTTTTGTTGTATTTGCTTCAATATGATGAGTTGTCGTTAGATTTTGAGAGCAGTGGGCGTGCCGTCTGAAAATCCACCATTTACAGGGGCTGAACCAGCCATGGAATCTTATTGATAAGCTGATTGCTGTTTGTAACCAATGTGTTTTGGAAAATTGACATTAATGTAATGTTAATATGAATGTAATTTATTCATATAGATGCTCTCTTCAAAGTGTATTTCGCTATTACAGATTGTAGAGAGCCGATTCGATGTCTCAAAGCATTTAGCCCTAGCCCTAGAAATGACTAACAAAAAAAAATTATTGTTCTGAATTTTTCCTAACTGTGTTGGATGTTTTGTAATACTCTGAAAAGTTCCTATTTGTATTTATTATATGTATTTTTTCTATGGTAAAATGAAAGTACATCATGTCTATTTTATATATATTAATAATTAAAATAAACATTGTATATATTGTACATATAATGCTACTTTTGACTTCATTCATATTTTTCCGTCTGCAAATGATTATGATAATGTACACAAGTCGTGAAGGTTTATAATGCCTCAGCAGGTAATGGCTCAAGATGATGCTGGTCTGACTGTGCAGAATAAATATTAATTTGGCAGCATTTTTAGTCCTGTAACACCTATATGAAAGCAGTCAGTGGAATCACTCAACGGAGACAAAAAAAAACAATTGTACAGTAATCTATTGAACTTTAAGACCGTGGAAAACTATCTCTCAGTCCTGATCCTGGAATCGTACAGCACATGCTGATTTAAAGGTTTGCTTGTCCAGTCTGATTCCACTGTTTTCATATAGGTGTTATAGCACTAACAATGCTGCTAAATTAATATCGTGCAGTCACTGACACCAGCATCATTGGTGTTTTAACACCCGTATGCACTCAGACTGGACAGGATGACCTTTAAGTCCCTGTGGAATGCCAGAATAAGGACTGGGAGCCACCGTTAAATTACAGCATATCAACTGCCACCATCTTAAAGTTCAATAGATTACCTTACAGTTGTCACCAAAATTTGAACTAAACTTTCCTTTAAATATACATTTTTAAACCAATTCATCATTTGTGACAGACTGTTGGCCAAGCCCCTAACGAGAGGGTTGATTGGTATAGGCGACGAGGGAATGTAACCTATTTAATGTTAAGCCTGGTGAAAACCACAGAAGAAAACAGGAAGGAACCAATATACCTTACCTAAAAAGACAACAATGCTGTTAATGCCTTCGGTACAGTGGTATTTGGGTTACCTCAGTGCACAATCACTGGCTTAGGGTGTTCATAGGCTGCTATTTTTAATCTGGAGGTCTAGTCAAATGCAGTCTGGACCACAATGAGTGACAGCACTGTGGAAAAATTGAGACAGTATAGTGCTGCCTCTTTAATCATTTATGTGCTGCTAGTTTCATTGCATCAGAAACAGCAGGTTGAACCCCCTGAGTCAGCAGTTCAGCTGTGAGGAGGCAGATAGTGAGTTTACAGGCCTGATGACCTCACAGAAGTACAGTGCCTCAGATGCTCATTCATTGGTCAATTCATAAAGTTGTTTAAAAAAAAAAACTAATGGGAACAAATTGGAAGTCTATATGGTGTTCAGGTTAGTGCAAGTTATACGAACATTATGTTCTTTGATCTCCATAGTAAAATGAACATGGATGGTGACTGAACAGGAAGGCCTGTGTTCGAGTGCAGACCAAGCGTCGGTGCACCCCCGTTAAACATGAGAACAAAGACACAGAAACTCCCAGTTAAGGACAAAACTATATATTTAATTTATTTTCCTTTACTCTTCTTGGCTTTCATTTCTCCTTATTTTGCTTGTTTGGACATCACAAAGACAAAAATAAAAGCTGAATCTGTGAAGCAGTGTCAATATACAAAGGGCTAGAGAAAAATAAAATAAAAGCCAGTATTGAACAATGGTACAAAACTAAGCATTTGCCCTCTCTGAGCATTACATCATATCATATATATATACCATTCATTTTACTCCAGTATTTCCTTTTTAACCCATATTTACAGCTTCCTTATTCTTCAGCAATACATATACGTGTGTTTCTGTGCGTGCGTGCGTGTTGGCGATAGAGGTGTCCTGTACAGGAAGTGAGGAATTATAGTTATTTTCCCCAATCCTCTCCACTGCTGGGGTGAAATAAGATAAGTGCCAAAATGCATCATTAACATTCCTCAGTTCCCACTTCAGTAACGCACTGTATATTACACTGGCCTCAATAGTATAGCTCATATACACACAAGTGACCCGGGGTCAAAGTGCAGGTCTCTGGAAGGTCTTGCGCCTCAGGTTTGGGGGGAGCGATACCCCGACCCGGAACTTAACGGCCGATAAAACCCTTGATCCACAGATCAGATGTAGTGCACACAGCGCCCTGAGCCACGTAAAGCTGGCTCACAGGTGCCTAATCGATGGCTGCGTGTCTGAATGGTGCACAAAACGTAAACCCTGCACTTGGTAGCTGCCTGTAGTCTGTGATCAATGTGTGGGTTCAACTCTGTGCCTCGGTCACATCCTCTTTATATATAAAGAAAACCTTTGAAAGAACTTGTACTCGATAATGGGACGAGAAGAGGATTAAAGAAAAAAATTCTTTAAAAAAAAAAAATATATATATATACTCACACTTCTGTGGGACCAGCAGGGCTCTCTATGTGCAAGTGTGTATGGCCAATACAACTCAAATCTGATTGCTGCCCTCTAGTGGGCACTGCGATATCACCTACATTGCAGAAAAAAGGAAGCAGCAGCTTGGCTAAATAAAATATGTTGTGTTGTATGATCTAACTTTCGAGTGTCTTATGTGGACACAAAAAATTTGCAACCATGGCCCATTTTACAGTAAATATACTGGCAAATAATTGTAGCTACAGGCTTTATATAGAAACTGCTTTTGCAGTTAAGCCCTATACCTATATTCCTGCTATAAGCCTGCACAAACATAAAACCTACACAATTTGCACATCGGTTTAACCTATATTGCCCGTTTACTGAAGTGGTCTAGAGTCTGCCATGCTGGCAAAAGCCTGTTTAATCTGCAGTACACACATAATGCCCCAATTACACCATTATGATCCTGTCTTCTTAGGGCTGCCGTTATGCCAGGAGCCCGCTTCTTTTAATCTTTCCTTACTACCCACGTGGGCTCATCCATCCTGAGGTAAATCGACAGCCGTGCGCCGCTAGCCGACCCTGCTCCACTCCCATCATGCCTCTGCAGCAGTCCCATTCACTCCTGCCCCCGGACAGGCGCGATATGGCCCGCTTTGTGTTCAGCAACAAATACAAACACAAATAAAGGTAGGTGAGAAAACCCTGCAATCGACAGCTCTTATTGGTCAAGCAAGTGCTGAGTGACAGCAGAAAGCAGCTGTGACATGTGCCCGTCCAAAGGCAGGAGCGAGGAGGACTGCTCTATGGAGAACAACACTGGAAACCCAGGCTGGAATTCACTCTCAAAATGTCAAGATCACACAGTGCAATTCCAAGCAAAGATGCATGACATGTAAGCAGAAACCCGAATGGCAAAATAATAAATAAACCAAAAAAAGAAGAAGGATAGGAAAGCCTTAAATACGAAGATCCCGCTTTGAGAGACTCCTGTTCTATTTGGCATCTATTTGAGGAGGAGCTCTGTCTGATGGAAATGGAGTAGTGGAATTAAACTGACCAATCCCTGCCAGCTTTGGCCATTATGTCATATTTCATGAGATCATGTGTTCATAAATGTGGAAGTCTGGGTTTTGGTCTGTTCCTCATGGTGTGTGCATACGTGTGTGTGTGTGTGTGTGTGTGTGTGTGTGTGTGTGTGTGTGTCTGTGTGTGTGTCCATGTGTGAGTGTTTGTCTGTATACATGCATGCAGTCTTTTAGAGCCTCTGCATTTAGTGTGTGTGTGTTTCCACCTTCTGTGCACAGCTGTGTCTATAAGTTACAGAAATCTGCCCACGGAAACCACTGCAGTGTAAAAAAATCTAAATTAAAAAAAACAAAACGTAGCATATTACTGATCAGCATTTCAGGTGTGTGTGTGTGTGTGTGTGTGTGTGTGTGTGTGTGTGTGTATGTATGTGGGCATGTGCATGTGCGTTTGTGTGTGCTTGTCTGAAGGGTCACTGTTTTTTGTTTTTCACTATGGCACTTCTACAAAATGTACCATGTGTAGCATATTTTGTAGCATAGCATGATCAGCATTTCAGGTGTGTGTGTGTGTGTGTGTGTGTGTGTGGGCATGTGCATTTGTGTGTGTGTGTGTGGGTGGGAATGTGCATGTGCG
Source organism: Synaphobranchus kaupii (assembly GCA_029718625.1). Lineage (NCBI taxonomy): Eukaryota > Metazoa > Chordata > Actinopteri > Anguilliformes > Synaphobranchidae > Synaphobranchus > Synaphobranchus kaupii. The sequence goes on from CM056379.1 coordinate 16,692,846, forward strand.
TTTGTGTGTGCTTGTCTGAAGGGTCACTGTTTTTAGTTTTTTTTACTATGGCACTTCTACAAAACGTACCGCGTTGAGTCCCTAAATAGGTACTTTCCAGTGGTGTGCCTGTATCTCAGTATGACTGAATTAAGACTACAGAGCACAGCACTGTGCCCCCATGCAGACTGTGAATATGAGTCTGTACCTCGATCTGCCTCATGGTTCTGAACTGTGCAGCGTAGTGTTTGGACTATGAAAATTGGTGTGGGGCTGACACACACCGTGGTCCTGTACTGCGCTGTACCCCCTGACTGTGTGTGTGTTGGGACTATGAATATTGGTGTGCGGCTGTGACGCGCGGTGTTGCTGTGCTGTGCCCTCTGACTGCGTGTGTGTTGGGACTGTGAATATTGGTGTGCTGCTGTGACGTGCGGTGTTGCTGTGCTGTACAGTACTGTGCTGTGCTGTACCCTCTGACTGCGTGTGTGTTGGGACTGTGAATATTGGTGTGCTGCTGTGACGTGCGGTGTTGCTGTGCTGTACAGTACTGTGCTGTGCTGTACCCTCTGACTGCGTGTGTGTTGGGACTATGAATATTGGTGTGCGGCTGTGACGCGCGGTGTTGTTGTGCTGTACCCTTTGACTGCGTGTGTGTTGGGACTGTGAATATTTGTGTGCGGCTGTGACGCGCGGTGGTCCGATGGTCATGTTGCGAGCGTGGTCCCGGCGCAGACTCAGAACTCGTCGTCGGAGCTGAGCAGCAGGGTCTTCTCGTTGTCGCGGGTGCTGGCGGTGCTGTGGCTGCGGGACACGGGGGGGCCTGAGCGCTGCTCCAGGGTGGACTGCTGTGTGTACTGCTGGTAGGCCGGGGAGAAGTTGTGGATGGCGTCCTGCACCATGTCCCCCGGGTTCATGGTCTCCTTCAGGCTACTGGAGATGCTCTTCATTGGAGCGCACCGACCTGGGGGGGCGCAAACAGACACTTAGAGCAAACAAAATACCTACATACAAACACCACAGTTACACCACAGCTATACACAACCAAAGAGAAGGGCTGCTGGGTGGCTCATTCTGTTAAAGCACCGTTGTAGTGCATGGACGGGCCGTACGGTCTGGTATTGAATCCCGACCGTGCTGACTGTGGCTGGCGGCCCCACAGGGCGGTGCATAATCGGCCCTAGTGTTGCCCAGGGATGGGAGGGTTTCAGCCAGCTGGGATCTGGGTCTCATCGCTAACCAGCGCCCCCAGCTGGTCAGTCGGGTGCCTGCAAGTGTACCAGTCGAGCTGCGTGTGAAGCGTCTTCCTCCAGCTCGCTGCGTCCGTGTGAGCCCGACTGCGGGGTGTGATAAGAAGCGGGGGATGACATCACATGCTTAGGAGGCAGGCACAGGCTTGTCTGCAGTCTCTAAATCACACCAGAGTTTGTGGTGAGTGTTACAGCCTGAGCATGGCTGCCATTCCAAACCGGGGAGGAAAAGCGTGGGGGGAAAAAAGCATAAAAAAATAAAAAAAATAAAAAAAATAAAAAATGGAAAATAGCAAATAGCAAATAAATAAAAGGAGAGCTGCGCTGCATGGCACGTACATGTCTAAGCACAAACATGAGGCACACGGGACACACGCTAATACGTCACGGATACACACACACACACAGCGTGCTTAAAATCAAACACACGGTGGAAAATAAACAACGTTACGGTGAACTGGAAACAAAATTAAGGGAGTGGAGGGGGCTGAGAGAAATAGAGACCTCGAGAAACCTACCGAACTGTCCGTATGTAGGAACTGGGCCTGAAAGCATGTGGCATAAGAGGAGGAGAGAGAGAGAGAGAGAGAGAGAGGGAGAGAGGGAGGAGAGGGATGAATGGAGGAGAGAGGGAGGAGCAGGAGAGGAGCAATGAAGGCAAAAAAAGAAAGGAATGGGAAAGAATCAAGAGGAGACGACACAAGAAGGTCAAGTTGGGATAAAAGTGAGGGATTTTAGAAGAGAATAGATTGGAATGGCATGATGGGAAAAAGAGGGGAGATAGCAGAGGAAACCAGGAGTAAAATGACAGGAGAAATAAACAGGCAGGCAGCACATGCATGGAAAAGGGAGAGAGGGAGAGGGAGAAAGAGCGAGAGAGAAAGAAAGAGAGAGAGAGAGAGAGAGAGAGAGAGAGAGAAAGAAAGGGAGAATGCAGATTAGTGACAATATTCTCCAAGTGTAAAACCAGAGCAGCAGAGACCATGGGAAAGGAAGAATGTCGTCAACCTGAGCAGCATGTAAGAGCGACATACAGAGAACACACCTACAGCTCAGTCAAAGACACATGACATCACTTAATGATGAGAACAGGCCATTCAGCCCTACAATGCTGCTTATTTTCCTACCACTAAAGGGTGCCTAGAGCTCGCCGTTTACCAACAAACTAGACAGTATCTAGCTCCGTACAAAGACTGGTCTTGAAAACCCCCCAGAGTTTCTGCCTCTACGACATGACATTGGCAAGCTATTCCACAAAACGACTACTCTCTGTGAAGAAATACTTCCTGTGAGGTCTGTGCGGAATTTACCTTTTGCTAATTTCCATGTATGCCCCCTCGTTCTACAGACAGAACTCAACCTGAAGAATCTCTTGCAGTTCACTTTGTTAATACCTTCTATGAATTTAAAAATCCTCAATCAAATCAAGTCTCCTTTTACTAAGCTTCAAGAGATTAATTGTCACAAGCCTTTCCTCATGACTTTCATCTTTTATACCAGGAACCAATTTAGTTGCCCTCATTTGAACATCTTCTTTGACCCGCCTCAATGTACACATCACATCTACAGCCTTTAAGAGAGCAGTGCTCCATTGCAAAAAATCAGCACGGCCAAATTCACATTTCCTTCACCAGTTCTGGCACTGCGAGTTACATACAGACAGCCAGGGAAATCCTTCAGGGGGTGGCACCCAATCCAACACAAGGATCTGCCACCAAAGCACTTTAGACTGTCTGTCAGGCTGGACTTCAAAATTCGGATCGACCGTATTCCCCCCCTCAATATTTCCTCTCAGATCATTAGTCACATTCAGGATTAGTGCTGCGAGGCTAGGATCAGACGGGTACAAGTGAGACACAACACGCCTCACCATGCGTATAAACAGCGTCTCCCCCCCACCACCCCCTCCCGGCTCCGCCCCTTACCCTGGGAGTCCAGCCTCTTGTCCATGTACACCTTGTATGTGAAGGCGTGGCGGAGGGCCAGGGCGGCGAAGAACATCTCCACACAGATGATGAAGTTCTGGTAACCGGCGGCGACCGTGCCCTCGCCCACCGTCACCGCCACGGAGCTGATCTTGGGGATGGCCCCGCACTTCTCCAGGATGGCCAGGAGCATGCCTGAGGAGGGGGGGAAGGGGGGGCAGAGAGTCAAACGCTGGGGAGACAGTGTGAGTCCACTACAACATCAGTGCCATCAAAATGTGTGTCCAGCTGCTTTGTAAACTGACCCATACTTTTGAACCATAAAACAAGACGTGAGCAACCTGAGTGATAAGGTGAAAAAAAAGGGCGGCACTAGGCAGGAGAAAAAAACAGGCGGACAGAGAACAAACAACAATGGCTGTGGCTACTTGCACTCAGTTGAATATCAATGATGCTTAAGCCACTCATCACTAAAGGATAATAGTGCGTTAATGAAGTCAGGATCTGGCACTGGCGTGTCAAAGGACAATGCACCCCTGAGTCCGACTTTCATTTGTAACTAAAGAACAAACATTTTGCCTTTATGTCTAACCGTTAATTCTGTGGTCTCCGCAAGGCTGGGGAAGAGTCGAGAGAACGGCTGTGTGAGAACGCTCGTATGCCAAATGCAGGACGTGTGGAGGCGCGCGTGTGCGTTCGTGCAATGGACTCACCCTGCCAGAAGGAGAGGAAGATGACGGATTTGACCATGAAGAACTTGAGGATGGGGCTGTAGGGGACGAGCAGCTCGCGGGTGGCGAAGTAGAAGAGGAAGAGGGCGTAGAGCGACAGGCTGACCGAGATGTTGTACACGATGGTCACGTACAGATATCCGCTGGCCACACTGAGGGAGAGGAGCACATCGTATAAACACTCCCAGGCAGACGCTCACACTGCTTAAACCATCACTACATCCTCACAGGCACACAATGACTTTAACAATGCACTGTGTACATGCTTATGTAGATGTGCACAGCTGATATATCTATAAACGTATATGTCCCGGCTGCAGATTACAGCTCATTGACATATCAGCGCAATACAGTTATGCAGAACATAAATGCTAAGTGACAGGACGCTACACCACAGGGACGTACTTGAAGTCGCCGTCCCGGTATTTTCCGAAAGCCTGCAGGATGACGGTGACCATGGCCATCAGGGGCTTCACTACACAGAACTGCAGGGTTGCCTAGGTGACATGGAGATATAGAGAGCCAATTAAGAGCAAGTATACAGATAGGACAGAGTGATGTAATGTCGCTGCAGAGAGAGAGAGAGAGAGAGCGCAAGAGAAAGAGAGAACGTTGCCTTTTACCTGCTTACAGAACCTGAGGAAGCCGATGGAGTAAGTCTTTCCCCAGAGGCAACATGTCCCATACACACAGCTGGATCTGTTGGAGTAGAAGAATATAAATGAAACACCAATGGCTGTGTACGCACACACGCACACACGCACACACGCACACACGCACACACGAGCACGCACACGTGCTGTGCCTAGTCAGGGGGCGGTAGAAGGAGACTGAAGCGCTAAAGCTGAAAGGGAAAGGCAGTGGTACAGTGGTGCATTGTGGGCCTTTGTTACTGTGGACACTCACTCAATGGGCTTCCCTCTGATCTCAGACATGATGGCGCTCTCCCCTCCCAGGTATTCATAGCACAAGCTGAGGAAGTTGTAGATGACAAACGCTGCAGGGAGACAGACATGCACACAGGTGGCGTCAGTGGTGCGAGCCTGCAGCAGTCAGCCTGTGGCAGCTCTCTGTGCTGCGGTCTGTTCTGTGCTGTGCACTGCATAGGTGCACTATGCAGGATTTTAAACCTTGCTGTGGTCCTATGTTTACAATCATACAGGCTTAAGGCTAATCATAAGAATAACATAAGAAATCATAGAAAAACAGACACACACACGTAGAGACTCATTTCCTACACCATGGATTTGAAGCAGTAGAAATATCGGGCCTCCATTCAAACATAAACTGGACACAGGAGGACAGACATAGGACAGAAAGACATTGGATTAGAAAACTGAACACCATATTCCCAGGAGGATTAAACAAACGCTGGTAAAACTTCAACACGAGGGACAAAATTCTTCCTACTTAAAGGCTGCAGTACACTGAATGGCCAGCGCTCTTCCTACTTAAAGGCTACAGTACACTGAATGGCCAGTGCTCTTCCTACTTAAAGGCTACAGTACACTGAATGGCCAGTGCTCTTCCTACTTAAAGGCTGCAGTACACTGAATGGCCAGTCAAACTTTTCTTTCCCAAGGGGCCCTCATAAGGGGTAACTTGGGAAATAAAGTTTTTTTTCCTAAACCTGTGTTTACAATCAAATAAGTCTCCTCCTCTGTCCAAAACTCGGCCTACTCAAGGTACCCAACTTCAGCCTTCAAGCAATACATAACATACCTAGCTGGATAGCCAGAGTTAATGTTAGTTACAGGTCCAACAGAAAACACACCACCTCCACAACGCTTTTCAGCCCCTTGTCAAACTTCAGCTGTCACCATCGAGGAAAAGCAAATAAAATAGGTTAACTCTGCTGCCCTGTTTGGCTTCACTGTACTTGTACTGTTCTTTACCTTTGGTATTGCAGTAGCTAGCAAACTATCTAGCTAGCTACAAACGCTCTGCTGAAACCTGATCCCACCCCACAGGCTCTGTAGCCACACCCACCCCTCCCCACACAGAAAAGAGTGTCACGCCCAGAAACGTCCTGAACACATCTTGGAATAATAAATGCAAGTAGAGGAGCACGGATTCGGCAAATGTGCACAAAGACAGAGATTGCGAGTGCATCATAGATATAACTGAGCATGGTTATTTTATAATATTTTCAAAGTAAAAATCCTGCATAGCGCATTTGTAATTAGTTTAATTCAGTATCTTCCAGGAATGTCTCTTCACCACCTTTCCTAGTACCAGGGAATCATTGTCCAGTACCAAATTGGGTTTTCTGGTTTATCCATTCTCAAATGAAAATGTCCACTTTTTAGTAACAATGTGGCACATGATGACACTTTTTTATTGATTGACTGCAACAGCTACACTACCGGTGAAGGTTTTTAGTACACTTTTCTCGTGTTTCAGTACTCTGTTTAGTGTAATATAAGCGGTTTAACTTTTTTGCTTTTACAAGAGAAGTAAAAATCAAGCTAGTTTGGGACAAATTGGACCGAATGGTCAAGGAGAAGCAACCCAGAAATGCAGCACGTCTGTGGGAACTTCTACAGCAGTATTGGGGTGAACTTTCAGAACCACATGACTGCCCTTGGAGAAAAAATGGCATGAATATGCTCAGCAGTTATTACTGCAAAAGACGGCTATTTTGATTAATCTAAGATTTCGATTTTCTTTTTGTAAAATAAAAGGTGTTTCTTTTTTAATCTCCAAATGCTTGAAAATTGTGGGTGTACTAAAACATTTGACCGGTAGTGAAGATCACAGAACACAATAGATGACGAGACTTCAACCGATTCAACAAATTTTTACAACCGAACAGTATTTACGAGTCTCACTCTTCTGCCTGGGTCTAATTATGTCCTTTCAGCCACTCTGGGAAAACCGCCCACGCTGCGGAACTACAGGGCAGGAACAATGAAAACTCTTATACCACAAAAACTGCACTGCCAGATCTTCAAATATGACGAAAAAAACACTACTTTTCATTCATTCCCCCCCGCCCCCTCGTCTCAGAAAATATTACTTCTCTCCCATTTTTATGCAAAAATGTCTAAGACAGGAAAATATTGTACTTGAGAGAAACATTTTAGCTAATTTACGTGTACTAAACCATCTTACACATTCTACACTACATAGCCACATTATTAAAATGAAAGCATTAAATGATCCATTCCTGTAGCAATGCCTCACTCGCCCTGAGCACTGCGCTCTCCCACAGACAGACAGACAGACAGACAGTGCGCTCTCTGCCACCATGGACAGCTTTGCTGGTGTCTGCTGCTGTCCTGCTGTGTACAGCACTGTGTGAGAATCACACTGGGGCTCTATATAGAGCACTCCAGCCCTGGGGCTGCTGCCACTCATATGCGCTGAGCAGGGAGCAGCTGTACTGCTGACTGTGTGCTGGCAGGCACAGCTATTAGGCCCCTGTTCCCTCACTCTAATAGCACCAGGATGGTGTGTGTGTGTGTGTGTGTGTGTATGTGATCGAGTACCACAATACAACATCTCACACACACACGCGCACACAAACGCGCGCATGCATGCACGCACGCACGCACACACGTGTGTGAACTGTTGTCCTTCCGAGATAAATTATGACCAAATAAGAAGATTTTGTAATAGTTATGCCATCTACTGACCGTAGGAATAACATTGCACCCATTTTCTGGGATTAGGTGGGTTTAACCTGTACCCGGGGACACATACTGACCATACAGCCATGTAGGAGTGCATGAAACTCCTGTAACTTACCAAGGCCTTCCGGATTACCAGTGCTGTTGCCATGGGAATACAGTAGGTCATTGCAACTGAATGGCCGAGTAATTTATAAGTTCATCCATGTAGGAGTGTTTTTTAAACCTCTTTGCTAGGCTGTGGTGCGCACATGGTTGCTAGGCAACAGGCTTAACCGACCCAGCCATCCCAGCAGGACATGGAACAATAAGAGGACAAAAATGGCCGCCATCGCAGAGGCAGAGAGACAGAGAGGGCCATCTGTTACTGGGGCCGAACGAGTTCCCACGCATACATATGCATACGTAAACCACGCACACGCATATTCACACAGGCTTAAGGCTAATATTCGTGCATGTATATCCTGTATATCTTGGACAGAGTCAATGTACACATATCACTGGTTAACATGTAACACACACACACAAACACACACCTTCACTTTTTTCATTTGACCCTGAATTAGGCCAAGCACAATGAAATGCGTCATTTGAAGTTTAACTCACATTAGCCTCATTATGTTCTCACACACTGAGTAAATTCACATGAGTTATGAGGACCGATGAAGGAGATGGCTCATTTCCCCCGGTCTCGGCTGACGAATATACAGAACAGAGTGCAGCGCTGGCAGACGCCTTTCTCTCTTAGAACGGGATAACAAAAGCACCCCCGCCCCCCTCTCCTCCTTTCACCGACAGGTCGCAGCCATGACCGTGACCTATAACCAGCCTGATCATGCCTAGATACACACAGTTATACACGTGTGAACTAAGCGGAATCAACGACAAGCACAACGGTAGAAAACCAGGAAACAAAAGTAATAATTTAGCTACAGCTTACTGGGAAGATACCGTGTACACATTCTATCATCCTAAGAAATACATTAAAAAAATTATAAAAAACAAAAAAACAAAAACAGAAGGATTCCACTAAAAGACAGAGTGCGAGTCAAAAACCAGCAAGAGCCTCCGCTTGTTGACGCCTTCAAGATCCACAAGTTCAATATTTCCTATTAAACCTTTAAAGCGACACTCAATGCACTGAAAGATTAAATCAAGCTTACATGTGAGCCAAGATGGGCTAATGGACTAAGGATGATCTCTTCTTATCATTTTCATATGGGCATGAGAGATACTGAAAGACTGCACTCACCACTGTAATGCATTCACTGTGCTCATCGAATATGGGCTCAATTACTTCTTCACACCATTACAATTTATACCAAGCAATTTAAAGCTCATTTTTAATTGGCGTTCACTGAACCTATGAAAAATGTGTGAATTTAAATGTGCGAATGTCACAACGCAATTTCCTTTTTCTTAGGCAGCAACAATGGCATCCACAAGAATTATTTTGTTACTACAGATCTAAAATATTCTGTCAAAATCTCTCTGGATAAAGTGTGGACTGAACATTGAATGAGGGAAAATTGGGTGTTTACTTAGCAAGGTGCTTCAAAAACCTTTGTGAGTGGTAAAACAGCTTTATAGCTAAAAAAAAAATGGCAGTACTACACTGCAAGCTGTGTGCTCCAGCAGAGGGATTCCCAAGTCTGTTTAAAGTGAAGAGAAGAAAGGAGGGAGAAAAACTGGCCTATATGAGGACCTTGGCTGGCCTCCCTGGAATCTCTGACCATGATAAACTGTGAAAGATGAAAGGCCGCCATTTTTGAATGTTTTCTTGGGGCGGGGCTGCGCAATCTTTCCCGTACGGCTCCGAGGCTCACATTTTGCCGCTTCAAGAGCCAGGCTCGCGTGCGCCTCTTTCTTTAACCGTTTGATCGCGAGCCAGAGAACTCCCACGCCAGCTGTACTAGAACTTTCCATTCCACGCGTACAGTAGCGAGGAGAACACAATGGCATCGCTGCTATTCATTTTAGACAAGTCAAACCTTGACAAACAAAGCTCCTAATAAAGTAGCAATCCCTTGGCTTCACATACTCACTGCACAGCACAGTTTAAGAGCAACACTTAATATTTCATAAAGTGGGTAATATTTCATAAAGGCTTCAAGCGATGTAGCCTGTAGCACACCAACACCACCGGCACTATAAAGCCCAATTCATAGTCGCCAAAACAAATGGATGCGTACAGACGTCCGCAGGGTTCGCGTGGACCTAAATGACATGATAGCGGACGCAAAACGGACCCTGAGCGGACGTCCGTCTAGGACCTGTCTGCACGGACCTGTCGTTTCACCTAAAAGCGTACCTTCTGCATACCGCAATCTTTTTCCATGAAGGACGTTGTTTGCATTGCTGTTTGCAATTTGCACGCAAAATGATGGGAAATCTAGTCTACAAAGGCAGAAGTCCTTCCGCGCGCGTGTCTGCGCCCTGTTTTAAACACCCCGTAATCGCTTTAAAACAGAACTGCCTGACGGCGACAGGTACGGCGGACACAGCGGCAGCCTTACCCTCGTAGCAGTCGCGCACCGTGTCGAAGTAGACGTAGTACTGGTCGTTGGTGAAGAACAGCAGGCTGAGCCAGGAGTCGAAGGCGTAGATGGGCACGATGAAGAGGATGCGCACAATGTGCCTCTGCTCGTTCGGGGAGCTGTAATACCTCAGGTGCATGTAGATCTAACACAGGGGAGAGGGGCGCCGTCAAGGAGAGCCAAAGGCGGTCCATCCTTCATTCATCAACCACATACTCTCATCCAAAGCGTTACATCAACCCACTGGTGTAAGATACATCAATGCATATCACACGGGCAATAACAAATTCAAAAGAGCAAAGTTTAATCGGTGAATAGGCACTGGGGAAAAACCAAACCAACATTGACAGCACCGCTTAAATCAGGGTATGATCCCAAAACAAGATACACTGGAGCCACACCCAGCTGCATGCCAATGTAGTCACAGCAGGTAAACTACCTGAAACAGTAATACAGTATTCTTTTTAACACTTTACCCTCATGTGACCACAGCCCTCTGCCACGGCTTTCAGGGACGTTAAAGAAAACATGAGGATTCCTTTAGGCTGTGTGCTTGTGCAGAAAATAAACCTGAAGCTGTCCTGTTATAAGGCAGATAGGGAGAGAGACGGCCCGGGGCTGAGCTCTGCTCAAACACAGTTCCTCCTCTGATAATTCCGGCTTTGATAAGACACTCCCTCTGAAACTCCACGGCTTATGTACGAGCAAACTGCAGGATGATGCCTACAGCAGCTTCGCTGGATTTTATACCCACTTTGCTCTGGGCAAACTAGAATAGAAGCTCCAACTTTTAAGTGTGATGCTTGGCATTGTGTTTTATAACGTAATAGCTTGCAGTATGAAATGGCAGAAGCGCGTTCACACCCACAACTCTACAATATCGACTTGCGTCTTTTCTAAAGCAACATCCAAAATGACAATGTAACCTAAAATGAAGCTGGCTACGTTGCTAACAAGCTTTTGTCAGTCTGAGGTGTTGCCAATGTAATAGTCAGTGCTAGTAGAAAAGAACAGAGCAGAGGGTACGTTTTTTCCCGCCCTGTGCATTCTGTGACCTTTGCGTTCTCCTCATTTCATACAATAGAAAACATATCACCTTTCTAAGTCAGTGTGCACACGTCTGGCGAAATGCACACAGAGAACTATAAACTCCTCTGTGTTGCTAGGCAACCTCCGCTCCCTGATGTCACGGTCGAGTACGTGCGCCTGTCGTTATGACAGCGGTTCATCTTTAACCCTTTTAAGGAATGCCACGAAAAGAGTGATGGGGCTACAACTCCCATGAAAGTTTTGATGAACGGAGGAAGCGAAACGCAGCGAGCATCTGAGCGCCCGTCCAGAGAGAAAATCGTTTCGCAAACAATTCAAGCCCTGCGGCTCAGCCTTTTCAGGACACGTAAAAAAGGCCCGACAGGCTAATCCTCGACAGAACACACAGCAGAACTGAGAGAACGGCAAGTTAATCCGTCTGCGTGAAGAAAAAAAACACACACACACAAATCTACCCCCCCAAGCTATTGAGTATCAGAACTGAACCAAACCAAGCACCTCCAAGGGCCTTAGCCCTTGTGACTGGAAGGCAGTGTGGTGTAACAGTTAAGGAAGAGTCAGTTTGCGAGTTCACTTCCCAGGTAGGTAACCCTTGAGCAAGGTACTTTACCGATTTACTGAAGCAGAAATTAGGTTAAGACCCAGCTGTATAATTGGATTTGCTGTGTCGATGGGTCTGAATAAGACCTGCTAAATGCCTAAATATAATGCAAACGTGACTGACTGAGTGGGGCTAGCCGGGGAGCCAGATGGGCCGGTGAGGAGAAGTGAAAAGCAGTAAAGCAGAGCAGCCGTACGAGCCTTACCTGGTGACAGGTGAGCAACAGGGCAGTCCAGACGAAGAAGCCGGACACGGCCTGGGCAGTGGTGGTCATGAGGAAGATGGGCTGATCCTGGGCGAGCAGGGGGGCCTCCGGGAGCCACGACATGTTTGGGCCCGCGGGGGCCACGGTGGAGAGGGCTCCCGGGGCCATTCCGGGAGGGGAGTCGTTCCCCAAGAGCTCTGCGGGGGGTACGTCGCGCCTCCACAACCTGATCATCTGTGAGAGGGGGAAATTCACCAGAGATTCACACATACATCCACAGGAGACCTAGGGTTACACTGCTGCTTCACACATACAGTGAGCACCATAATTCATTGGACAGCGACACATTTTTTGTTATTTTGGTTCTATACTCTTGAGTTTGAAAGGATACAATGACAATGAGGTTGAAGTGCAGACTGTCAGCTTTAATTTGAGGGTATTTTCATCCATATCGGATGAACCGTTTAGAAATGATAGAACCTTTTGGACATAGTGCCCCCCCCCATTTTCGGGCATCAAAAAATATTGGACAGTTTAACATAATGTAGAATAAAGTAATCATTTTTAATATTTGGTAGATTTTGCTGTAAATTATGGTGGAACAGTATGGAATACATGGTTGGCGAAATGGCTGTTAGTCATCAAGGGTCTGAGGTATCAAACGAGCCTCAAACCATCAATCTGCTGCCAGATATGCAGTAGATATGGATGGATCACTTTAATGGTTGTTTCTCCTGACAAATTTTCCTAATGAATTCTATGGAAAAATAAGCCAAGAGAAGAAACCCTTCAAGTTATCCATCCATATCTACTGCATATCTGGCAGTAGAGTGATGGTTTAAGGCTTGTTTGATACATTGATGACCCTTGATGACTTAGAGCCATTTAGCCAACAATGTGTTACACACTGTTCCAGCGTAATTTACAGATAAATCTAGTCCCACCCCCCAATTCCCATAAAGATCTATTTAAATGCAGAGAAGCTATAGTATCGCTTGTAAGAGTACCAGAAAATAAGATATCAAGATTATTTTGATGTTGTTGGGTCACAGACATCAGGAAGTCATGGCATACAAAGGATATGCGACCAAATATAAAAAATTATTACTTTATTCTACATTATGTTAAACTGTCCAATATTTTTTGATGCCTAAAAATGGGGGGGGGGGGGCTATGTACAAAAGTTTGTATATTCTATAATTCTATCATTTCTAAACGGTTCATCCGGTATGGATAAAAATACCCTCAAATTAAAGCTGACAGTCTGCACTTCAACCTCATTATCATTGCATCCTTTCAAGCTCAAAGTGCTAGAGTACAGAACCAAAATAACAAAAAATGTGTCACTGTCCAATGAATTATGGTGCTCACTGTACATCCACATTGACTGGAGACATAGGGTTAAACTGCTGATTCACACATACATCCACAAACACCGGAGAATTACAGTTACTCTGCTGCATCATACATACGTCCACATCCACATCGCAAATAAAGGGGTCTCAAAGGGCTGGTGCAGTCCTTATATTGTCCGAACTGAAATTATGTTTTAATTTTTCTACAAATCACATTCTAAAGCCATAGCCGTGCCATCAGAAACCAAGTTTGTGCGTGGTCTGAAGGAGGCCCTGAAAAATGGACAGAGGAGGTGACCTTCCCTGAGTACTCCATAAGGAGCATCATAATGGCTGATCTCACAAACACCGGATTTAGCCAATTACTCTCTGACTGAAGGGGAAATGGTTGATGCAAGAGCAGCCTCATAACTACAGGGTGGAAAGGGCACATCTATGCAGCAGTAAATGGCGGCCTGGAGCGCACCGATCCGCCATGTGTATGCCACCTGCAAATAGCAATACACCTGACGAATTCACTATCCTGCTATTGACCAATGAGACAGACAATGTCCGGCTGAATAGCACCCCACCCCCTCCCCAGGCAAAATCGTGGCTTATTGTGCGTTTCCCTGTGGACAATTCATGTTTGAGTGAAGAAGATTAAGAAGGGGATGAGATCATTTACATATTAAGCTGCATTTAGTCACAGTATAAAATTTGCCCATCCTCAAGGAGAAGACATAGATGTGGGTAGCACGGGAAGCCCAGTATGCTGTCTCAATCTCAGGGTTAGGGAGCAACACAAAAGCCACCCATTTAAAAACGCTAATAGTTTACCTTGTATATCCTCTATTGTGCCATTTGTAAATACGGCTTTTTTGCTGATGCTGCCTGACTTGGTAATTGCGGCTTCTTTGTTAGCTACGTACATGCTTGATATTTTTGTTGTGAAAATAAAATAAAATGGATATTAAATGACCCGTGAGGGTAAAGGATACATTTTCCTCAATGTGACTGGCTCAGAGTGACTAAGCCACAGGACAGTGACCCAAATTTTGGGAAAACGACACAGGACCACAAATAAAGAATAATTAATCTGTGTCAGTGACTCTGAAAAGAGACATTCGTTAACAGAGCTTCAAGGCACCATCAACTACAAGGCTGTTCATACGGTCCTGACAGGAGCTTGATTTTATCTGTCCCGAGGCATAGGTACAACAACACACTAAAATAAATACACAAGGACTGTCAAAAAAGTCTCTAAAATGGTCGTTTGGATGGGAAAACACATTTCATCTTCGTTTAATTGAATATCGGGCTTTTTCACATTATGGCTGTGCTAGCAGAAGCAACAACAGCAAGTAATATCTTAACTGAATAAATAAAATTATTCAAATTTGCCTAAGTATAATGTTCACTCATGTTGCCAGTCAAAAACGGGGACAGGTCTGGGAACATATGAAGACTTTTACAAAAACTGGCACAGGGTAGTTACACAAAATAGTATTTGGCACTCCCACAAGAAATAGGTAGACCCCTCCCCCTAAGTACGGAGGCACAGACTATCAAGACTACGGGTGAGGAAAACTGAGATTAAAAAATTATATTTATCAAATAAGCTAAACCCTTGGCAAGTCAACACCTTGACTGATAAAGGTGCCTAAACATTGGCTCTTTATTAGTAAGTATAATTTTAGAGTTGTGACCTCAATTTCAGTTCCCTGTCTGCTTTGTCTCAAGGCCTGTACCTTGTTACTTAATAGTTAGCAATACAATACAGTCATTAACGAATCCAAATGTTAGCTATAAAGTGTAACAATACAACTGTGTTCCAGACAACTACAAGGGCTAATCCTTGTAGTTGTCTGGAACACAGTTATATTTTTTTCTCCGGTCACCAGCACGTCTCTCAACATATCTTCAGGCCATAATAACCACATTCTTTCTCCCAAATCACAGTGCTAACATCTTCCTGGTCTCAGGCATTCAGCATGGTTTGCACCGTTTCGTGCGACTTCAATACAACAGCCATCTGTGCCAGGGCCCACCTGTTTTGACTGAGGTAAAGATTAGATTAGCAAATAAAGCATTAGCTACATATCTTGCATTGTGGCGAATGTCTCGAAGACAAGAGAACATCGGTGTTTGTAGATTGTAGATTGAAAGTTGATGCTATATCCTCATGGAGCCCTAGCTAAAGATCTTAAACCGATTTAAGCACAATATGCCAGTGAAATTTTCAGAGGAAAAAAATCCCATAAATTACCCTGGCAGTGAAAACTGTTTCTGAAGAAAAACATGAGCAAATGCATACAACGTCCCTGTACATTTGATTCTCGATCTAATGTATTTTACGGAACTGCAGAATTGCATTACATTAATGTCAGTGACACCTTTGAAGCAGTAACCACCACCATCTTATATATGAAAATGAAAATGTAGATACTATATTGAAAAAGAAATCGAATAAAAATCTAAATAATATACAATTAGTTAGATTTATTATAATCGTTGCAATTTTTGTTTTTTGCTTAATTAACATATGTATTAAAATAATAACAGCTAGCTAAATATTCAACAGGGTATTAGGAGAAATGTGTAATGCATTCGATCGATATAGTCAGGCTATTTATCTAACGTTACTTTATCTACCAAATCTGATCCATTTCAGATCGTCATCGAACGTTACTCAGCATTAACTAAATTACCATCTTGTCATCTGAATACCATGTTTTAAATGAATGCAATGTTTTATATTTACGATCTATCGTTAGCTACAAGGGCTAACCGCTAATAATCACTGACAGCCTAGGGCTAAGTAAAATTATCAAGGGCATCTTTGCTCACTCGGTCTCAATAAACATGTTTTTTTTTTAAGTTAGGACAACACAACACTAAAACGTCCCGACACACAGCGAGAGTATTATCAGGCTGTTAAAATGCCCAGGACAGTGCCGATGACAATTTGTCGGCTCAGTTGGACTTGGTTAAACAAACGCAGAGGCTTCCCAAACTGAAATCACAGTCACGTTAGCTAAAGTTAACTCAAAGCCCATAGCTAAAGTTAACTTCAGGCATCGCTAGCTAGGTGCTAATATCTAACGTTAACTCGTAACTTTGTGCTAAACGGCACTAAGTGCTAGCGCATACCTAGCTAGCTGTCTCCTAACACGTTATCTGAATACGATGGAAATCAATCTTACCTTTACAGTGTCAGTAGATTGTTAACTTCCACCGCAGTCAATGTAGATGGAATCCACTCATTCAGCCAATGTAAAAGATAAAATAATAGTAGCTAACGTTAGCAAGTTAGCTTCTAGATGTATTTTCCCAGATTCATTTAGCTAGTGCGAGCACTTTGAATAACGTTAATGCAGCGGTACGTTAGCTTCCAGATATGAGTCGGACGATTGTTGTCCTAGAATGATCTAACGTTCATTTAGCGAAAGTTACTTGCCAAAAATATGGCCAGCTATGGTAACCAATTAATCCCGTCTAACGTTAGTAAAGCGCCAATAACGTTAGCTACCCTCAATGTTACCACTCTCATAAACTAAGTTAACGTTAACGTACTCACTAGTTACTAATATAGCAAAGCGAGCGATTATTAATTTAAACAAATCTGGGCAGTGTAACCAATGTTTGCTTAGTTTCACAGCTAATTTGCAATGTATAAAACCAGAATAATTAGTTCAATGTCCACAAAGAAATCGTTTCCCCGTCATCCAATGTTTATGTACCAGTGGCAATAGCTAGTTAGCTACCTAGTCTGTTAGCTAGCAAGCTAGCGAGAGTGGAGCGTATTTAGTTAACGTTAGCTAATATCAAATCCAAGTTTTCAGTCCTCTTCAAATGTAGCTAGTAAACGGTTGCGTCCGACTTTCAGGAAAAAACTGGCCCATTTAAACAGCGAGTAGTTATGTTTGAAACTAAATCATAATTGTAGCCTTCTCCTCCTTTTTTTGCTGGTGTAACGTTTCACCCGTCCATTCCGTTCTATTTCCCCTCTCCGACTGTGAATCCGCTGGGATTAGTCTGCCTGCCGCTATCTGCGCAAGCGCAATAGCGCATTGACGGAACTCCACTTCTGGACAGTGATGCAACCTGCTTCCTGTGCGTCAACTGGGCGAGGATGCCTTGTTTACTTGCATTAAACGCAGTTATGTGATTAAACGTTGTTACATTGGGTCTCGAAGTGGTCACATTACAAATTTCTGACGAAGGCAACCAAGATGCTCAAGCGCTTTTAAAACAGTCAAGTTGGCAAGATGATTGATCTGATAATGACTGCGCATCTATCAAATCTGGCGGTATTTACTTCCAAGGCACACATTCTTACAAAGACACACGAAAAAGCGATACTAGACAAGGTAAATAAGGGCTCTCTTTACTTAAGCCGTGAAAGTATAGAGGGATAGTAAATAGTCTGACAACAATATGTGCATGGATCTTTTTATTATCATCATTACTTCATAAAATATACACAAATACTGTTGTAAATAAAGTTAAGGTGTGTTAAAGAACTGTACAAGATATCAGTACACAATACATAAAGTGAGTGTCCCCCCCTCCCCCCAAAAAAACCCCACCCATTTCAACAACAACCCTCCCTACATTAGAGTTACACTGCCACTGAGTCATAAAAATCAGAGGGTTGTTTATGCAAACATTGACATCACCCAGTTTGGTGCTCTGAACCATTTCAATGAATCAGTGACTGAACGAGAACTAACAAAATGCATTATCAGAGTTCCAAAGCCACCAAAAATGATTCAGATCACACAGTCATTCACAAACCGCGCGTGAAATTTCAACTGGAGGCAAACAAGATTTGCCACTGGGAACAGTACCAGTGCTAACACACAGTACTACCAGTAGTAACATGGTAGTACCTGTACACAAAGGAATATAAATATGATCAAACAGGTTACAAGCATTCCTGGTGACAAACGGATCAATAAATAAGACTGATTTCAGAGACAGCTACAGAATGAAGAACTGGTTTCAGAATGTAGTGGAGGATGCACTAGAATAGAACAAATGCAAAGACATGAGAAATATCCACCTTCTGAGAAAGCTTGACAAATAAACAAAAAAAAGGCAATAAAGCCAAGGGGGAAAAAATAGTCACAGGAATGGACTACATCAAGAAGACCATGTGGACCAGCCTCGGGTGAGAAAAGAGCATACTACCATTTTAATTTAACCTCCATCTTGTTCAAAACCAAACACTGAGGATGGAAGATTGCAATGCTGTTGGCACTAGCTAAATCCTCACTGTGATTGGCTGTACATTTATGTTAGCTGGTTCAAGAGTGCCACTGATGATGTGAAAATGTTCTAGATGCACTGGTAATCCAGAGGATGTACACAAATGAATGTTTATACAGTAAACAAATGACAGATGGGACAGTCAGTGTGGAAACTACAACCCAGTTGGCAGTTTAACTATAGCTATCCCCATGTATTCATTGCAGACCCCCCCCCCCGCCCCACGAAAAAAAAAAAAAACATTTTGTTATTTCCTTTTCTACATAACACCTGAATACAACCAACCACATTTTGGCTTTACACAGGAAAAATATATTTACAGTGACAGTAAAAAATTCCTTTCCACGTCATACCCTCTCCCAGATCCTCAACACCGATTTCTGCAAGCCCACCCCACCCCACCCCACCCATAAAATTCCAGAATTGACCAGAATGTAAATAATAAACCAAAAAACACTCGGAAAAATTATAACCACGGTCACAGGCAGAATGGTACACTTCAGCTCCTGTTAATAAATATGTTATGGAATCCCAGGGCTCACAAATGCAAACCCAGTCTTGGAGTGATGTCGCACTGAAGTAAGTTCAGTCAAGTTAGAATTTAAAATGTGCACGTTAGTCCCCTTGAACCTACCCATCGTTAAAATCGAGGAATGGTCAAACTAAGACAGAGAGAGAGAGAGAGATAACCACAAGAAAAAGGGAGTGAACACAGGATGGGGTAAAGGGGGGGGGGGGGGGGGGCACAGACAGAGAATGGATGTGTATCCTTCCATCCATCTCTCTCTCTCTCTCCCCTTTGATTCTAGGTCATTACTTAATCTTGTGGTCACCATTCCCCTGGCAGACTGGCTTAAAAATAAAACGCAAAGCACAAAAAAGCAACTAACAGGTATTTCAGTAAGACATCGGTAAAAGACAGGAAAGGTTCACGCCTTCATGCTCCTTCCCTCTGACTTTTGCTACTACACACAGTTCACATTCACTTCAGTTCTCTGTCCTGCACTCAATTTCGGTTTCTGTCAATCTCTCTCACGCTCACTCAGTCTCTCTCCAACTCACTTTGCTCTTGCAAATAAAAGAATATAAAAAGAAACCAAACATTACAAGCCCACCCACAGCAACTTCTGGGTCGATGATTTGTAAAAACAAGTCACTATATTTGATTATATTCCTACACCATGAATTGCTAATTGGCCTTTTTTTTTGCATATTGACAGGTTCATACATCAGAAGAAGCACGGTAAAATATAGCATTTATAAGTGGACCTTAAATTACCCACAAGTTATTCTTTGTCAGACTATACCCTCTTAATGCATATGTAATGATGCAAAACCAAGAAACTAATGTTGCTGCATTCTGTGTTTAGCAAATGGAACTTAACTGGTAACAATACCCACATGGTGTCTGAACTGTAACCACACCCACAGGTGTCTGATAGGGGGACAGGAAGTTCCAGTTACTCTGCAACTTGGTGGTGGGCACGGACGTCTATTCCTCAGGCTTCAGTCTTGCCTTTCTGACGAAGGTTGTCGGATCGAGACAAAGTGCAAACCCCTGGCACTCGTTTGACAGAACCGATGACTCGTGCTTCTCCTCTTGCATTTCACTTCACTCCTTTCTTTCAGTCTTGCATTCTCTGTCCTAGTGGCATTAAAAACAAACAAACAAAGAGACATCTGGAGGGGGGAGGTTTGTCTCGATGCCCTGCGATGGCAGCGACACTAGAAAAAAGAAAAAAGAAAAAGTTAATTCTGCAGTTACCGTTTTAAATATAATTTAAAAAAATAATAATAAAATAAATTTAAAAAACATACCTTTACCAAAAACAATCAAACAAAACAGATTTTGGAAAGGAAACTTCCTTAGGTAGGGGTGGAGGATTTTGTTTGTTAATTTTTCTGTAATTAGTTTTGAAGACGAGTACAAACCATCCAATTTTTTTCGTGAAAGAATGTACAGTTTATTGGGCTCTGGAGTGACTCAAAAGTTGATTTAAATGCTTTAAATGTTATATACATGGTACTTTTCCCAATGGGCTTTAGTCTAATATGACTTCTTTTACATACAGATGCAGTGACCTGACAGAGCGCCCACCGCCTGTATCCTTCTGGGCTTTAAAGAGAGTCTCAATGCCCTCTGCAGGTAAGCAGGGCACCCTCACCTGTCTGTGAGCAGAGGGTGAGAGAGAGGAGCTGCAGGACTCATTTTCCCAGGTGCTCAAACGGCATGCTGACCTGTAAGACAACAGAGGAAGACCATGAGGACTGGGGACATGGTGGCCACACCCACTGGGCAATGAAATGCAGAGTGGTCAACCCCAGTCAACTTAAAAACACTTTAACAATACTAACCCACAGTGTGATAAATGATGAGAAACGATGACCTCACGGACACCAGCAGCCCATCGGGTGCCTGCGCGGACACGCATCTTTCCGAAGGGCGGGTTTAAGAGACGGGGGGCCCTGCTTTCGGGCGGCGGGTGAAGTGGGGCGTGCCGAGGCGGTGCTGTACCTGCGATGTGGAGATGCGGTCGTGGCGGGCGGTGAGGTCCGACGAGGAAACGTTGGCGGGGGCGCCCCGGTGCAGCCTCATGCTCACCTTCCTCTCTCTCTCTGCACGCGAGATCGCCCGAGGAGACGTGTTTCCTGGGGGGGGGGGGGGGGCAGGTAGGGTGGACACACGTCAACATGCAGGATAAGACATACCACAGTGAAGGGTGTGCTCCGTAGAACAGAGGTCCACAGGCAGAGAGCAATACAAAATTACACGGCTAAGCACTAGCCGAAATGCAAACATTCAAAGAGAACTCAAACTAAATATTTACAGGCCCACACTGAAGCAGAGGTCCTCACTATACATCAAGTAAATAATGTGTACAACAAGAGAGTGGACATCTTCATTTTTATCTAAACTTGTTACGTGCACACTGAGGTTTTCCACCGTCATTCCCTTCACTTCCAGACTCACCCGACTGCTGTACTCGAGAAGCAGGCGTGGAGATGGCCGGCTCCGGCCCGTTCCTCACCCTGTTGGGGGCTGGGGGGTTCGGGCCGGGTGGCAGGGCACGAGCTGCCGACCCGCGAGGGCCACCCACAATTCTCTCGTCCCGCTCCTCTCCTGCACCCCTCCGCTCCCTCTCGCCATCTTCTGCTGTTCTGCTGGCTCCCTGAAAACAGAACGTACCCACTCAATGAAATAAAGGGCGCAGTGCAGGAACACCAAAGAAAACTAAACAAAACTGCGTACAAACAATGTGTGTAATAATAATAATAATAATATGCATCCCTAGCATATATCATATTATTTATTTTATACTATATACGCAAATTACAGTGCATCTAGTGTGAGATAACAGTTCAGCTTTATAACATATTTCCACTTCATCACCATTAGATTGAGAATGTGTACAAAAGCCAAGCCTGTCCAATCAAGGGCCACAGTTACGAAGGACTCTTGAGCATCAAACGGACTAGTGGAAATCAATATACTGCTAGTTTGAGAAGTTAGCATTTCAGTGTCATTCAGGACAGACATGTTACATGTCCCTGCCCAGTGCTGGTGGGTGCTCGAGCTGAGCCAGTGAGAGGAGAACATAGTTATCTCTGTCACACAAGATTTATTTATTTAAATTAGGTTACAGTGCATCCCTTCACTTGTTAATAGTAAATCATGAATTCCCAGTTTCAGTCTCAAGCCAAGCACTGGAGTTTTACTATCCTCCCTTATGTCCATTCAAATGTTTGTCTTTTCCAACCACAAAACAAACAAAGAATCAAACTTAAATGAATATTTCACCTTCATGTGACATAAGTCATTTTGTGGAGCCTAACTCATTATATTTACATAGTGTGAAAACTAGCAACATCTGCTGTCCCTGCTGACCATTCACGGTATCCCCGGTAGTCATTTTCGGGACCTCACCAAAATGTAACTACGGCAGATAATACATTGATAAAAAAAAGAGAACTTGGGGGTGAAAAGGTACGTGTTTGTTTTGCGCTTATAAGCAGTCTTCAAGTTTAAATTAGCTATAAATAGTGGAACTATTTTCGGATAGGCTACTGCGTAGAAATACAACAAGCCGTAGTTAGATTTTTTGTTTTGTTATGACGTAGACCTACAACTAACGGTAGCCTACTACTGTTGGTGGATTAAATAAGAGTTTGGGAAGTTTGTCGGTTGGTATGGCAACCTGGACTGGCTAACTGCACTGAAATAAACCCGCAACAGGTCTTTTTCCTTCCATGTTTCAAATTTGTGAGGGTTCTGGTTTTACTCAATGCAGTTATCCAGTTAACTCAGTAATCCTGCTTCGTAGTATAGGCTACCCGCAGTTTTACTTGTAACGTTAGTCTACAAAGATACAAAAGCGGGTTATCATCACAACGCATCACTCACAACGTCAACTTCATCGTAGGCAAGGATTCTTCACCGAGTTAAAATAAAACGTTTTGCTGGATCTTCTTTTTAAAACCTTTTATATGGTAATAAAACATTGAAAATACATTAAATATCAAAACAAACACGTACCTTTTCACCCCCGTGTTCTCTTTTATCGATGTATTATCTGCCGTAGTTAGTTTGCGCTTTAAAACTATTAATTTTGGTGATGTTCCGAAAATGAATGGGGAGCCTGACAACCGGCACTACCGGGGATGCCGTTAACGGTCAGCAGGGACAGCTGATGTTGCTAGTATTCACGCTATGATAATATAATGGGGTAGACTCCACAAAATTTCTTATGTCACACGAAGGTGAAATATCCCTTTAAGACCATGAATGCCCAACTATGACGCTGCTGTGTGTTCCGCTTCAATTTACTTCCCAGCACAATAGCTCAAACGGTACCCACATGCCAGTGGTAATAATCAGTGCCCTACAAACCCAACTTTTCAAAAGTTTGGAATCAGAGACATTTTTATGTTTTTGAAAGAAATTGATACTTTCATTAACCAAGGTCGCCTTAAATAGATCAAAAAATGCAGTCAAGACATTGATAACGTCACAAACTGCTATTTCTATTTAATTCAATTTCTACTTTAGCAACTCAGACATTTTATAGCTTCATTAAACGGGCACAATTGTTTTCAGCTGCGCTTAATATAATGGGAATGGTTTCTCTAGTACCAAATTAGCACATTAGCATGATTACTTAAGGATGACGTAACACAGTGTGTTGTTAGTACACTGGAGTAATGGCTGCTGAAAATGGGGCTTTCATATGTAAAGATTGAATAAAAAAAGTTATTTCAGATTGAATTAAACTAGAAATAACCGCCTTGCGGTTGTATGCCTCCGCCAAAAAGTCAAGTTGCAGTTTACATCCATGTCTGTCCAGACTCATAAAATATATGTAGTGTATATAAGACTTTGAAGGAATTTAATTTAAAAGGTATGAAGTGTATTTATTGGCAAAATGGAAGTTATCACTATATTGACACGTATGATTCCAATTTTAAATTTACAGTATTCATTTACTGAACATATATAATTAATGTGATTATTTGATCATTTTCTCAGCTACAGTGGTAAGCAAAACATTATGTCACAGTGAAGTTGACCTTTGAACCTTTGAATATAAAATGTCATCACTTCATCATTTTTATACTATTAGACATTTGTGTGAAATGTTAACGTAGGAATTCTTGAATTATGGCCAAAAACGTCTTTTGTGAGGTCACAGTGACCTTGACCTTTGACCACCAAAATCTAATCAGTTCAGCCTTGAGTCCAAGTGGACGTTTAGGCCAAATGTGAAGAAATTCCCTCAAGGCGTTCCTGAGATATGGCGTTCACGAGAATGGGACGGAGGGACGGACGTACGGACAACCCGAAAACATAATGCCTGAGGCCACAGCTATCGCCGGCACAGAGGCATGCAAATAGTCATTTCAAATAGTAACATTATTAATGTAATGACTGTACTTTTTGATCAATATAACTACCATGGTGAATAAAATTATCGATTTCTTTCAAAAACATAAAAATTTGTTAGGGATTCAAAACTTTTGAATGGTAGTATACATTTGGCTTGCAACTCTGAATCTTGGCAAGAATAGTCTTAATGTCCCCTATTCACGTCCACGTACCCTACGACATCAACCAGTCAAATTCCAGTCAGTTTGACGTTTCAGAGTCTCAACACAAGAGGAATCATTGGTTTGTTCTACTGAAACAACTTACAAATTTGAGCATATTCCAGTCGAAGACATAGTCGTAGGAGAAGCCCTGTCTGTGGAAGAGGTTCCTGAAGAGCTGACGTAGGTACGAGTAATCCGGTTTGTCATCGAAACGCAGCGAGCGACAGAAATTCAGGTAGGTGGAGAACTCGGCTGCAGAGGCCAGAGAGAGAGAGGGGGAGATGGGAAGAAGGGTCAATCATTAAATATTACCACAGAGATGGACAGGCAAGAGCCAGTTCCAGCCCTGAGAAATATGCCCTTAAGGTCGGGACACCAAGATAACTCTTAATGCTTCCTAGCATATGGGGACAAGAACAAGGGTATCGAAACCCTTTTACACATACACACCAACACAAACAGATCTGGCACCGCTGACGGAGAGACGAACGACACGAAGGTTTGAAGGTCTTGGGAGGACTTACAGGGGTAGCCTTTACACAGCACCTCGATGGGAGTGGACATCTTCTTCTCACTGATCCTCTCGTACTTCTGCCTCTTGGTGGCGGCCTTGAGGCCCTGCCAGGGCAGGGAGCCCAGGTTGAAGTACATGAGCACGTAGCCCAAGGACTCCAGGTCGTCACGCCTTGACTGTTCTATGGGGGGGGAAGCACAAGAGGCGGGTCAGAATGCTTTGGCTACAGAATGCTACATTTCAGACCATCCACTTATGATCAGTTAGTTATACACCATGCAGGCTTACTGTGGAAGATTACAGTACTTCTCCAATCACCACAGCATACAGCAATTCAAATATTTCTGCCTCTTATCTATTGACTAACTCCCGTGATGCGTCTACTTGAGACACAGCCCGTTGCCAGCAGTATAGCGTCTATAAAAACTTCAGCAATGTGGATCTCTTGAACCAGGAAAAGACATCACCGCTTTACCCCAGTCCCCCATTAACAGCTTAGTCAAAGGTCACTCCAAATGATAGAAGACATTTTGCCAGCTATGCACCTTTCCCCTGTTGGGTTGACACAAAATGAACTGTTATTAAATGAGGACGAATGAACAGGCATCAGCATTTTCGCTGGCCATAAAAGTTGTCCCCAAATGCTCTGCAAGGAAAGATGAATGCGGAGAGTGTTGCTCATGCCCGGCTAGTTCTCCTCTAGCACCGTTCTTCCTTACCTATGCCCAGGTGGGTGTTGATGGAGGCGTAGCGGGCGGTGCCCGTCAGGTTCTTGTTCTCCCGGTAGGGGATGTGCTGGTGCGTGCGGGCGTCGCGGTACTTCTTGGCCAGCCCAAAGTCGATGATGTAGACCAGGTTCCCCTTCTTCCCCAGGCCCATCAGGAAGTTGTCGGGCTTGACGTCGCGGTGGATGAAGTTCTTTGAGTGGATGTACTCAATACGGCTGATCTGGAGAAGAAAGAGAGAGAAGAAAAGGGAGATAATTACACGGGGAAATGCAATGGAGGAGAGGGGGAAGGAGAGAGATGGAGGAAGAGAGAGAACAGAGCAAACAACTTGTGCAACTTTTGAAACTTCCAGCAGTGTAAAAAGGTATATCGCAGGCACTCATGTCAACTGCTCAACACAAGAGAGGCAAAAGAGGAAGGAAAAAGTAATCAATGTAATCAAGACACATAAAGGCAATACAATTTAAAGACAAGCTGAAATAAAAATTCACTTTTTCAGAGAATTTCAGTCAATTCTAGATGACCACACAAACATATATACCAAAATATTTATAAAATTGTAATACTTGTGTATTTTCAAGTCAAAGTTTTTACCCCTTAATTTCCTGGAAAACGATTTAACTTTTAAATTTGCGTCATCAAGTTGCATCAAAATTGGAACCAATAATGTCGATCAAATATGTCTGCTTCCCTCCAATCAATGTACTTTTACACCGTGCCACGTATTCTTAGTGTTCGCACTTGACATCAATCAAATCAACTCACCGCCCTTCAAAAATTCCCGTCGAAAGATTTGTTTTGCTCGTGTATACGTCAAATCGCAGAAGCTAGTGCTCCTCTAACTTCCGTTTCATGGTGACTTTAACCTTTGTTTATCGAGGAGAGGTTGACAGCTCTTTTACAGCAATGCCCTGTTAACGCCGCCCCACAATTAGCCTGACCTGCAAGTCTTTGGATGGAGAGAGGAAGCGCATGCAGACACAGGGAGAACATGCAAACTCCACACAGAAAGGCCCCGGCCGGGATTTGAACACAGGACCTTCTTGCTGCGAGGTGATAGTGCTACATGCAATGACGCAAAGCCATCAAAGGAAGGAGATGTAGACCGCGGTGCTGTACTGTACCATCTGATCAGCCAGCAGCAGCACAGTCTTCAGGCTGAACTTGCGTGAGCAGAAGTTGAAGAGGTCCTCCAGGCTGGGACCCAGTAGCTCCATCACCATCACATTGTAGTCTCCCTCTGCCCCGCACCACTTTATAGAGGGAATGCCAACTGCAAAAGAGAGCAACACACGCAGTGATGAGAGAAACCACAGCCAAAGTTCTTTACCACTATTAGAATCTGCGCATTGGTTTATTTATTACATATACATAAATCTAAGATTCTGAAAACCCAATCCCTCGTTTCTTTTCCCTTGTGAGAAGGCCGTTTAGAAAAAACTCGAACTTTACAGTTCAGCAAGCATATTCAATAAGTGTTTTGAAAAGGGTCATTAACCATGAAAAATCACCCCTGCCAAAAAGTAACAAACACCTGGGTCAAGAGACCTTCCAGAGCTTATAGATGCTTTATAAAGGTTTAAAAGGAAAGGGAGACTTTTCCCTGGTTTTAATTTTCTATAGTAAACACCCTGGTGGCCCTTTTAATGTCTCATGAATGTCAGAGTACAATATGCTGTCATTCAGAGAAAGAGACCATTTTCTCTAGCAGCACTGCCACCCAACTCCCGCCTTCCTCATCTTCTCCCTGCCACCCAGCTCCCTCCTTCCTCACCTCCTCCCTGCCACCCAGCTCTCTCCTTCCTCACCTCCTTCCTCACCTCCTCCCTGCCACCCAGCTCCCTCCTTCCTCACCTCCTCCCTGCCACCCAGCTCCCTCCTTCCTCACCTCCTCCCTGCATCATCTTGTAGAACTTGCTCTCGATGTGCAGCTGTGGGTGTTTGGTCTTCACACACTCTAGTTTGATGGCTACCTCCTCCCCTGTTGCAATGTTGGCACCTGGAATAGACAGACAAGATCCACAGTCTCTCAACCCAGTCTCTATAATATCTCTATGACATATACAGCAGATGATTCACAATCAAATCAGCAATACCCAAACAAATGGAATAAAAGGGAAATAACTCCAGCATTGGCACTACAAATTCAAAGGAATTACTGTTCAGTCAAATTGACTGAAACTGCACCTATTTTCTGAACTAAAGGATTTGTAACAAAATTGCTTGCTCTTTACTCCTTTAACAAATTAAGGCATTTGGAGAGATGTTTACGTGCCTCCAAGGGAGTGATTTATGTTTTACTCCAATCAGCAATGTTGAGGGGGGGGGGGTGAATTCTCTAGTTCAGCTGGGAAGAACAAAGTCATACCCAAGTAAATGTCTCCAAAAGAGCCGCTTCCAATCTTCCTCCCAAGCCGATATTTATTCCCCACCCTCAGCTCCATGGCCAATGCCTGTGAACTCACTGCAGAACAAACAGGACAAGACAAGGAAAATCAGTTAAACAATGGAGGGTACCCAGTATAATGTCCCCACCCAGTACCAACTTTGTATGCACCAGTGGCTACAATCTACCACAAAGTTAAAGATTACCAGTTGAAAACAGAGAATGGTGCATGGGGGCCGTCTAGAAAAAGGCAGATAAAAAATAGAATGTAAACATGGTCTGAAATTTTGGAAGAGAAAGCAAATATATCAGTGTTTTGAAAAGGTTTCCCAATTAGCCCACACCAATTATGTTCCAAAATAATTATTTAATGAGGACACAGACAATCTAACCAACTGAACAGGGAGGCTTTCAAGAACCTCAGCTGGAGTTTCCGATTTTAGGAATTGGCAGTCACGGATAGCAACGTTGTGGGCAAATGGATCCTCTGTGCCAAACTTCACATGATAAAGGACAGGATCACATAATTTATTCAGCAGTCTGAACCGCTCCACATTTGCTCTCCCTGTAAAGAGAAATATATGGCTGCCCAGAAACCCTTTTGAAACAGAGCGACATTGAAAGGATGATTCAACATACTTTTAAAATATATATTATTCACATATAGGAGCAATGTGATTTGGACGTATTGTCAAGGAAAATAACGTGTTACTTAGGCTGCTCTGCAGAAACTGTGTAGGTCTATATATATATATTGAATAGGTCCCTGTAAACACTGCAATTATACAGACCATACACACTGTAGAAGAAACAATAGTGTTCATCACGGTGCTTGAAATCTACGTATACATCTCATATTCACGATGAAATATCCGATACCTATGCAGCACTGAAACTGGGATCTGCAGGATGTTCAGTCGGGCGCTGCCTTAACACATTTAAAGTAATGAATTGTTATTATACTGATTGGATGAATGGTTCTATGCATAGACTCATAAAAAAATCCTGCAGATCTGCTGTGTAATTAACGCATCTGATCTTGCATACAATAAGTCGGAAGAGCGAGCTGTAGGCCCACGAACAACACAATTTATCTAGATACAAATAATAGCTACATTTATACATGGACACAGCTGAGTTGGTTATTTTTTTCGATTATTGCTTCTCAAACCAAATTTCCAAGGCTTCTCGCTTCAAACCTGGCATGTAATACACTCAGAATATTCCTGCCCGTCGTTGTCTGGACTGCATGTTTGGCCCACAATCTAGTTTTCACAATCTAGCAGATTAATGTTACCTTATTTTTTCCAACGTGATGTGAGTAGTTTTACTAACAAGAACTTCTAGTCTCCGCTTTGGTCAAGTTAAACTGGCCCGCATAATCAGGGAGCAGACTAACTGCTAGCTAACTTAGCAAGCTATTATTATTGTTGTTAAAAGCGGCCCTATAACGTTAGCACTAGTGCTAGCTAACACAAAGAAACCTTGCTTAGTCGCCTCTAATCTACAACAAACTACTGTAGATGACTTGCTTTCTAGCGAGCAGTATTCGTAACAAGGAAAACCTTAGCTGTAGAGGAAATGTCGTGTTTTTCAATGCATTAAACCGTAGCTGGCAATTTAACTGCATTAGTGGGGGGAAATAATCGTAACTCATAGATAGCCACTAGCTAGCTAACGTTATTGCATAATTGGTTGCCTATTCAATTGTAATTAGCCACTCAGAAACATCTAACATGCTTGCTAGTTAGCACTAATGATATTAACTAACGTTAGTTAGCTAGCTCCCTAACATAAATAGCTACAGATAACAAGACAGCTTGTAGACGGCTTACTACAAAGAACGACTGATGAATTTTCGTTAGATGGGCTTTGATGTTTACAACGGTTTGCATACAACACAGCCATCGTCATGTTGTTATTTGAGACTTGGGTAACATTAATAAATGTTGGCATCCTTCGAGCTTTGGTTCACGGCAATAGCACTGCCATTAGCTAATAACCAGATGTGTAACGTTAACTCGCTAGTAAGGG
This sequence comes from Synaphobranchus kaupii, assembly GCA_029718625.1. Classification (NCBI taxonomy): domain Eukaryota; kingdom Metazoa; phylum Chordata; class Actinopteri; order Anguilliformes; family Synaphobranchidae; genus Synaphobranchus; species Synaphobranchus kaupii. Next base: position 16,723,110 of record CM056379.1, read on the forward strand.
TAATGTTAATTACATTTTCTATCCAACGTCGTTAGCCAGATAAGAGACATGACTAGTAATTACGTCTAATGCCGACTTACCCAGCGTTATACAGCTCACACTACATTGTACTGAACCGTCAAAGATGTATTCAGCTAACGTACCCCACTAGAATTATGCCAATAAAATCATTTATAGCTAGCTATAACGTTATTTATAGCCAGGTAGTGTTGCCGGAACACGAAAATTGTAATGCATTCATTTGATCAACTAGCCAACAATTAAACGCTAACATTAGCCGCTAACGTTAGTGCTACATGCAAGTTACCCACCTCAATCACTAGGCTCTAGCTTGCTCGGGAACCCCTGTCACAGTAAATTGTTTTCTTGACATCCAACCTGGTAGCAGCTGAGTAGCAAGCTGCATGCACTGTCTTTTTTTTAAAAATCCAAATGATCACAATGGTCTTAGGAAAATTATCTAAGCTACAACAGTAAGTGCTTGCTAGCTAGCTACTAACCCTACTGGCTAACGGTAGCCTCGTCGTAGCCCGTCCAATACTTCAATAGTCTAACGTTAGTACATTTAGTCTAATTTCAGTTAGCAACCTAGTTAGCCAAATAATAGTAACGTTACCATCTAATACATGATTTCGCCAGGTACAGTCACAACAGTAATTAACTTGTTAGATAACATTTCTAACGTTTGTCAACACCATAGACAATAGAGTAGCTAAGCTGCAAGAATACAATTGTGTTAGCTGGCTACCAATACTAGTTAGCCAGCAACCCAGGAGCATACTGAGCACCAGTTGTATAGTGCAGTGGCCGACTGGGTCGCGATGGTTGCTATACGTTACACCCATTTTAAACAATACCATGCTTATAAAAAATCACTGCAAGCCTTTCTATTAGCTAAATGTTTTGGTATCATTATTCTCATAGCCGCACCCTGACACAGGGGCACCCTATACACCCCAGTGTCGATATCCCCCTCCCCCTCCGAATATGATTCCCGTTGCCATTGCAGAGCCCAATACGATCCCATATAGGTTTTTCGCCCCTGGTTTCTCTGTCCCCCGACTCAGCTACTTACCCGAAATTAGAAATTATTGAGAGATGAGTGCGTGGCGGTGCTGATCCGGGTGTTGTCAGTCAGACCGAGCCGTGGGCAGAGCAGGATTGGAGCGGATTCTGGCGGCTCTCATACCCCTCTTTTCTTTTTCCTTCAGCTGATCTCCGTGTTAGTCCCTGAGTTGCTTCTGTTCCAATGTCCGACTCTCGCTGAGGATCTGTCTCCCCCTCCCGTTGCTGTCTGAGCGCACCATTGACAACATCGATGACGTAATTCACAAACTATCAAAAAGACCCGGATTGCCTTAAAGACATGGCGCATGTCTGTAGTAATGTCATTTCCCGCTAAGTTGACTCACACATTGTTTCCAACATGTAAAACGCGGACAGACGGACAGACCAACAGACACCAACGTGCATGTAATACAAAATGAACATTACCAAGCTCGTCGGACAGGATGTGAATAATGTCAACATGAGTCTTGAATGAAAACAAGCTCTTTATTTAAGATTTGGAATGGGGAGACTGGGGTCTGCACTGCACTCCCACCCTCACCCCCCAAAGTATTCATTTTGTTTACATTACATTGTACATATATAATTACACAGCCTTGACAAAAAATGTCCCTCAGTTTAATAAAAAAAATTAAGCCTCACACACTGAGGATAAACTCCAGTAGTTACTTTAGTATGTTGTCCATGTGTATATTTATGCAACTGTAAACTAATCCCTGACAAGCAAAACAAAATGAAAAAAAAACAAAAACAAAAAAAACAGCTTCATGGAAATAAAATGTAGAAAATGTTGTAAATGTCAATATCAAAAACTGAAGTTCGGCCAATAAGATCCAGCTGTTAGAAATGTAAAGCTAGGCAGGCCCGTCTCCTGTACACGCTTCAGTTCCATGCTATTCTATCCCAGCCCACTCCATTCCAACAGCTCGGAGTTGCAGGGCCCCCTTTCACTTACAGTGGTCGTCAGGTCCAGCTCATCTCCTGAGAGTGAATGGAATGGAGTGCGAAAACTGGTTAACACAGTCTTGCAAGCCAACGCAACGAACCAGAAGAGCTTGCGGCTGCCTAAAACCTGATTATTACAGTACAGAGTGTCTTGGTTAGTGCACTGTAAATGCTGACCACAGCAAAAAATGTACCATCTTTCAGACTGAACACTTGAAACCATGGTCCCCCAGTACCGTTCCGGGGCGGAACAGCGGACTTCTGGTTACATCCAAAGTTCTAAGGGACCGAATTAACACATTCTGCGCTTCACAGAACCAGTTAGAGACCCTTTCAAAACAGGATTGAAGCAGGAAAGAGAACAGTAATAACGAGGCAAGATGGCGTACTGTAGCCCACCTGACACTTGAAGGCCGCTGTAGCGAAAAAAAAAAAAAGAAAAGGGAAAGGAGCCCCGTGTATCAGCGACTGACGGATAACTGAGACGACGCCTCACTTTGAGGGACGGGGCAAAAAAAACAACATTATGGAAATACCAAAATGGGCCATTTTCCATGAAGTGATCTGACACCGTCACTGACCCTTTAGTAGTGTGTGTTGTACAATAGGCAGTGCTAGAATCCCCTCCACCAAAGTCTTGGTACAAACGGTAAGGGGACGAGAGAAAAAAAATCAGCTGTGGCTCATTGGATATAAAATACCCCCCGGGAGAAGGTAAAATATAGAATGTGGAAACAGTTTTTAGTGGTGAAAGAGCATAGGACAAATTGAACAGGCCAGAAAGACGAAGGGCAAGTATGTAAGACAGGAGTCTAAACAGTGGTAGCAGATAGACAAAGCAAGCGTAGCCACCAACATGTGTGCAAGAGTGGCAAGTCTTTGTGCAGGGTGGGGGGTAGGGGTGCGCCTCTGAAAATGAACAGAAAACTGTTTTAATTGCAAACACAAATTCTGTTAACATCTAATGCAACATAACAATCACAACATATAATTCAACCTTTATTATCCTTCTTGTTCTCATCTTTTAAATTAATGTCTTTTCCTCTAAAATCTTAAACAAAACGAAAAAAAAAAAAAAAAAAACTGAACAGGAGTGTTAAAGCCTGTCTTAATTTAAAACATGAAACATCAACAATAAAATAAAACATCGTAACTTTTTTTAGGTGTTTGTAAGCACCCGTCCAGCTCAACTTGGTGTGATAGATTTGGCATCTCTGTCTACGCGTATGCCCTCGGTTGAATCTTTAAAAACAATCTTTTATTATTGCAATGCAGAAGATATACAAAACAAAAAAAAAAGGCTGATAAAAACAAAACCTCTTAAAAGAAAATATTAATTAGTGCCAATGTTCTTAAACATGCATACGACACGCATACTTTGAATGCACTTTCAGAGCACCTACGCTACCTCACACATACTCATTCACCTCCTTAAGCAAAACAGATACGAAGAAACACACACCTCACTTATGAATGTCTAATCTCAGTCTCTCGTTTTCCCCTGCACTGACACAATCCAAATTTGACTTCCTCCTTACTTAGCCTCTCATCGGCATGGAAACACGAGGATGCCTCAGTACAAGTGAATAAAAGTAACTGTAGTCATAACAACAATGAACTCGATTTGGGGAGGGGAGAGGGGGGTGAAACAAAAATAAAATGAGGTCAGTGTTTGAAGGAAAATACATTTCTGGATTCCACTGTCCCAAACAAAAATCGAAGTATTAAGATGCAGTTCGCTTGTCATATATCAGAGCGGTGTGTGCGTGTGGAGGTGTGTGTCTGATTCCCTCTGTCTACAAGAGTTGTAACAATACGAATCACGTGCTGCACACTGCCTGCCTTCAAGCAGAGGGCCCACGTGATGCGAGTCGTGTGAATTTTACAGTGCGAGTCGAAGTGTAAATATCTCTATCAGTCTGCTTGTTTTTCAGCATTTCTGCCCTACTGCACGTCAATGTCATCCAGCTGAGCTCTGTCTTTGATTCTGATTGGCTTTTTCTTTCTTTCATTCAAGTCTTGCTGTTGAAATCTTCATTTAAGGGAAAGGTTTCTTGTGTCTCTGAGTGAGTGCGAGTGTGTGTGTGTGCGTGTGCATTTCACCAACTGCACAGCTGAAAATGTATGTGTGTGTTTATGAAAGCATGTCTGGGCATGTGAGTGAATGTTGCTGTGTTTGCATTATTGTGTACCAGGTGTGTTGTCTTGTATCAGCATACGATACATCTTCATGCGCAAGTATGTCAGTCAGTCAGTGATTGTAGTTGTGTGCCTGTCAGTGAGTGTAGTTTTTGTGTGCCTGTCAGTGATTGTATTTCGTGTCCTGTCAGTGAGTGTAGTTCTTGTGTGCCTGTCAGTGATTGTAGTTTTTGTGTGCCTGTCAGTGATTGTAGTTCTTGTGTGCCTGTCAGTGAGTGTAGTTGTGTGCCTGTCAGTCAGATGGAGTCGGTTCCCCCACCTAGCAGGTCCCCAGGTAGCAGTGCGGCAGGGCTGCCCATCTGGTGCCTGTCCTCCATTGTGGGGGCTCCCCACAGACTGCTGCTGGGGTACCCCGGGGTCATGGCACCCCACAGCCCCTGCCGGCCAGGCTCCACACCCCCTGTACCTCCACCCACACCTCCTCCCCCAGCTCCGTTGCTGCTCCACTGGGCAAAAATACTCAGCCCTGGTCCTTGGGCTGATGAGGGATCCGGAGAGCTGCCTGAACTGTCCAAGCTCTGCCAGCCAGAGCTGGAAGGCCCCACGCTTCCTATGCTAGCCCCTGCTCCGCTGTTGTTTCCTCCAGATGCTGCTCCTCCTCCGCCTGCTGCTCCTGCTGCTCCTGGCGCTCTCTCCCTCTCGCTCCCCGGGGTGCTCCCTCCGCCGCTGGCCCCCACCGCGCCTGTCCCCGAGGGCCCCTGGCCTCCTCCGGCCCCCGGGACCGCTCCACCGCCACTCCCGCTGCCGCTCCCTCCCGCCTGGGAATGTGCAAAATAGCGAGCGACTTCCTCCTCGCTCACAAACTCTGCCAGGATCGTGGTGTTGCCCAGTACGCACCTACAAAACAATAAAAACAACAGCGTGTTATACAAGATGATACTATGTGTGAATCCCTCTGCACAGTGGTATTAATATCAGCAGTGCACAGCAACTCTAAAATTGACCATACAATATCGACATGCTCATTTTTTAGTAAAGATTATGTGGGTGGGGAAGAAAAAAAACATGTGCCTCCTTCACTTCCTTAGCAACACGCTCACAACTGCCAAACGAAGGCTGCAGACTTGGGTGGCATGGAAGTGAAGCCAGAACCGGGTCAGAGGTCAGCGCGGTCACTTACATGTGCAAAGCACTCTGCGCCTTGGCTGCTTCCTGCCGGGAGCTGTAGCAGATGAGAGCGCTGCCCGGGGTCAGGCCCAGGTGGAAGGTCAGCAGGGGGCCGTGCTGCATGCAGATAGTACGCAGTGTGGAGCCGTCAATCTGCAGGGAGGGAGAACACACAGGAGAAACTGATGAGAGATGCACATGTTCCAGGGGTGTAAAACCGTATTCTTGGCATCTGCTTTTTCCACCATCGCCTCTTGCATGCTTCATAATCAGATCACTTATAACACACACACACACACACACACACACACACACACACACACACACACACACACACACACACACACACACACACACACACACACACACACACACACACACACACACACACACACACACACACACACACACACACACACACACACACACCTGTGGAGTGAGGTTGCTCAGCACCAACCAGCAGCTGCCCCTGGAGGCCCCAGCGTCGCTCCACGCAGATCCTGCACAGAACATCAAATCAGGCCCCTGTGTTCTCCCACACAACTAGTTTACCTTCTCACAAGGGAAGAAAAAAAAAAAAAAAAAAAAGCGCTTTTCCTGATGTAGGCCTAAGTTACAGCTGCGAACAAATGGAAACATTTAACAGACTTTCGATTTCAGCAGCACTTGACGATTTAGACTGCCACATATTTAAGAATATAAGGCAAATACGGTTTGCAGTGCAGTTTTAACTCTGGGGATAAACTGTTGACAGATGACTAGGATGCAGTGAAGTACAGCTCATACCTGGCCCGTATCTTGATTCCTGGCTGCTGCCGGACCCTCCCCAACTCCTGGCCAATCGTGGGCCTCCCCCTGCCCAAGAAGAGATCGGGGGCTGTTTCTGATGTGTGAGTCCAGGAGGTGGGCGTGGCAGCTGCGAGCTGTTCCGATTGGCTTTCCAGGGCTTGTTGTGTCCAATGGGGTCGGGAGGCCAGCTGGGTTTGTACTCAGTGTACTTTGCTGAAAGGAAAGGAAATAAATCACAATTTTTTCTTTCCCCGTCCATAAGCGAGGGGAAAGCAAACCTGTTAAAACTGAACAGCAAGGGAGAGAGAGTGCCGCAACAGGGCGACATACCAAAACTGCTGAAACGCACTCACTCTCTAATCATAACACCCTGTTTGAAACCGATGTTCTCTTAAAAGAATAACATACTTCTCATTGTTCTAGTGAGAGCAGCGGCTTATAAACAGGCTACAGTTCAGAATTCCTGGTTTGGCCCTGGTGCTGTACCCTTTAACAAGACACTTGTACAGAATGACTTCTGTAAATATACAGGTGCATAAACTGAATGCGTTTAAAAGGTAAGCGATTCTAGTACTTTAGTTTGCTCAGCAGCAACAATTTTACAGTGCCGCGCAAGCTTTTCTTTTAAGACAGAATACTGTCATAGGAATGCAAATCTTGAAACATTTTAAATAACCAGAAATAAGTTTTTTTTTAAAGAAGATAAAACAAATTTTTATCATAAAAACAAGGGCACTGAACTTGATCTTCTGTAGAAGTGGGCAATCTAAATGGCAATAGATTTGCTATAGATGTTTATTTTCGTTGCAGCGCAGTGAGGGCTCTGAAGATTAGAAGAGAAGGCCGGACGGCAGTTTACCCGAGTTGTGTGCATTGTTGAGGGGGCTGTCTGAGGCACTGTAAGGCCAGGCACCTGGTGAAGGCAGCAAGGTATTGAGGGAGGGATTAGACTCTGAAATGCACAAAGAGGAAGAGCTGGCGTCAGATCCACTTGTTCCGCGCAAGAATACCTTGGACACTGGTGTTGGATTCTGTGTGTGGCGTCTTAGGGTGTTTTCACATGTAGTTATTTTCAAACGAACCAAACTCAGTCTTATGAAAAGTGAACCAGCTGCAAATGAACTGTCCTTTTTGTGCTCACACTGTAAGTGGACTTGAAAGAGGACTCGGCTCTCTGTCTGGTCCACTTAAGCCAGGGGTGTCCAATCTTATCCGGAAAGGGCCGGTGTGGGTGCAGGTTTTTGTTTTAGCCCAGCACTACAACACCTGATTCAACTAATTAACTAATCGTGCTCTTCAATCAAGACCTTGATAAGTAGAATCAGGTGTCATAGTGCTGGGCTAGAACAAAAGCCTGCACCCAAACCGGCCCTTTTCGGGTAAGATTGGACACCCCTGACTTAAGCATTGATGAGATCAGACCACTTGTTCACACCACAGCTCCTTTAGAACTTGATGGGACTGGTTTATGGGAAATTTTCTACAAGATGGCCTCTGAAGATGTTTTTTCTGCTATTTGTTTTTAGCCATGTATGCAAGCAGCCAGGACGGTTATGCATTTATTATTACGCTAAAGCAAGCTGTAGTCATTGAAGTCAATTTAGGCTGATGTCTATGCGTGAGGACATTAAGCCAGTTACACTGCACACCCGTTGAGCCTGCCTGCAGCATATGTTCAGTACCTGTGTTGTCTCTCAGTAACTGGTGTTCAGTGTCATTCAGGCTGGACGTCCCGGAGGAGCCCAGAACACTGCCTGGGGTCATGTAGGGGTCAGATTCCGGGTCAGCACTTTGAATTCCTTTCCAGGGCACTCCGGGCTGGAACTCTGTCACCACGGCAACCAGAGACGTAACAATCAACCCTGGGCCTTTCTTAATGCTTTAATTTATGCATTTTAACAACATTAGCATTTCTATTTTTACTGCATATATAGACTTTTAGATAAACTTTGTACGGGGATGTGCATTTCCTTTGTATTCACAAGACAAGACTGGACCCAAACTTGCTTTTTCGGACAGGACAAGACAAAGGAGAGCAATCACTATGCAAATTCAAGCGAAATCGCTCTCTTACAGAGCAGAGACAGCCGCTAGAGAGCTGAGCCCAGCGCTGGGAATTTGCCTCCCGTGTTGAGCATCTCACGCTGTGTGAGCGTTCGTGCTTCACTGCGTTAGCGCTGCGCTTGCTGTTCACCTGGCGGCCAGCTGGAGGAGCCGGTCTTGGTTCCCATTTTGTTTCCAGGGGTTCGATGCCAGTTATCAGACGGAACCTGAGGGGGTACCCCCAAACCCTCACCCCCCAGCAGTTCGTACTGGGAATAGGGGGAACCGCCCCTCAGCTTCACCGGAGCGGAGATCGGGCCTGAGAGAGGAAGAGGAGGAATAAACGGCAGAGTAAAACACGGTACAAATCTTAACTCAAACCAAGAAGAGTAAACTCCAATAACTTGGTCAAATACAGCAGTCTGCGCACATTTCAAACATATTTGTTGAAACATGACACATTGAACAGGTGCAGTCAGGTGCTGGAGGGCGTCTCATACCGTTCTTGTGAAGTGCACTGTCGGGAGGCGAGGGGGCAGGGGAGTGGCCCTCCATAATCCACTTGAAGCGGGACTGCTGGCCCCCGCTGTCCTTCATCCCCCCTGGACCCCCCACCATGGAGCCCATCTCCATCCCTGACAGATTTACCCCCGAGCCAAACCCTGGGGAGGAAGAGACAGCATGTTCCCCAAAGTGTGACGGCGAGAACAGCTCGGAACTCTGCCACAATAGCAATCGCAAAAAAAAAAAAAAAGAGACTACGCAACCATTTTGTTCCATTTTTTTTTGGGAAACTTCCGCGTTTAAACACAGCCGTCGCCAAGTACGACGGGCCCGCACGACGGAAAAGTAATCTACGGCTCTGCTTCTTAACAAAAAGTGCGATTGGTCACAGATTGCATTTCTCACAGCTCCTCGACTCCGCTGCATGACGTTCTAAGGGGCCCATGAAAGGGAGGACATCTCAGCAGTCAGTCAGGGATTAAATTCACACGGATTAAACGGCAGCTTCTCAAGAGTGAGCAAATGACACAGTGTCTGAATGGATTTATCCAGCAACACGTCAGGACAACTGCACGGAGAGAGAGGCGCAGAGCCAAAGCAATAAAAAGGCAAAAAAAAAAATGAAAAAGCTACACAGTGTTGCAAGTCCTCACGGCAGGGGATACTGCGGACCTCACAAAGCAACATTTACGCATTCGATTTACGTTTTGTTTTTGGTGCCAAAAGTGGACCGGGGCAGAGGGCACGTGTGACGGGGAAGCAGGTGTAGCTCACCAGAGTAGCCCCCCTGCGTCTTCGAATGCAGGTCAGCCAGGGTCCCCCCCAGGCTGGGGTGAGACAGGGGATCGGCCATCGACGGTTTCGGGGCGACCCCTCCCAAGTGAGAGGGGGACAGTTTGGAGCCCCCACCAGCGCCTCCACCCTGTTGCTGCTGCTGTTGCTGTCTCTGTTGCTGAAGAACTGCCATGATTCTAGCCAGCTGAGGACGAGACAGAACACAGAGGAAGTGAACCACACTGGGGGAAAACTCAATTTCACAGATAAACATCATTACAAGTCAGTGATACTCTTCAGTACAGCCCCCTGTAGGGGTCCCCAACCCTGTTCCTGGAGATATACCTTCCTGTAGGTTTTCATTTCAACCCATAATTTGGCATACCTGAATCTACTAATTAGTAGCTCAAGGAGATTTCTAGCTGTTGAATGAGGTGGGCTTTGTTAGGGCTGGAGTGAAAACCCACCGGACGACAGCTCTCCTGGAACAGGGTTGGGGACCACTGGCGTAGGGGGTGGGGTTAGTACCTGCTGGGGGTCTGGCTGTTGTCGTATGTTCTGGGGGAACTTTCTCTGGTTCTGCAGGATCTGCTGCTGCTGCTGTTGTTGCTGCTGCTGTGGCTGCTGCTGTAGGAGGAGCTGACAGGCCTGGGAGGAAAACATGCATACATGGGCCAGTCAAACCCCAAACACACCTCCTCAATCCTCAAGACAGGGAGCTCAACGCTTAGGGAACTCCCAAAGCTGTTTTTATGTCCCATTCCCAGGTGGGGCACTACAAGACACTTAACCTGAATTGCTTCAGTGAATATATCCAGCTGTATAAATAGATTTGTATGCAGAGGAATGCAAGCGGTGTTCATTCCTCTGGATAAGAACGTCTGCGAAATGCCTAGAATGTAACGTTTGCAATGCTAAGATTTATACAAGTACCACCTGTTAATGTAACCAATGTGAAAGCAAGTAGCAACAATAACGGTATAAGCTACTTTTAAGTACACTGGAGTAATACATGTGTAACAGACACTTGTTTTGAGCATGTTATAACATATGTATAGTCCAGGGAGGTATACTACAGAGCGGGATTATGGAGTACAGAGCTGGATAACTGCACTGAGTAAAACCTGGAACCCTCCCAAATCTGGAACATGAGCTGTTCCAGGTTTTACTCAGTGCAGTTATCCAACTAACTCGGTAATCCTGCTTCGTAGTATACCCCCGAAAAAGCCCAGAGCCATAGAGCAGGCTAAGATGACCATGCTCCAGTCCTGCATGGGACACTGAGGCCACACCCACGTTCAGGGCATTTGTATTCAACTTTGTATTGTTCCTGAGTGACTGTAAAAGATGTGAATGTGCGGGATATTTACCAGCTGGAACTGGATGTGAGGAGGATAGATGCTGCTGAGCATGGCGATGTGCTGAGGAGAGAGCTGAGGCGGGAACACCCCCCCTGCCACCCCTCCGACTCCCCCCACACTGCTGCTGGGAGGGGGCATCTGCTTCAGCATGGAGCTCGGCAGCTGCAACACAACCGAGCATCTGCATTACGCTGCATTTACGCAACACCGCTCAGTGTTTTTACACAAACACACTGCACGGAGCGAACACACGCCGCATTTACACAACACCGCTCCGTGTGTTTACACACACACGCCACATTTACACAACACCGCTCCGTGTGTTTACAAACACACGCCACATTTACACAACACCGCTCCGTGTGTTTACAAACACACACACACACTGCATGGACACAACACTGCCCATTATGTTTACAAACACACTGCACTTACACAACACCGCTCCGTGTGTTGACAAACACACGCTGCATTTACACAACACTGCTTAGTATGTTTACAAACACACACTGTACTTAAACAACACCGCTCAGTATGTTTACAAACACACACGGTATTTACACAACACCGCTCAGTATGTTTACAAACACACACGGTATTTACACAACATGCTCAGTATACTTACACACACCGCCTTACGTGGCATTCATACCATAAAACATGCCAATGTCTGACTTTATAATGCACATCCGTTTCAAAGGAATTTGTAACTTAATCCAATTAGTTGATGATTATAGTCCTTAAAACCCACAGGCTGTTATTTTTCCAGGACTGAACTATTCAATTACGTCAAACAACTCAAACAAACTCCCCCTGAGAATAGGAGCCATGAATACTACACATGGTACTGTTGGGCCAAGGCATTGGTGGACACAACAGGGAAATGGCTCCATCTGCTGGATACGGATAAAGTGACAGGCTGGAAATAATATATCCAACTCACCAATGGGCTAGAGCTGACTTCTATAGCCATTTAACTCCCCTAATGAGTTCTCCTTTTAAAAGCACTATAGCAGCTCACTGTGCTGATGAGCACCAAGAGGGAAAGAACTTAGCAGTAGTAAGTACCTGAGGTGACAGGTACTGATGAGGCACTTGCGCTCGTATCCCTGGGGATGGGTTAATGGACGGCACACCAGGCTGGTGCACCCCTCTAGACTGGGCCATCCCACCACTTCCACCAAACACACTGTGACCACCCGTCTGACAGAAGAGAGGAGAGCATTTAAATGCAGGTGCATCTAAACATATGAAATTGGGATACTCAGATCTGGGCCAGTAGTACTGCTGGTTTCCATTCCACCCCTCTAATCAGATTTAAACCTGGCACACCAGGTGAGTATAATCTCTGGCCAATCAGTGACATTATTGGACTATGGACTATCAGGCAGAAGAGAAAGCCAGTAGCACGACTGACCCTGAGGGCCAGAATGAAGTATCCCTGTTCGAAGGACATCATACTCAGAAGGAAAGAGGGAAAAGGACGGTGAATACGGCTTGAGTTACAGTGCCCTGTGGTGATGGCTGGGTTAAAAGCAAAGAAATCGGAGAGGGGGGAAGAGACAGGATACATGTTGAGCAAGATGGAGTGATGGATGTGATATAGCCGTGGCTCTTGTTCCAAACTGCTCACTTGCACACTAGTCACTTGGAAGTACTGCCAAACATACTGGTGAGTACATGGCATGAACTGGGCAAGTGCGCTGTACAAGCAAGTTTAGTCTGATCTGGAAGAGCTTTCAACTCAGCATATCACTTTAGTCATGTATACTGTACTGTTGTTAATGTATATTGTTTTCTTTATTTTTTACATGGTGTATTTTTAAAAAATCTTTATCTTTAAAGTTATCATTGCATCGCACAGCAAGGTATTAAAGAATGCCAAGTATGGATGAAATGTTCTTCAGCGTTCGCTATGATTTTCTGCCCTCCCAAATATGCGAGAAGACTGTGGAATTTCTATGCACTGGAGTTTTGAAACGGTACTTTAAAGGTTAGCCATTAAGCTCTGCACTTCAATGTCTTCTTGGTCGTACAACAGCATATATTTTGAAGCCAGGCCTTAATTCCAGAGATAGGGTGGGGTGATTAAACGGCCAGTGGGTGGTGAAAGGCACAAGGCCCATTCTCCCCAAGCCACCCGTCCTGACTGGTTAAAAGCAAGGTCAGCTGATCACAGTGGCAGCCAACTGGCACAGAGGGGCCAAAGAGGGGGATTGATTTGGCCAAAAGGAGGACACAGGAAGTGGAGGGGGTGGAGAAACGAAATGAAAGAGAAACAGAGAAAAAGAGATGGAAGAGGAAGAATGTAAGGGGGGGGGGGGGGGGGGGTAGGGGGAGGAGAGTATGACAGAACAGGCGGATATAGGATAGGAGGGAGCGCAGAGATAAATCTGTGAAGATTCTGTTTTCAGCACTACCTTGTCATAGTAAGGCCCAGCCTCTCCAGGGCCCACTTCTTTGGAACTGGGCGAACGGAAGACTGTCCCTCCTCCTCCTCCTCCTCCTCCTCCTCCTCCTCCGACTCCCCCTCTCCCTCCTTTGCGCATCTCCCCGTTGTAGTCGCTCAAGCTCATTCCACGCTTCTCCCCCTCCAGCTTCTTGTCCTGTGGAGGGCCCGGGGCCAGGTCCAAGGGCCGACCGCTGGGGTCCTCGCCCTGGCAACGATAGCACTCATTACCGCCCACTATTCGCATTGACTAACAGGCAGAGCACACACTGACCCCGCCCACATGCCGACAGCACTCACCAACAGCCCCATGTTTGAGAACTGTCTGGTCATGGGGTTCATCCAGGAGTCACCGCCGCCGCCCTTCAGTGCACCCTGAGAAACGGACAGAAACACAACCATGCAACCAGAATCAGAGACAGAATCTGCCTTCCTAATAATACAGACTACATACAATCAGAACATACAGTACGTATGCATGCATTAATGGATACAGGCATACACACTTGGGCATGAAATTAACTTTTTCACCCACTGGCTTGTGGATTTAAAAAAAATCACCTGCCATTTTCAACATTTTACCAACCACATTACCTTTTACACTATAACACAACCTGGTTTGTTACCTGCCAAAGTGGCTGCTAGAGTATAAAATCTTACCAGCCACAATCAAAATCAGCATTTGGCTGGTGGTGGGTGTTGCTTTCAGTTTATTTCTGATACACAAGCATGCACGCACGCACGCACACGCTCGCACGCACGCGCACACGCACGCGCGCACACACGCACTCTCCCTATTCTGGCATACCTTGCTGTTGCCCTTCTTGCCCCCGTGGCCCTGCCCCCAGCCCCCGGAGTTGTAGGAGGAGCCGCTACCCTGGGACCCCGCACTGCTCCAAACTCCGGGCCCTTCCTCTTCCTCCTCCCAGCTAGAGTGACGGGACGCGCTGACCGAGCCCTCACCCTCACCCCAGCCTTCTTGCATAGACTTTGAGCCTGTGGATGATGCAATCAGATAGGCTCAACATGACACTCACACGCACAGCAGTTATACAGGGAGGGAGGGAGTGTGGCTTATCGCTCTACTGCCAAAAGTAACCCAGCACTTGGGCGAGTACATCATTCTCTTACCAGATTTGATTGGGTTGGGGGAGAGATTCCCCCAGCCCGGGGCCTTCCCAGAATCCTCTGGGTCGCCCCAGCTAGTGTGTGCATCTGTGGGCTTCCCCCAGGTGGCTGTGCCGTTGTCCACGGAGGGGCTTGAGGGAGCACCGCCGCCTCCCCAAACTGCATCGAAACACCAACGTTTCAGGGCGGGAGAGAGTAATATTGTCAGAGACTCAGAGCGTTCATCTCCCTCTTGCCACTAATTTCCCCATTCATCAGCAACCATTTAGACTTCCTATTAATCGTCTCTAGCTTCCTTCAGTTACATTCAATTATAACTGGACTTTTATGACACATAACCACTGATATAACCGAAATCACAGAAAACAGACAGACACACACGCACGCACGCACGCACACACACACGTCATTCCGTGTCAAATCAACCAGTTTTCTGAAAAGTTCCTGTATGACCCTCTCAGATTTTGATGAAACTCCATCATAATAATCCATTGTGTGAAAAATGCACACAAAAAATTAGCCTCATACGACATGTCGTTTCCGAGATATGGCCTCCTGAAATTCTTTCGCGCTCGCGAGTCGTGAAAACGTGTGAATGTGATTTTTTCCGACTTTGGAAGCTTATAACTTGGGATTGGTTCCACCTATAGAGCTGAAACTTGGTATCCTAACTTACTTTCTTCCAAATTGCAAGAATATGACGTGTATGTCTATGGTCACAAGCAAGTACAGGCTAATCAATTCATTTGTAAAGGAATGACATCCATCAAAAGTTGGGTCCTACACCTATAGATAATACATGTGTGATATGGGATGTATATGTCCACTCGTATGGGCACAGGGTGACCTCGAAAATCACCAAAAACATGTGCGACTGAACAAAGTGGCTACTTTCGGTGCATATAACTTGAAAAGGGAAGGGGGTACAAGTAATCTGAGGCCATTCGTGCAATACGGAAGAAAGTAAGTTATGATACCAAGTTTCAGCTCTATAGCTGTTACCAATCCCAGGTTATAAGCTTCCAAAGTCGGAAAAAATCACATTCGCACGTTTTCACAAGGTTTTGAGCAAATTTCAGGAGGCCATATCTCGGAAACGGCATGCTGTATGAGGCTCATTTTTTGTGTGTGTTCATTTTTCATACAATGGATTATTATGATGGAGTTTCATCAAAATCTGAGAGGGTCATGCAGGGACCACTGGTTGATTTGACACGGAATGACCCATATACATCTTATGAAATAACCATTTAATTTCCCATTTCTTACCCATTCCAGAGGACTTGGCAGGTACATGTCCAGGGTTCAAGTCCCTGTTACCAGGCGGAGCGTGCTGATGGGTGGGCCTTCCTGGTGGTAGCTGCTGTGGGGCGGGGCCAGGGCCCTGCTGTTGCTGCTGCTGCTGCTGCTGCTGCTGCTGCTGCTGCTGCTGCTGCTGCTGCTTTTGCTGCTGCTGAGACGGAGGCTGAGGCTGGGCATGCAGTGACTGGGACTGCCCAGCGGGGGCGCCGCTCTTGTCCCACAGGTTGACACTCTTGTAGTTGTAGTGGTTTGGGTCGCCCCAGGCGGAAGTTCCGTCGTCTATCTCCATCTTTCGGCTTATGGACTGTGGCGAGGGCTCCTCCCAGCCGCTGGGCTCCGAGCCCTCGGTGGGGCCGCCGGGCAGGCGAGGTATGGGCCCCGGGGCCCAGCCTGAGCTTTGGTTCGGATTCTGTGAGATGGGACCCCCGGGTTTACCCCAGCCCCCCGGCATGGGCCCCGGGTCCAGTGGCTGCTGGGGCTGTGATTGTTGCTGCTGCTGATGCTGCTGCTGCTGCTGCTGCTGCTGCTGCTGCTGCTGCTGCTGCTGCTGCTGCCCAGGGGTCTTCATCATGGCCGCCTGGCTGTTTGGTATCTGTGACTGGTGCCCTTTACCTCCCCAACCCTGGTGAGATTTGCCTCCCGCATCCCCCCCCGCCCCTCCCCCTCCCCAGCCTCTTCTCTGTGCTCCCTCGTCCCAACTGCTCCAAGTTCCCACTTCAGAATCACCGCCCACACCCCCTCCCCCACCCCCCTTTCCTTCCCAACCCCCGGTTCCTGACTTGGATTCCCGCTCTCCCCAATCACCCCCTCCTCCTCCGCCTCCTCCTCTCTGACCCCAGCCTCCCCCATCCCTCCCCGCCTCCTTCCAGCCTCCCATCCCCTTCTCTTCCTGACCTCCCCAGCCACTGCTGCCACCTCCGGCTGGGGTACCCTGTTGACCGAAATCTCCCCACCCACCACCACCACTACCACCACCACCACCACCACCTCCTCCTCCTCCTCCACCTCCTCTATTTTCCCTCCAGTCCTGGCCCTCGCTGCTCCACCCTTTCTCTTGGCTTTCTCCTGGACTGGTCTGGCTCCATCCCCCGCCGCTCTTCCCCTGGGTGCCAGCTTGGTTTCCTGGCCCCCCGACCCCGCCTCCAGGCTGCACGGCCCCCGGGTTGCGCATGTTGGGGCCGGAGGGGGGCGGGCCGCGAGTGGGCAGGGAAGCGCTGCTGTTGTTGCTGCTGCTGCTGCTGCTCTCCCAGCCTTCGCCCGTCGCCAAGGCAGCAGCGTTTGAGTTCAGGCCGGCTTTTGGGCCGGTGCCAGGGACAGGGGAAGGTGCTGACGGATCAGTAGTTGCCGCGTTGGCGGTAGAGTATGGAGGAGCGCTATTGGGTGCCACGGAGGAGCCAACTGCCCCGCTGCTCCCACCTCCCTCCAGATCCCAGGCCACGTTCTGCCGGATTTGGGTCTGGCCCCAGCCGGTATTGGACAGCACCCTAGGGTCCAGGTCAGTCCGGCTGAGCAGGTTCTGTAAGGCCGCTTCGGGGTTGGGGGGGATGGGGGGGATAGGGGGGATAGGGGGGTTGTGGGGGCGGTGGTGGCCGTGGCCGTGGTGTTGATTGTGGGCGCCGCTCCCGGCTCGGGAGTGCCCGCCGCCACTGGACGACGAGGTCCCACCCCTCCCCTGGCCACCCCACTCACCCGTCTCCCCCGCTCCTCCGTCTCCGACCCCCTTCTGATTGTCCCAAGCTCTTGTCATAGAAGATGAAGTTGGGGAGGAGGAGGTTGGAGGGTTGCCCACGCTACCCTCGCTGCTGCTGCTGGTGCTGCTGCAGCCGCCTCCCCCTACCGGATTGTTCGGCCCCGCCACCCCCGCCCGCGCTCTTACCCCACTCCCCCACTGAAAGCTCTGCCCCGCCTGCCCCACCCCACGCTCCCTGAGATACCCCGGGGGTCTTACAGCTGCCCCCACTTCCCGCACCCCACACTTTACCTCCCGCCCCTTTCCCCTCCTGACTGCTGTACGCCCATGAATTCCCTCCCTCGCCGGACACTGCGCCCGCTCCCACTGTGCCGTCCCATGGGTCAGTCCTCGAGGAACCCGTTTTGGGGTCGGAGGAGGAAGGCTGGGCTCTCCATGATGAGGAGGAAGCTGTAGAGGAGGAGGAAGAGGCCGGGGCATCCCCTCCTCCGGGCGTCCCACACTCTGGGTCCTCCTCGGCTGCCGCCCCTGCTTTTTTTGGTCCTGTTCCTGGCTCTGGCCCCGCCCCGGCCCACTCGCCGCAGAGGTTCTCCCTCTCCCTGGCTTGCATTTGGTGAAGGTGCTGATGACCGGCGGGATTGGCAGATGGGGAAGGATGATTGAGGGAGGGGTTGGCGGACAGGTTCGGCAGGGGAGGAGGGGTGGCGCCTTCGGCCCCGGCTGCGCCTGCCCCGGCTGTCCCATCCTGCACCAGGGCGGGCCAGGCAGAAGGGTTGGCGCTGGGATTGAAGTTGGCACCAGGAATCCCACCGCTGCCACCAATGGAACTATCTGAAGTCCCGGGGAGAGGGGCGGCTTTGGATTTGGAAGGGGCGGAGACCACGGCCGTGTTCCCCCCACCACTGGCCTGGGAGGAGGAGCCCCACACGCCGCTGCCGGGCTGCGTACATTCGTTGGGTGAACAGGAGGAAGAGGGGGGGGAAGGGCTGCCAGAACTGCCCCCTTTCCCCGCCCCCGCTCCTGCCCCCACCGCCTTCTGCTGCTGCTGGAGCTGCCTGTCGCTCCATGAGGCACTGCTGCTCAGGGTCCCACCCGCTCCATCCCCCGCCCCGGCACCGGCACCTGCGGCGATGCTGGGCCACTCCTCCAGGTCAGACCCATCCACTATCACCTTCTCCCAGCCCTGAGAGAGGGGCTGGCTGCCAGAGCTCGCCCCCCATGTGGAATTTGCATAATTTGAAGAAGTAGTAGTAGAAGAAGCAGCGACTGATGAAGAGGAGGAGGAGTGGGGCAGTGAGGGAGCGGCCGGACCCAGAGCCCCAGGACTGGAATCTGGACGGGGAGAAAGTAAACCTCACGTTAGTCAAGCAGTGCGTTCACCTCGCTCCAAGGTTTTGGCATGTCCTCATGACAAAAGTTGGTGTTCCACAAAATGGTGTTCTAGAATATGGTATCAGACGATCACATTCTAAGGCTTCTGCTGGAAGTACACAACCATTTGTTGTTCTACACCAAACACCCTTTCTTACAAGGCAGAGCCTACGAGAACATGTATGCATTCCAGCCTTCTGAGAACACTGGCCCTTCTCTACTTTCACTGAATCTCGTAGCGATTAAGTAAAGCGTGCATACAGGGCTGCTTGTTATACACATCCCTGAAATACAGCACATTATCAGCATGTGGCGGAGCAGTTTGTTCAAACTGAGTCATCACACGACCAATTCTGCAACGCTTTGGTTTCACAGTGTAAGCTACTGTAAAACGGTGTCATCCAAAACAGTACTTCATCGAGCTTTAGATGCAACAGAATTCAAATCACCCAAATAACGCTGTTACACAGTGCAGGTTCCATTACCAGCATATGGGCATTAAACAAGAATATCAGATGGCAGCATTTTACCAGAGCGAAATTCGGTGGAATACAATACAACTGAACTGAGAATGCGTTCCCTTCCTAGCGAGGATGCAAAGCCCAGCACTAGAGTGGTTAAGCTCCTTTTGCTAAGCGAAGTGCGTTTGTCCGCTGCGGCCCACGGCTTGACATTCACGGTGTCCACGGAAGCCAAAGGCACAACGCTAACAGCCGCTCCCCCCCTCTTCGGTAGCCCCCTCGTTCTCCACTGACCTGAGGCAGCGGCTGCTGTTGCACTGGGGGCTTCCCCCTGTGACAGAGGGGTGCCTCCCCCGCCACTGCCCCCCCCCAGCAGCATGCAGGACAGTGGCGGCTGGCCCCTCTTCAGTAGCACTTTGTGGTCCTGCTGGCAGCGGAATCGAGGGGGCACTTCGCGGGGCATGTAGCGCTGGGGGACTGGGGCGCTGGAGGGGGGCTGTCCGTTGGCCACCGCCGGCCGCTTAGCATTGTTCCCCGCCCTGAGGGGGGGCCCCGGCAGCCGCGGTGGCAGGGGAGGGGGAGGGGGCAGGGCCAGGGTTGGGGGACACAGAGCTGGGGGTGGCCGGAGACTGCGTGGACGTCGGCTTGGTCAATTCTGGCACTGAAAAATAAACACAAACAGAAAATACACGCCATAACTCTCTCAGGCTTAGCTCATCTAAACCAGCATTAGTGCTGCACAGAAACACACTGTCCAGTCACACCATCAGATAGACAGGTGTTAATCACTTTAGAATGTTACCCTCTGTCATGAGAGGAACAGAAGTGGAATCAACGTTACCTGGAGATAATCTGACTATGTCTGAACGCAAACTATTATTCAGCTCACGGACAGAGATGCAGGAACTGACACAACTTGGCATGCAATTATGGAAGTTAAAATTTGCATGAATAAAGAAGGGCACAATTCATAAGAAGTAAGGACAGATACGCCACAGGAGAAGGGGCCTCTGAATGCGGCGACTGAGTAAATTACATGAGATGCATCCACAGAAAACCACTTACCTTTGTTTTTTTGTTCTGCGACCTGAAATGAAATACAAGATGGTCAGTCACCAGCTATGAAGACAGACAATGGACACAAATAAATAGAAAACACTCTAAAATGCAAAAGCTCAAAAACAGTTATGTGCCACTGTAATGATGACCATACATATAACCCTTCACTCATCCAACTGCCTCAAAACACTAGTAATGCAGAGACTGACAGCTCAATGGAGTGCAAGTTTTCAAGCCTGTTTTTGTTTCTTGGGGGGGGGGGGTTGGACCAGTGAACCCATCAATTGTAGGTTATAACAGGTGAAAAACTATTAATGGCTCCAGAGCATTTCAGTGTCAAATGCAAGTAGCATCAATCAAAATGTCCTTCACTGCCTGCAACGGAAATCAATATTAAAAAACAACTCAATGTCCATATTACCTTCTGGGAATTCTCCCTTTTCCGTTTTTCTTCTTTCTTCCTTTTCTTGTCTTCCATGAACTGCTGTTCCCTTTCCTGATACGCCTTTCTGAAATTCATTGAGTTGAGGGACAGACTCAGAAAATAAGGTAAAAAAAAAGAAACACACTGCAGTATCTTTTTTTAAACTTGAGCTTGGCAATTCATTTACTACTCATATCATAGAAAAATTCCTTTCATAGTTCCAAGCTGTTCCATGGTAAAGTACACCAAAAAGGTAGAGGATTGGCTCGGGGCTATGAGCTCCTGGCAAAATTAGTAAGTCTAGTCAGTGAGGGCATCCATGCCTGCCATTAGGTGTTCTAATTAAATTTCCTCGCTAAAATGATGCTTATGTGCTTGTACTGTTTTAAGTGTTTGAGGATAAACGATACACTGTTGAATACGATCTTTAAGCTTAAAAAATATCGAATCAAAGTAACAATAACAACAAACAGAAACATTAAAAACTTGATGAAATGAATCAATAATGCCCGTTCTATAAAGCTCACTATTGCGGCTCCCACATATGAATAATATTAGCAACATATAACTGATAACTTGCTTGCCAGTTCTTTCCTCATACGCAGTTAAACACATTCGGTTATCGAAGTTGCACACTGCAACACTGAATATAACGCAGGTCTGAAGCTTATTCCGCAAGACGCCAATGGTTGACATAAGTATCTACGTAGCTAGCACTAACGTTAACTAGCTTGATCAACAGTCAACTAGCAGGCTAATGTTAGCCGCGCAACACGGTCTCTACAACGACTGTTAAAATGTGTTTGCCGGCTAAAATGTTAATCCAGGAGTAAATCCTGTTAGCTATCTGGCTAGTTATTGGCTTGCTGTAATTCTCGGCGCAGTACCGTGCTGCAGTAACGTTATGTTATCTGGCTAACGACGCCAGTAAACCAATCCCATCGTCTGCAATGCTGTCAAATACTCGGACACTTAACGTTACTTTGATGACATACACGCAGATACATTCAATTGTGCCGCATGTTACACATCCATACACAGCGTGTGCGGTTTTGTTCTAAACCGTGGCTATCTATCCAACTTGCTTTTTGGATTTTAATTCAATCCGACCTCCAGCAACTCGGCCCGCTCCACAACAATGTCCTGAAAGCCTCGGGGTCAGAGTAGCTGTCGCATCCGGGGGCCGAGGCACTGTCTCCAGCGAGTGTGACTAACTAACAACTACATGGGCAATTCCCTGCCAAAAACACACAACTCTCTTACTCTGCTATTTCCATTCAAATAAACGTTAGCTGACTATGTTTCAAAATATTGCATGCATTTAACTTTATGAGCGTACGTTAGCGAGGTAAAACTACTAACATTGGTAGCTAAGTTAACGTTACTGGTAGTTGTACAGCCAACGTTAGCTACGCATCAACCGTTTGCGGAGCTCTCTTGAAATTAATCACAGATTAGGTAGCTAGTCAGACAGCTAACTAGCCTGCAAGACATATGCAACTAGTGCAGAAATATGTGATGCATGCCAGAGGTGAACAAATAACTTGGCTATCTAGCGAATGTTAACAAATGTATGTTGATACGGGTATGCAAGATAACGTTAGCTATGTTTGCACGTACATACAATACAATACGTAACGCGTTAGCTAGCACCAGAACACTGCTTTACTGTAATTTTACATGTTCTATTTTGTACAATTCGATGTATTTTGCTTATTACCCTACAACAGATACTCTATATTAAACTTGCCTTCGTATATAATCGAGGACACGTTAAAAAATTAAGCATCAACATAGCGAGCTAGCTAGCTAGCTAGTAATCGAACTATCTAAGTAGCTCCCAGCTAGCCTAGCATGCATTTGCCATTTTGAAAATGCTGGCTAGCTCGTCTACTATGTCGACGGAACAGTCCGTGCGCAAGGAATAGCCATAAACAATTGAATGCACACAAAATTGACTACATTGTGACATAAGGCAAAGAAACAAAGATTGGTCCATTGCTAGATTGTTAATTAAATGCTTCGCTGGAAGTACTCACCTCAGGAATTAGCTAGCTAGCTACATATGAAATAAAGTGCTTCAGTGCGAAATTCTAGCTTTTCGAGGCATTCGAGGCAAAACAGTATACCTCAAAATGCGAATAACTGCAGAATGAAGAAAAATACCATTTAAAAACTCTGATGTATGTATGTTTAAAGGTAATGTAAACCAAATATGCAGAATCTCTTCGTTTTTAAAGCGCTATAAAGTCAGTTGGTTGACGGTCGGCCATTTTGCTGTTCGGTGTATGTGTCTCCCCACCAAGCTAACTCTGCTGGGAGGGAGGGAGCTTTTTGACCTTCAATATGAAAAGTCTGTATACTGTTAAATTCAGCATCAACAACTTTAAACAATAAAATGCTATTGTAAACGACAAGCTCTTAACGCAATCGCAATGCACTATACTCAATTCACACGTTTAAAAAAGATAATAGTACAATCACTGTTAATTATTTCACCCTTAGAAAGGAATGGCCACATTTAACTTTGCTTTATGGTAATAAGAACTCCACAATTGTATGGTGACATAGTTATATTTTTCACGCTTACACGCATGTATAACTCATAACTGTAGCTGTAGTTAGCAATCATCGGTGATTCAAGGTATATTGCTGTTGGGATGGCAGCTGTTTTAGTCTGCAACATTTAACTTCTCAGCTAATCTTTAATATGCAAGGATCAAACATATGCTCTGGAGCTATTAATAGGTTTTGTTATATTATATATGTAATGCCATGGACTGTATATAATATAATATATATATACACATATATTATGTGCAATAAAATAATCACACACAATCATTTCAATTTTGGGGAGACACACCCACCTAGTAGGCTATTACAACCATACTAGCAGTTAATTCATATAAAAATATTGGGGGTTACATCATGTCTCCCCCCAAACCTATGAGTATAAAATAAATTCCAACAAACACTGTGACGGACCAACTGGCAGCCAGCAACTGTCGCTTTCTGTGCATGCAATGGTTGGTTTGTGCAGCGCATACTCATAGTACGGATGAACAGTTCATAAGCACAGGACATGCAATTTTACAAGATTACTGTACGTGGCGCTGTCTTAAAATCTCCATCATAGCATAGGGATACTGCACTCTGGGCGCTGTTTTTGAGCGGGCGCTGAATGCCACATAAACACATGGGACCTGTAGCAGCACTAGGTCACAAACGACTGATCTTACTAGATAACCCCAGGTTAGCCGGCCAAGCCAGTTACGAAAAACTATCTAGTATTTGCTACTTGTTAGCTAACGAAATGTTTATTATTTTGCTAACCAACAATAGAGGTGGTTAGATAGCTGGCTAATTGCAGCTTTTAGCTAAATAGCTTAGCTTCATATTGGTTTTAAGTTAGCTAAGTTTTTTTTTTAACAGCTGAAATATTCTTTGAAGGACGAAAACACTATGTAGCCTCTCTTATTTCATTAACTTAATTTGCACGCCAGATGACAGATTTCTTACTCATCTTGAGAGGAGTAATCTGACTGTTTGTAACGTTAACCTGTATAATCTTTATAGTCACAGGGTGTAATGATACTGATTTGTTTAACCAGGCGTTAGCTAGTCGTTTAATCGGGAG
Organism: Synaphobranchus kaupii; assembly: GCA_029718625.1. Lineage (NCBI taxonomy): Eukaryota > Metazoa > Chordata > Actinopteri > Anguilliformes > Synaphobranchidae > Synaphobranchus > Synaphobranchus kaupii. The sequence goes on from CM056379.1 coordinate 16,747,424, forward strand.
GTAAATCATATTAAACATTTGGTGCATGAACATGTCACTGGGGTTTGACTTTCTTTTTTCAGGCATTGGGTTCGTGCTTGGATCACATCAGTTTGGTCCTCTAATTAATTTTGGTCTCCTAATTTTGTAATGGCTCTAAGTTTAACATTAATGTTGCAATATTCTTTGTGTTTAAAGTACTTCACAATGCACATGTACTGCCACAGATGCTTGCTTGTTATACAAGCGGTTGCTTGTAGTATTCCTGGTCCTCTATCACACAGATGGAACATTTCCCAACGTTTGGATCGGTCTTATTGCCCACACAGACCGAAACAGCATTATGGGTCCGAAAAAGAAAGCAGCAAGGAAGAGAAAGCCAGAGGTAGAGGAAAAAGGTTCAGAAGTGGAAGAAGAGATTGGAGGAGAGGAACCTGAGGAAAAGGGGAGGAAGAGAAAAGACAAGAAAAGAGGAGAAAACAAATATATTGGAGCACATGTCTCCATATCAGGTAGTCACTGTCCTTCTCAATTCCCCTTTATGTCCTCCATTTTGATTTTCTTCCTTTCTTAGACATTACCTTTCTTTCTTAGACATTATCTTTCTTTCTTAGACATTACCTTCCTTTGCCCTTTTCACATGTTGAACTCCTAATGACGGCATGCTTCTTTACCATGCTATACTATATGGTGTCTAAATGGTATGGTGAAAATAACTTTGGACACTGTCACAAGTTTTTTTTTTTTTTTTCTTCACAGACAGATGGTTTTCGTCATAAATGTTCTCATTTCTGCTCAGGTGGAATATGGAAAGCGGTAGGGGACTGCTTAGCCATGGGGGGGCGGAGTTTTGCACTTTTCCTGGGCTCGCAGCGCTCCTGGCAGAGACCACCCCTCAACAGCACAGCAGCAGAAAAATTTAGGAAGGCCTGCGGGGAAAATGGGTTCGATCCAGTGCACATACTACCGCACGGATCCTACCTGATGAACTGTGGCTCTCCCAAGCAAGGTCACTCAATTACTTGCACGTGCATTCCCACGTGTTGTCATTTACGATATTGTTTCTGTACAAATAATACAAATGGTTCCAAAATTGCCAATTGCATTCAAAGGGGGATTGCTACATGGTGCAGTTTGTTGCAGCCAGTTCATGTCCCGACCATTCCCGCCTTCCAGACGTGTTTGAGAAGAGCCAGGCCTTGTTGGTGGATGAGCTGAGCCGCTGCAGTGCCCTGGGCCTCTGCCTCTTCAACCTGCACCCGGGTGCGTCTCTGGGGTCCATCACCACAGAGCAGTGCCAGGAGAAAATAGCCCAGTCCATCAACCACGCCCTCCAGCAGACCCCTGCCGTTGTCACTGGTACAGCAGGCCGTCACACAAGCCCGGCCACCAATGAGAAGCCTCGCCAGTGGATTTATTCTGTGCTCTCTCTCTGTCTGCAGTGCTGGAGAACATGTGTGGCCAGGGAAGCACGGTGGGCGGGCAGTTCAGCGAGTTGCGGGGCATCATCGACAAGGTCCGGGATCAGAGCCGGGTGGGGGTGTGTCTGGACACCTGTCACGCCTTTGCCGCGGGTAAGTGTGGGGTTGAGTCACCCGGGATGAGTCGCGTCGAACTTGCACGTCTGTTTGCACCGATGTCTCGTCATCGTTTTCACGGATGTGAGGTGAAAAGGTATGGAGGGGAATAAAATCATCACGATACCATCTCCCAGGATATGACCTGTCTGCAAAAGGAGGGGTGAAGTCGGTGCTGGATGAGTTTGACCAGGTGGTGGGACTGTCCTATCTGCGGGCTGTCCACCTCAACGACTCCAAAGGTAAACAAATAAACAAATAAATAAATAAATAAAAATAAGATAAGATAGTGTTGTAAGATACAGTGCCGTTTTATTTGTATAACAGCCAAATGAACATTGGAACGTTATACTGCGCAGTCTGTCTATTGTAGGAGAGCAGCTTTGCCAATGAAATGCCATCTAAGTAAATCATTGAAAGTTGTGCCCTAAATGAATCCTCTTCTGCCTGGTTCCATGTTGCCGCGTTATAGGAAAGCTCGGCTGCCACCTGGACCGGCACGAGGACATCGGACACGGCCAAATCGGAATTCCAGCCTTCCGTGACATTGTGAACGAGCCACGGCTGGACAACATCCCCCTGATTCTGGAGACTCCCGGGCGGTAAGAGGGGCTGGCCAGGTGCCTGTGTTTATGGGATTATAACATGATGACTACGGGGGGGGGGGGGGGGGGGGGGGGGGGGGTTAGTGTATGTTTTCAATTGGTCCACACAGCTTTTATGTCCATTGAAGGATATTTTAGATTTTAAGAAGTTTCTGATGACCTGCCTGCTTCACAATGGCGGATACAGGGTACTTAGGGGTTTGTAGTCCGAAGCAAGAAAATACACTATGAGTAACTCCAAAGCAGCTTGTTTAGTGACATTATGCCTGCAGAGGTTGTACGTATGTATGCAACCCAATTATTCTTTGCAAAGTTGAGTTTAATTAAGTTTTTAGTTGGAACTATTTCCCACGCAGCATGCAACTCAAGAAAAGAAGTCCCAGAACAATATAGAAACTGATTTTAATATTTATATTTGTGGAAAATAACCACGGTACAGGGTGATTTTAGTCCGGTGTGACTAATGTAATGTCCAGGTCCCTCAGTGATTTTGGTCCACATCTTTTCTTATTCCCCATCTTCCTGCAGCCCTGGGTTTTGAGTACACTGAACAGATTGAGCTCTTATACTCCCTCTGTAAGGACTAAAGTGTAGAGGCCACCACATTACCCACAACTGGCCCACAAACCCCTGTGAGAGACCAAGTGGCTGTGCCCTGCTGTTCCATGGTTTGTTTTTGAACGTGTGTTGTATTGTTAAAGGTGAGCATGTTATTGTTACATTTTATATTTTTAAAAAGAGACTTTGAGATAATAAATTAACTTACTAACAAGCCCTCAGATGTCTTATTTAGTATGGGTGAAGGAAACCCTCAACGCCAGTTGATAAATTGAAATCCTCTCCTCAGATGTCATACACACATACAAACAAGCATACATGCATAATACATATGTACATACATACAGTTGTGTTCAAATAAATAGCAGTGCTTTAAAAAAAGTGATTAAAGTGCAAATATTTTTTAATAGCTTTTAGTTCCATATTTCAAATGTAAGGAATATTAAATATTAAAAGGAATATTAATCTGTTCAAAAAAATAGCAGTGTCAACATTTTTCTCTTCAAACTCAAACACTTACTGTAGAGATTTTTCAAGATTTAACTTCACTTTAAATTACTGAACTAATATTTAGTTGCATAACCATTGTTTTTTGATAACTGCTGCACATCTGTGTTGCATCGAGTCAGCCAACTTCTGGCACCTAGAAACAGGTATTTCAGCCCAGGATGAACAAACTACATTCCACAGGTCCTGTGAATTTTTGTGTTTTGCTTCAGAAACTGCATTTTTAATGTCACCCCACAAGTTTTCAATGGGGTTGAGGTCAGGGTATTGAGCTGGCCACTCCCATTATTACCTCAATCCTTTTTGTCTGGAACCAAGATGTTGCTCGCTTACTCGTGTGTTTGGGGTCGTTGTCTTGTTGAAACACCCATTTCAGGGGCATTTCCTCATCGGCATACGGAAACATAATCTCCAAGTATTTTGATGTATTCAAACTGATCCATGATCCCTGGTATACGATAAATAGGCCCAACACCGTAGTATGAAAAACATCCCCATACCATGATTTTTGCGCCACCATGCTTCACTGTCTTCACAGTGTACTGTGGCTTGAATTCAGTACCCGGGGGTCGTCTGACGTACTGTCGACGACCACTAGACCCGAAAAGAACAATTTTACTCTCATCAGTCCACAGAATGTTACGCCATTTCTCTTTGGGCCAATCGATGTGTTCCTTGGCAAATTTTAACCGATTCTGCACATGCCATTTTTTCAACAATGGTGCTTTACAGGGGCTTCTTGCTGATAGCTTAGCTTCGATCAAACGTCTTCTGACTGTAACAGCACTTACAGGTAATTTTAGATCATCTTTGATCTTTCTGGAGGTGATGATTGGCTGAATCTTTGCCATTCTGACTATTCTTCGATCCGTTTTAACAGTAGTTGCTCGTTTTCTTCCGCGTGTTCGGGTTTTTTGTTGCCATTTTAAAGCATTTGAGATCATTTTAGCTGAGCATCCTATAATTTGCTGCACTTCTTTATACGTTTTCCCCCTCTCCAATCAACTTTTTAATCAAATTACGTTGTTCCTCCGAACAATGTTTGGAACGGCCCATTTTACTTAGCAATTCAGAAGGAAATATATTTTATAACAATGTGTGAAACATTTTCTTCCCTTCCTTAATAAAGGACAATTAATGACACCTGTTTTTTTCACAGAATGAATGAATTCTCTAATGAAGCTCCACACTGTTATTATTTTGAACACGCCCCTTTCAATGAATGAGTCAATTACTCAGAACAAGCAGCGTGCATGTCATGACAGTTGGGTCTGTTGTTTTTCTATTACACTACTACATCTACAAGTAAATTATTTGCCATGCAGAAATATCACTACTACTAATAACAGTGGTTCATCAGGTTACTGATGTTGTACTGCTATTTTTTTTTAACACAACTGTACTTTGATGGCTTACTATGACATACAATTTACTAATTTGGAAGACACTTAGCCAAAGCAACTTTTTTTTAAAGTGCATTTCACGTGGTAATTTCCTGTCGCATACTTCAGTATATCTCCTTTGAAAGTGACAGACACACACAATAGTTTTCTGTTGGGGCATTTTCAAAGCTGATTTATCACCTTGAATGGGGGATGCCGAACAAGAAAATGCAAGGCATCTCCTTGGTGCTTGTGCTTGCACATTGTAAGTTCACCTGTCTGACCGCTAGAGGGAGCCATAGATAAAGAAATAGAATGAGAGCACTGTCACAGCAGTTTATAATTAACAACATCCTCTGGTGTTTCATCTCTTACTGGTGTGAGACAGCTGGTGGTCCTTTTTGAGGTCAATCTGAATGGGGAAATTCTAAATGAGCTAAAAGTAGTAGGCAGTTCCACTAATTTAAAATGGTAGATTGTCCCAACTGTATTTTATGAGGTTCAGATAAAACTTGACTACCCTTCTCTACCAATACAACATGAATTATAACACCTAAACTGTGTATATGTAATACTTGCACCAGAGTTGAACAGTATCCCTTTATGTTATGAAAAGTATCCCTTTGGATGTTATGAAAGTCCCAACAGTCATATTTGGAAGAGTAAACTGCACAGAACAGCCAGTGCAGGAGATGCAGAGGAAGTTTTCCTGTCATCACTGAGTGAAACGGGTGTTCCTTCCCATCAGAAGCACAGTAGCAAGTGTGAGACGGGGAACGTGCCGTTTGCTGTGGTGTGGAACGAGACAGGAAGCAGAGAGGTGGCCTACTGTGGAATGTGTCTTGTTCTGAGCGCGCCTGCCTGCTGCGAGCCCATTGGTCTCTGGATAAACAAGCTGCAGGGGTTCTGTGATGGAGAAGGGTGTGGCAGCAGGTCTCGCTGTGGCAAACACTGAGATATCTGTGTATCCGTAATGAGATCAGTTTGTCGTTGCATTCCGTTTGTCACCTGAAGTCGTGTCATTGCATTCTGAGACCAGCCAGAACAAAAGCTCAGCAGCCTTTTCAAGGTTTTTAACTCCGTATGTGATTGGTAGACAATTTGTTTTTCAAAGGAGTGTTGAGTCTACTCTATATTTTTAGTAGCGCTTCTATGGGCAGCTCATCAAGCCAAACCTGAGCTGAAACTTATTCCATATGGGATCCACAAACGTATTAAAATATTTAATTGTGAATGTTGCAGTGTTGCCATTATCACCGTCAACATCATCATCATTTTCAGCATCACAAATATCATTATCGAATGGCAACCCGACAGATTTGAAACAAAGAAATATAGCAATTTATAGCTTTGCCTCCACATACCCTCCCTTCTTTTTGACTGCCAATCATACCCCTCACTTGTCCTTACTGAGGTAGTGTAAAGCCAATCATACCCCTCACTTGTCCTTACTGAGGTAGTGTAAAGCCAATCATACCCCTCACTTGTCCTTACTGAGGTAGTGTAAAGACAGGGAGCGCATTGAGAGGTTTTGTTCCACAGCCTGGTGTCCTGAGTCAGACTGGCTGGAATGTTCCGGCCCATTCCACAGCACAACACCCGCCTTCAACTGGCCCACCAACAGACACTCGTGCACGCATATGGACGCAAACAGAATCTATGCTTTATCCCAGGGGAAAATGATGTCCTCTTGTTTCACGGTGGTGGAGATTTGTGAGGGTGTGTATGTGTACATTGTGGAGGTGGGGCGGGGGGGGGGGGGGGGGGGATATTAAAAAGTGAAGAAGCTTTTTTGTGTCATATTTAATGGTGTCTTCTGTTTTTCCAAATTGGCATTCTCAAGCTGTGGTTTATGGAACCCCAATGATCAATGACGATGCCTCTGGTGATTAATTGTGGTTAAAAGTCACGCAAAACTAATTGGTAATGATGTGGAAATTTCCACCTCATGATCTTCAGTGAATGTGGAGAGTCATAAACCCAGCCAGACACAGACAGACTTCAATCAATAATCTTCTGCAGTTGATTAGAGCATTTACATGGAGATGCAAACCACAAGTCTGCCTTCTGAGTTCCCCCTGCCTTCCCTATGCAACTCATCCTCTCTCGCCTGCATTGATCTATTGATTGTTCGGGGCCTCTAAGGAGGGTTTGAAGAGTTAGGGCATCACATATCCCCTAGGAGTATTGAACGTGTATTGAATTTTCTTTATAATACACAGCAGTATTATTTTATGCTCATTGTTGTGATTGCAAAAGGTCTGTTGAATAAGTTTTAAAAAATAAAATAATATCCAGGACAAAATTTGTGCTGATGCAAAAGGTGTCGCGTCTATACAGCGTTTCTATACAAACTCAACCGCAATTACAATGTGCCAGTTTCCAAACTTTCATCTTGAGGAAGAGCATTTGAGAGAAAACTCCTGGCCAATCTTTAATTTGTTCCAACCTCTTCGGCTTACCAGGAAAATGTCCTTTGGAAGGGA